>JARQOD010000001.1:334232342-334253796 GCA_033576555.1 Oophaga sylvatica | reverse complement strand
TGAGGAGAGCAAGCAAAAACGGCAATACACCAGAGAGGTTGGAATCTACTGGATTGCAGTACCCTGACTAACCACCACAACTAAAGGCAGCCGTGGAGCGTTCCTAAGTTGGTCCTAGACGCCTCGTCACAGCCTGAGGGTTAACTACACCTAAAGATAGAAAGAGGAAAAGCTATCTGCCCCGGAGCAGATCCCCAAAGAACATAGGAAGCCCCCAAACATGTAATGGCGGTTAGACAAGAGGAAATATAGACACAGACAGAAAATAGTATGAGCAAACGTTGGGGCCCAATCTTCCTAGACAGAAAAGGATAGGAAGGACACTTACTGCAATCCCAAAAAACCCTAAAAAGTACCAACTCTACTAATTGCAAAAACACCTGAGATCACACGACCTCTACCACCTAAATTAGTTCTCTGGTGTAACAAAACTAAGCCGCAGCCACCGAAGAAAAACTGGAAAAGGCAAATGAACAAACAGCAGTGGCCCAGACAAACTGAGAGGAGCACAAGCCCCCGAAGGGGACCTGGCTGACCTCCACAAAAGCACAGGAAACAATGCAAAAAGCAAGCACAAAAATAAAAACAGAAAATGTCTTATCTGAGAGCAGGAGAAGAGGCAAGATTCAGCAAGCTTCCAAGTGAACCAGGAACCACAGTTGAGACAAGAACAATTGATCACCGGCAAACCTGATGGGAGGAAACCTCCCTTATATAAGACCAGTCTGTAATTCCTGATTGCCAATCTTCACTAAATGGTTCAGCACTGTCTGCAACCACCAGAGGGAGCTTCTGCTCAGAACTCATTTCTAACACATTCACAACAGAGATCACTACTGCGTCACCATTTATGACACAGTATCGATTTCATTAGCGACTTAACTGTGTGTGACATGTAGCAGCGATGTGGCCCCTGCTGAGATGTCGCTGATCGCTCATGAACATTCTGAGCCGTTTTTTGGTCGTTGGTGTCCCACTGGTGAGCCTGAATCGCTGAGTGTGACACCCTTTATGAACGACTTCACCAGCATCACAGGTGGGACTAGGTTTTCCCAACGACCGCAGAGGTCGTTATACAGATCGCTGATGAGATGTGTTTGGAATCACAGATCGCTGATGAGTTGTGTTTGGAATCACACAGCTAAGTCGCTAACGAGATCGCTACTGCTCATAAATGGTGACGCAGTAGCGATCTCGTTAGCGATCTCGCTTAGTGTGGCATACCCTTAAGACAAATGTTACTTACTGCTGGTCATACATGCATACATATAAATATTTCACTACACCTCCCTCCTTATGAACGTGCATGGGGGTTGGCTTACAGGTCAGCTCCCGAGCACGTATCTGGTTCCACCCCACCATGGCGACATAGGCCATCAGAATTGCCGTGATCGACTATTTTCTTATGTTGAATTGTGAAATCATTTTGCTGTAATATCAGGCTCCATCTAAGCAATTTCCCGTTGTCCCCAACTACTCTGTTGAGCCAACTCAATGGGTTATGATCTGTTATCATGGTGAAGTTGTGCCCATATAGGTATGGTTACAGTTTCTGCAGAGCCCACACAATTGCCAAACATTCCTTTTCAATGGTGGCATAAGCCACTTCTCTGGGTAAAAGTTTTCTGCTTAGGCAGAGAATTGGGTGCTCCTCACCTTGCTGGTTCACCTGGCTGAGAACCACACCTAGCCCATAGGGGCTGGTGTCAGTCTGCACTACAAACCTGCGAATGAAATCTGGGGCCTGAAGGACAGGTGAGCTAACCAATGCTGACTTTAGGGCAGAAAATGACCCCTCACACTGAGGAGTCCAGGAAACAATTTGGGGAACCTTCCTCCTGGTTAGATCAGTTAACGGCTTGGCCAGAGCACTGTAGTTTGGTACAAACCTCCTATAGTAGCCAGCCGTGCCCAGGAAGGACAGTACCTGCTTCTTGGTTCTGGGGTGGGCCAGGCTGTAATGGTTTCTACCTTTCCTGGCTCAGGTTTTAGCCAGCCTCCCCCACCCGGTGTCCGAGGTATTATACTTCCCCCAGGGCTATCTGACACTTCTCTGGCTTAACAGTAAGAATTGCAGTTTTAAGCCTTTGCAACACCTGAGAAAGATGTACAATGTGTTCTTCCCAAGAATTACTGAAAATGGCTCTATCATCGATATAGGAAATGGCAAAACCATCAAATCCTTCCAATAATTGATTAACCAACCTCTGGAAGGTGGCAGGGCATTTTTCATACCAAATGGCATCACTAGAAACTCAAACAGCCCAAATGGCGTTATAAAGGCAGACCTCTCCTGGGCTTCTTTGGTCAGGGGTATCTGCCAATATCCCCTACTTAAATCAATGATAGTGAGGTACGATGCATTAGCCATCTGCTCTTACAGCTCGTCTATCCTCGGCATGGGGTAGACCTCACAAGTAGTCAGTAGATTTAGTTTACTAAAGTCTACACAGAACCGGGTAATACGGCCTTTTTTCGGGACAAGAACCACAGGTGAGGCCCAGGCGCTCTGAGATTTTTGTATTACCTTCAGGTTTAGCATCTCCTCTACCTGTTCCCTCATGTGTGCCTTCACTTTGGAGGTAGATATTTCTTGGACAATGGTCTGACGCCTCTCACACAGCCAAACCAGATCTCCGCTTTGCACTGACGAGGGGCTGAACCCGAAACACAGTGTCTGCAAATTGAGATTCTGGTTTGGCTATTATCCTAGGTCATGTGATAAGGCTCGTTAAAGGGTCGACATTGACTTGTAGGATTGCTACCTTCCAAAAGGTGGCACTAGAGTTCTAGCTCTCTTCCTCTCTGAAGAGACAATTTGCATAATTAGCATATTTCCCAGAGGAGCATTGTGGCTTTAAGTCTCCTCATCTCGGCATGCTTAGCATGTTGATCTCCGCAAGGAGTGACGATATTTCTTGGACAATGGTCTGACGCCTCTCACACAGCCAAACCAGATCTCCGCTTTGCACTGACGAGGGGCTGAACCCCGAAACACAGTGTCTGCAAATTGAGATTCTGGTTTGGCTATTATCCTAGGTCATGTGATAAGGCTCGTTAAAGGGTCGACATTGACTTGTAGGATTGCTACCTTCCAAAAGGTGGCACTAGAGTTCTAGCTCTCTTCCTCTCTGAAGAGACAATTTGCATAATTCACTTTGGCTGACACCCGGTGTTAGGCATCGGGCGACGGCTGGATCCGACTTGGATCTGAGGAGTCTGTGGTCTCCCATCCTAGTCCAGATGCTGCTCAGCTTCGCCGTCGGTCCCAACGCCTAGCCAGTACAAGAGAAGTACAAGCTGTTTCAAGGGTCTTTGTTCCTAGTAGCTTTAAGCATAGGTTGCAGCAAGGAACAGGGCTGCCACAGCCTAAGTCCAGGATTTCCTGCACTGAGCATGCCCGTGACGTGGCGGATCGTGATTGGTGATTTGATGTCAGCTGATCCGGTGACCTGGCACTGCCTGATTGGTCACGGGTGACGTCATCAGTGACGCGATTAACGAGATGGCTGGGGGCAGGGCTTAGCCCTTAAATAGCCTGGCTGCAGGCACGGCGGTGCGGTCAGATCATACCGTATGGGTCGTGTTCATGTTTGGACGCCTCTGAATCTGTGCTCCATGTGCTCTCTAATTTTGCACTCCGGGACCTGCCGATGCCAGAGTTCGCTCGGCTCAATAGCACAGGTCCTTCAGGCAGGTTAGCTAATGCCAGGCAGGTAGTCAATGTGGCGCAGTCTATCTCCGACAGAGGATAGCGATACACCCTGAGCAGACTGCGTGGCGCGTAACCTGGGCATCGCCTACCAGCTTAAAGGAGAGTTGCTCAGTCCAGTTGCACACCGGCTGGCAGCACGTACGCCTAAAGGAGAGTTGTTCAGTCTGGTCACACACCGGCTGGCAGCACGTACGTCTAAAGGAGAGTTGCTCAGTCTGGTCGCACACCGGCTGGCATCACATACGCCTGGCGTGAGTCGCATGCACATCCTAGCGGCTGGCAAATATCTTCTGTGCAGTTAACAGGGCTACGTCTATACCAGTCTACAGCACATCTCCCGTGAAATTAACGGAGATAGTGCAAAATCCAATATCTTCCCCAGTGTGAAGTAACACAGGCAAGATCTTATATTTCTGTTGTCAGTTTTCACCCTCATACCCGGGGGGTGTTCTGCCGCAGCATCTCTAGCTCCCTATCATTTAATAAAGTTGTTGCAACCGTCCCCTTAACACCCGGTATGCGGACTGTCTTACTGGGGAATTGGTACCAGTGTCTACATGGTGAGTGGCTAAGTGAGTCCTCCCAGGTTTCCCTGTGAAGACTTCTGTGAAGTCGCTGAGCACCCCCATCAGCTCAGACCTCTGACTGTGGGATAGCTCAGGGTTAAACTCCGCTGACTCCAGGGACTCCATATACTGAGTTCCAGCGCCCATATCTAGTAACAGATCAGCCTCCCTTTCTTCAGGCAGGCTACAGACAGGTAATACACAGGCCTCCCATGTCATGATGAGCCTTCAACATATTTACATGGAATACCTTCTGACGCTTTGCATGCTCATCTAGGGTCACCACATAGTTAACATCATTTAGCCGCTTGTGTACAGTGTATGGTCCCTCCCATGCAGCCTGTAATTTATTCTGTAACATAGGTACCAACACCCAAACCTTCTCCCCTCCTCGTAGGCCCTCAGTCTGGCATTACTGTCGTATCAGACCTTCTGGTTGATTTGGGCCTGGGTCACCTTCTCATGGGCCAGGTTGCTCAGTTTTTGCATTCTCTCTCTGAGTCGCAGTACATAATTGACCACCGAGACGCTTGTAGTTTTGAGGTCGCCCTCCCAACAGTCCTTAATCAAATCAAGTGGCCCCCTGACCCTCCTCCTATAAACCAGTTCAAAGGGGGCGAATCCTGTAGACGCCTGGGGTAACTCCCTGTACGCAAACAACAGATGAGGGAGGTACCTCTCCCAGTCTCTTCCTTCAGTCTCCACCAGCATTTTGAGCATTTGTTTTAGCTTTCTGTTAAAACGCTCGCAGAGTCCGTTGGTTTGGGGATGATAGGCGCTGGCCACAAAATGCTGTACTTGTATTTTTTCGCGGAGGCTTTCCATCAGATCGGACATGAATTGGGTTCCCTGATCAGTTAACATTTCCCTGGGAAACCCACACGAGAGAAAACAGTCAGTAAAGCATCCGCCACTTTGTCTGCTCGAATGGAGGACAGCGCCACAGCTTCCGGATATCGTGTAGCATAGTCCACCACTGTGAGGATGTACTTTTTGCCAGAGCTGCTAGGAATTGCAAGTGGCCCTACGATATCCACAGCCACTCGCTGGAAGGGCTTATCGATCACTGGCAGTGGTTTCAATGGAGCTTTCTGTATATTCCCAGACTTTCCAACTCTATGACAAACTGCCCAGGATCGACAGAAGTTGGCTATATCTGTCCCTATCTTGGGCCAATAAAAGTTATTTGTTTAGTCTTTTGTATTCCAAGGTGCCCAGCCAAAGGAATTTCATGAGCAATTCTCAATAATTTTTCCCTAAACGGATAAGGGACGACCAGCTGCTTTTCACAGTCCCAAGGTTCTGTAGTGGGAGAGTCTCTTTATACAGTCTGCCCTGCTCCCAGTATATTCTCTCTTTGCCAGATGCAGTAGGGGGTTGATCTGCAAGGCATCTGAGCTTCACCAGACTGACATCTGTTCACAGGGCCTCCTGTAAGCTCTGACTGTCAGTCTGCGGCCCCTGGCCTAGTGTGACTGCCAGGCCCTGGTCTGAAGCTGAGTCGTCAGTTTCAGTTATCAGGGACTTTGTTGGGTCTGCCATGAGAGGAGGCTCCTGGGCCACAGTATGGCCCCCGGTTCAGGCAGTTCTATTTGAACTTCATCCTCTAATCTCTGGGGTTGTGTCTGAGCTGCTGCCTGACTCCGGGTCACAGCTGCCACATATGTACATTCCTGTGCATTGGTACATTTTCCCTCCTCGCACGGTATCTCAGGTGGGTCGCTTTCTTCCACCTTCTCTGTAGCATTTATTTGTAAGGAGGGATATAGTGGAACACCATCCTCCCCAAGTAGGTGCCTAGCAACACATTGGTGGGAATAGCCTCTGATACTCCCACTTCTCTCAGTCCCTTCCCTGCTCCCCAGTCCAGGTATACACAGGCCATGGGCACGGCAGGGCTGACACCCCCTATTCCAGTTATAGACATAGTCTTTCCTGGTATGATATCTGCAGTGGTTACCATTTCTGGATGCACCAGAGTCACCTCTGCCCCAGTTTTTCTTCACTGCCCAATGGTATAAAAGTCTGTGACAAACCTGTGGAGCCAATACAATCACTGCACCCATAGATGAATTTATTGAGAGGTTTAATTGGTAAAATGGGGTCCATTATGGGGGGTTCTGCTGTTCTGACACCTCAGTTGGCTCTGCCATTGTAACATGGCTCCCTCAAACAAGTGCAGCAAAATCTGCACTGTAATATGGCGCTTCCCTTCTGAGCTTTGCACTGTGCCTCAAAAGTAGTTTTCGACCACATATGTTGCATCGGTGAACTCAGGAGAAATTGCACAACAAACTTTGGGGTCAATTTTCTCCTTTTGCCCTTGTGAAAATAAAAAATTTGTAGCTAAAAAAGATTTTTGTGGGAAAAATGATTTTTTTTTCACGGCTTAACGTTATAAACTTCTGTGAAGGCTTCCGCTAATTATGCCAGCAAATTTTACATTCGAAAAGTGAAATGGCGCTCCTTCCCTTCCGAGCCCTGCCTGCACCCAAACAGTAGATTTCCCCCACATATAGAGTATCGTCATGCTCAGGAGAAATTGCACAGCAAAATGTGTGGTCCATTTTCTCCTGTTACCCTTGCGAAAGTAAAAAAAAAATTAGGTCTAAAGGAAATTGTTTGTGAAAGAAAAGTAAATGTTTAGTTTTTCCTTCCACATTTCAAAAATTCCTTTGGAGCACCTAGAGGGTTAATAAACTTCTCGAATGTGATTTTAAGTACCTTGAGGGGTGCAGGTTTTAGAATGGTGTCATTATTGGGTATTTTCTGTTATGTATGCCCCTCAAAGTCACTTCAAATGTGAGGTGGTCCCTAAAAAGAGTGGTTTTGCAAATTTTGTTGTAAAAATGAGAAATCGCTGGTCAACTTTTAACCCATATAACTTCCTAACAAAAACTTATGTTTCCAAAATTGTGCTGATGTAAAGTAGACATGTGGGAAATGTTATTTATTTTATTTCTTGCGTTATGACTCTGATTTAAGGTCATAAAAATTGCAAATTTTCAACATTTTCACCAAATTTCCATTTTTTCACAAATAAACACAAGTCATATGAAAGAAATGCTACTACTGTCATGAAGTATAATATGTCACAAGAAAACATTCTCAGAATCACTAGGATCCATTGAAGCGTTCCAGAGTTATGACCTCATAAAGTGACAGTGGTCAGAATTGCAAAAATTTGCCTGGTCAGGGAAGTGAAAACAGGCTTCGGGATGAAGGGGTTGAAGGGATGGTCTGATTCCTATAATGCCCTTTATAAATATCTGTCTTTAAGTTCTAACCCCTTTTGTAATTTGCTTTATTTTAAAATTACCATTTTCCCTATCCTTTTTCATATAATACCCTGAGGATAGGGAATATAAAAAGGACAACACCGTGCAGGATCTAAGCGCAATATTAAAAATATCACAAATAAAAGTGCAAAATTGATGCACTCACCAGACTTAGGTAGAAGGAACAGTGTATTGACCCTGGGGGGAAAATCCCAAACAAGGTCCTGGTTACTCGGTCTGCTGCACGGCTCCTGGTCCATGAGGTGATTCTCAATCGTCCGCAGGTGAAAGTTAACCCCTTCCCGAACTGTGACACCACGTAGGCATCATGAAAGTCGGTGCCAATCCAACCTGTGACTCCTATGTGGCGTCATGGGGAGATCGCGTTCCTGTGGGTCAGGTGACCGGGGTCAATGAAAGGTCACCCGACCCGCAGGTACAAGAAGACTTGTACTTCCCCAGGGGGGTTGACTTTGCCCCCCTCCCATGGCTACGATCGCTCTGATTGGCGGTTGAAAGTGAAACAGCCTATCAGAGCAATTGTAATATTTCACCAATGAAACTTGGTGAAATATTACAATCCAGCCATGGCCGATGCTGCTATATCATCGGCCATGGCTGGAGACCATGATCTGCCCCCCACTGACTGACGGCTGCGATCTGCTGCCATCAGTCTTTCCTCCCTCCGTCCTGTCCTCAGCTGACCTCCGCTCCCCTCTGTCCTGTCCTCCACTCCCCCTGCTGTCCTATCCCACCCTCCCCACCCCGTAACCTCCCGAGTCCCAGTGTCCCTCCGTCTTCTCCCATGGGCGCTGCCATCCGCCAATATGACGGGCCCATGCGCGGTGCGCCCGATTAATTCATTCATTCCAGGTACATTACATAGGGTCGATCACAGTGATCAAAATAAAAAAAAATTGTAAATAAACCCCTCCTTTATCACCCCCATAGTTAGGGAAACATAATAAAATAAAGAAAACATATTTAGTTTTATTTTTCAGGTTTAGGGTTAGAATTAGGGTTAGGGTGAGGGTTGGGATTAGGGTTAGGGTTAATATTAGGGTTAGGGTTGGAATTAGGGTTAGGGTTGGAATTGGGGTTAGGATTAGAATTAGGGTTAGGCTTGGAATTAGGGTTAGGGGTGTGTTGGGGTTATGGTTGGGATAAGGGTTATGGTTAGGGTTGCAATTAGGATTATGTTTAGAGGTGTGTTGGGGTTAGGGTTAGAGCTAGAATTGAGAGGTTTCCACTGTTTAGGCACATCAGGGGATCTTCAAACGCGACATGGCGCCACTGATTTCATCCAATTTTGCGATCAAAAAGTCAAACGGTGCTCCCTCCCTTCTGAGTCTCGACGTGTGCCCAAACAGTGGTTTACCCCAACATATGGGGTATCAGCGTACTCAGGAAAAATTGCACAACAACTTTGGGGGGTCGAATTTCTCCTGTTACCCTTGGGAAAATAAAAAATTGGGGGCTAAAATATTATTGTGGAAAAAAAAAATTTTTTTTTATTTTCACGGCTCTGCATTATAAACTTCTGTGAAGCACTTGAGGGTTCAAAGTGCTCACCACACATCTAAATAAGTTCCTTGGAGGAGCCTAGTTTCCAAAATGGGGTCACTTATGGGGGGGTTCTGCTGTTTAGGCACATCAGGGGCTCTGCAAACATAAAATGACACCCTCAGACCATTCCAACAAAGTCTGCATTCCAAAACGTAACTACTTCCCTTCCGAGCCTCGACGTGTGCCCAAACAGTGGTTCCCCCCACATATGGGGTACCAGCATACTCAGGACAAACTGGACAACAACTTTTGGGGTCCAATTTCTCCTGTTACCCTTGTGAAAATATAAAATGCGGGCTAAAAAATCATTTTTTGAGGAAAAAAAAGATTTTTTATTTTCACGACTCTGCATTATAAACTTCTGTGAAGCACTTGGGGGTTCAAAGTGCTCACCACACATCTAGATAAGTTCCTTTGGAGGTCTAGTTTCCAAAATGGGGTCACTTGTGGGGGAGCTCCAATGTTTAGGCACACAGGGGTCTCCATATGCGACATGGTGTCCGTTAACTATTGGAGCTAATTTTCCATTCAAAAAGTCAAATGGTGCTCCTTCCCTTCCGAGCCCTGCCGTGCACCCAGACAGTGGTTTATGACCACATGTGAGGTATCGATGTACTCAGGAGAAATTGCCCAACAAATTTTAGGATCCATTTTATCCTGTTGCCCATGTGAAAATGAAAAAAATGAGGATAAAAGAAAATTTTTGTGACAAAAAAGTACTTTTTCATTTTTATGGATCAATTTGTGAAGCACCTGAGGGTTCAAAGTGCTCACTATGCATCTAGATAAGTTCCTTGGGGGGTCTAGTTTCCAAAATGGGGTCACTTGTGGGGAGCTCCAAAGTTTACGTTCATAGGGGCTCTCCAAACTTGACATGGTATCCGCTAATGATTGGAGTTAATTTTCCATTCAAAAAGTCAAATGGCGCTGCTTCCCTTCCGAGTCCTGCCGTGCGCCCAAACAGTGGTTCCCCTCCACATATGGGATTTCAGCATACTCAGGACAAAATGGACAACAACTTTTGGGGTCCACATTCTCCTTTTACCCTTGGGAAAATAAATAAAATGTTGCTAAAAGATCATTTTTGTGACTAAAAAGTTAAATGTTCAGTTTTTTCCTTCCATGTTGCTTCTGCTGCTGTAAAAACATGAAGGGTTAATAAACTTCTTGTATGTGGTTTTGATCAGCTTGAGGGGTGTAGTTTTTAGAATGGGGTCACTTTAGGTATTTTTAGCCATATAGACCCCTCAAACTGACTTCAAATGTGAGTGGTCACTAAAAAAAATGGTTTTGTAAATTTTGTTGTAAAAATGAGAAATCTCTGGTCAACTTTTAACCCTTATAACTTCCTAACTAAAAAAAAAAATTATTTCCAAAATTGTGCTGATGTAAAGTAGACATGTGGGAAATTTTATTTATTAACTATTTTGTGTCACATAACTCTCTTGTTTAACAGAATAAAAATTAAAAATTTGAAAATTGCGAAATTTTTAAAATTTTCGCCAAGTTTCCAATTTTTTCACAAATAAATGCAAAAATTATTGACCCAAATTTACCACTAACATGTGTTAAGGGTTGAGTTCCCGCTTCTGCACAAGGGGAATCTTGAGCCATCCCTGCTGCGGTCTCCCATCCATCTCCGGCCACAGTGGACTCTGCTCAGCTTAGACGTCGGTCCCAGCGTCTCGCCCAGTCTACCATTGTGCAGAGGATTACTGTTGCTCCTCCAGGCTCTGCTATTGTAGCCAGTACTGGTTAGAGGCGAGCAGACGTCTTTAGGACAAAGTGCTTGCTTTCCCCTTCTGAGCATGCCCAGAGTAAGATCTCTCATTGGAGATCAGGGGTCACATGCTCAGGTACTGCAGCAGCTCCTATTGGTCCGCCAGGAAGGTCCTGAAACTACATGTGTTCTGGAACAGTTTCCTATTGGTCCTTATCTGGCAGGTCCTGTAGTTGCTACTGTAAAAGGGTGGCATGGTCGTGCCACCATGCGCTAGTATCAATCACATTATGTGCTTTGCGCCAGGGTGATCTTGCACGCATGTGTTAGGGCTCGGCTGAAATAAGCCCCTAGAATACCGGCTTCTCCGGTGAGGAGATTGTCTGATTGCGTTGCTGATTGCGTTACTACCAACTGCTGTCCGCACAGCAGTTGTCTGTGCATACCTGTGGAATTAACAGGACACAGTCCATATTTCTGCTCTTCTACCTTAGCGACTCTGTGGTGTAACAGAGTTCGCTTATATCGCCATATAGGGCCACAGTATCTATAGTTGCGACTCTGTGAAGTAACAGAGTTCACCATACCGCCATCCTACTAGCAGCAGGCTCTGCCTGCAGGGTGGACCCCGGGCTGCGAACACACTTATTATTTATATTTATTTTGTGCGTTCCGCCAGCCCTAACAACATGAAGCCCAATATGTCATGAAAAAACATTCTCAGAATCGCTTGGTTCCGTTGAAGCTTTCCTGGTTATTACCAGGGACACTGGTCAGAATTGCAAAAAATGGCCATGTCATTGAGGGCAAAATAGGCTGGGTCATGAAGGGGTTAAAAGAGGCAGAAAACCAGTCTGGTGCCGGCGCTCCCGAAAATTATATCATGTGCTATAGTGGCTTATTAAATACATATACAAAGTAAAAACAATACGTTTCGGCTTGAAAAGAGCAAAAGCCTTCATCAGGTATATTATACAACCATACTGAAAAGATAACCATTTCTTCTTAAAACCTTTTTTTACAAAGGGAAAGGGTCGGGTATTTGCTCCCAGCATCAATACTCGGGCAGAGTCAAACGGGCTTATAACTCGTGCGAGAATGGAGAATCGCATGGCACTGAATGGACTGGCCCTGCACCTCTCCTGACCTGAGCAAGACAGCGTGATGGATTACTACGCAGCTGTCAAGCTCAGGTCAAGAGAGCCAACAGCCAATACCAGTTTTACTATGCAATTCTCACACCAGAAATACGACAGTCTGTCTCTGCCCCTCCACTTGATTTG
This sequence comes from Oophaga sylvatica, assembly GCA_033576555.1. Classification (NCBI taxonomy): domain Eukaryota; kingdom Metazoa; phylum Chordata; class Amphibia; order Anura; family Dendrobatidae; genus Oophaga; species Oophaga sylvatica. The sequence goes on along the minus strand of JARQOD010000001.1, from coordinate 334,241,668 downwards.
CTTCCTCCTCTTGATTAGTTTAATTCTTTAGCACAGGTGGATAAGGAGTGTAATACACTTCGAGGCAAAAGGATTTTATATGCAAATATAAACCATATAACTTAAAAGGTTAAACTCTGATAGAAGGTAATCATACATAGGCCAATATGGCCTATCGCAAAAACTTGAGAAACTAGAATAAAACTGTGATAAAATAGCCGAAACATACCCAGTAAAAATAATACATAAGTTTAAAAAAAAAAATTTAATTATTCAAAAAAAAAATCTAACCGCTATGTTGATAGTTAGAATATCGCTAGACTTTCTCTATCACATCATTCAAACCATTCGGGTACAGAGTTTGTAAATGAAATATCCAAAAGATTCCTTCTTGTTTAATATTTAATTGCGATTCAACACTCGAGAAGGTATATTTTCTACTCTTGTAACCATTATTTGAAATTATTTATTATGCTTTAATAACATATGACGTGACAAGCTATGCTGAAAGAAGCCAATTTTTGTGTTGTGACAGTTTCCATTCTTTCTTGCTCTGACTGTGCAGTGCGGCCAACATATTGGAGGCCACAGCAGCACGTGACTACGTAAATAACATAGTCACTATCGCAACAGAGATGTTGCTTAATCTCAAAGGTCTCACCAGTACTGTATTGAGTGATCGAGTGAGCCCCAATGTTTTAAAATGTTACATGTGTAGCAATTCCTTGATCCACATTTGTAAACGCCCAGGGATGAATTTCTGGAGATGACTTTTGAAGACCTACAAATATAATCTGTGGTTTCTTTTTAGATTACTGGGCGCGATCAAATTTCTTATGGTGTGACCTCTCTTAAAGGTTATACCAGGTTTTTTCGGTAACAAATACTTTAAAATGGGGTCTTTAATTAAAAGATACAAAAATTTTTCAAGGATGCCTCTTATTTTCCGCTTGCCATTATTAAACTGGTTGTTAGGGTTGGTGGTTTGCACTAAATAAAATAAATAATAAAGTGCGATCGCAACCCGGGGTCCGCCGTACAGAGATGTAACCTGCTGCTAATGCGAATAATGACGGAACTAAACAGCAAATGTACCTTAATTTGACTGCGTTAACTCCACACAGTATGAACAGAGTTCACAGTATTCAGCTCTGTTAGCTTCACAGAGACTGCTAAGACAAGAGAAAAACTAAAAAGATGCTTGAAACCCTGTTGACTTTACAGGGGAGCACAGCTCTTTGGTTGGATCTTGCTCTGAAACTCAACTGTGCTATCGGCACACATGTAGGAAACAGATGCTAAGCCAAGCGGGCCGAAAAAAACCCTAAGAGGCTAAACACACACATGTGCAGACAGAGTGGTAGCGTATCCACTCACACACACCAACCACAAATGATACTAGTTCACCCGCGTGCGCCATTGAAGGCCTTTTAAACCCAAAGCTCCAACCCATACACTCACGCTGACATCGCCAGCGGGCCAGTTCGGAACTGCCACATCACTAGAGCAGCTGACATCCGAACACCAATATACAGCACATGTCTCCCCAATATGTTTTACTGAATCATTGATGTCATCGGGGATGGGACATTAGCGTGAATGGCGTTCTGGCAAGACACACTCCATATACATAACCTATAGTTGTATCATGAAACACTGATGACACACTGAGACAAAACAATCATGACACTGGTACCATTTTTTCACATACGTGTTCAAAAGCGGACATGTGGATGAAGGGGTTGTCTCACAAAGAAAGTTAATTTTAATCACTAGCTCTTGGAATAAAAATGTTCCACAATTTGATGTGTTTAAAAAAGTGTTCCTGCGCTGAGATAATCTGTTCACTGTGTCTGACCAGGCAGGAACACTGCCTGATCATACCACAGTTCCTGGTCAGGGGAGGAAGCAAAAGAGTATACAGACAGAACAGCATGAGATCACAGACCATGTTCATGAATGGTTAGACACAGCCACTAGGGGAATATTAAAGGGGTTGTCCACTACATAAAATTAACCCCCCAATGTGTCCCCCGGGGCCCCTAATGAATTTTGTAAATACCTCATGTTGCCTATACTGCCTGTGAGCAGCGCTATCCGTGGCTGCTCACAGGCAGCACGTGACCCAGCGCTGACGTCACGACAAGTGAGGTGTGACTCAGCGCTGTGTCCCCACGGTGGCTGCTGGGTTGTGGGCAGGGTGACCCACTGCGTCACACCCAGCATCCACTGCGTGCTTTCTCAATGAATGGGCGTGCGGTGGATGCCGGGTGTGACGCGGGGAGGATAACCCCACCCACAGCCTGGCAGCCAGTGCGGAAGGTGGTAGAGGGACCCCCGGCTGCTGCAAGCACTTGTCAGGACATCAGCGGAAGCAAGAGCAGACTGCAGCAGGGAGTCACGTGCTGCCTGTGAGCGGCCAGCGATAGCGCCGCTCACAGGCAGTATAGGCAACATGAGGTATTTGCAAAATTCATACGGGGCCCCGGGTGGATACATTTGGGGGTTAATTTAAAGTAGTGGACAACCCCATTAATAAGATTATCTTAGCATAGGAACATTTCTTTAAACAAATCCAATTGTGCAACTTATTTTTATTTGAAGATCTAGTGATTAAAATGTTCTTTGCTCAAAGGACCACCCCTTTAAGGTGATCCAGTCCATTTTCCCATGCACAAGAGTTCAGTGCGGGTCAGGATGTGAGGCAGCGCAGAATCAGTGATGTCACCGCTAGTCACTGATGCTGCGTCGGCAGCATCTCCTCATTCACCAGTAGTTTACAGCTGGGGCGGTCGCATCTTAGCACCGCTGCTGGTTGTAAACTGTATATCCCCCAGATATGGATTACGGCATGGGACAGAACGGACAGGTATGGTATATTGTTGATTTTTTATTTTTTTTTATTACAGGAGAAAGAGGGCATGGCAGGAACTAGGATTACAATAAAGATGGGAAAACTGTTGTGTTTGATTTCATTAAAAGACTTTATTCTGGCTGTGTCTTTATTTAACCCATTAACAACTATAGGATTATTAATGGATAAGTGTCTTATTGACACCTCTCCTATTAGCCCATATGCCGCCACTACAGGGCAGTGGGAAGAGAGAGGCTAAGTGCCGGAATTAGCGCATCTTAGAGATGGGGTGGCTGGGGGCAGATGTTTTTAGCCAGGGGGGCCAATAACCATGGTCCTTTCCTAGGCTATTAATATCTGCCCCAGTCGCTGGCCTTCCCTCTCTGGCTTGGAAAATTGCGCGGCAGCCCACGTCATTTTTTCCCCGAAAAGAATCTTTTATTAAATACATACATGTCCCCTACTTTACACACACACTATAATAATGGTATTGGTCATTGACATCTATATATCTAACTATCTGCATGGATTTGCTGTATGTAAACCATGTCTCCTATCCTGTAATGAAATATAAAGACATATATATATATATATATGTGTGTCACTGACATATATACAGGGGTTGGACAAAATAATGGAAACACCTAACGTTTTGGCATTATCATCCTCGAACATGTTATAAACATGCAAACCGTGACATATGGTAATGTTTTGTAGTTGATTATTTGTGTTATGTGATATGTGTATGTAAATTAACTGTTTGTTTTGCAGAATTGTAAGAATATTGATAAGAACCTGATAAAAATGGCAGACCTCTCGGATTTTTAAAGAGGCCAAATTATTGGTGCTGGTATGGCAGGCGCTAGTGTAACCGAAAGTGCCCGAATGCTTGGCGCGTCAAGAGGTACTGTCTCCAAAGTAATGACTGCGCTTGAAAAAGAAGGAAAAACGTTCGCAGCAAAGCACAGGTCCGGCCGAAAGTCGAAGTTGACTGAGAGAGACCGTCGGACTCTAAAGCGAATTGTGAGAGAGGATCGCAAGACCACGTCTCTGAAAATCACTGCTGAGCTCAATGAACACCTACAGAACCCAGTTTACATGAAAACTGTTCGTTGGGAGCTGAACAAATCTGGATTCCACGGAAGAGCTGCAATTCGAAAACCACTGCTCTCTATGACAAATGTTTCCAAGCGTTTAGAGTGATGAAGAACCCTCCAGAATTTGTCCCTCGAGACGTGGAAACATGTGATATTCTCAGACGAATCATCGTTTACCCTATTTCCGACCTCCAGTCACGTGTACGTTTGGAGACAGCCGAAAGAAGCATTCCATCCAGACTGCCTTCTCCCAACCGTAAAACATGGCGGAGGTTCTGTGATGATCTGGGGTGCTATTTCGTGGAGATCCACTGTGCCAATGATATCCCTTCATGGAAGAATTAACAGCCGCGATTATTTAGGCATTTTGGGCGACCAAGTGCATCCTATGGTTCAAGCACTGTTCATGGAGGGGAAAGCCATCTTTCAGGATGATAATGCACCAATTCATACAGCTAGAATCGTTAAAGCATGACACGAGGAACATTCTAATGAAGTTGAGCAGCTCATCTGGCCCCCACAATCCCCAGACCTCAACATTATTGAGCATTTATGGTCGATTTTAGAAATTCAAGTTAGACGTCGATTTCCGCCTCCATTGTCGCTCAAAGAACTGGAGGGTGTTTTAACTGAAGAATGGGCTAAAATTCCTTTGGAAACAATTCACACCTTGTATGAATCCATACCTCGGAGAATTGAGGCTGTAATCGCCGCAAAAGGTGGACCTTCACCATATTAAGCTAACTTTTGTTGATGTTTCCAGGTGTTTCCATTATTTTGTCCAACCCCTGTATATATATTGTAGGGATTTGCTCTGGTATGCAGTGGCTGGGCCGCAGTAATGAGGCAACACACAGGCTTAGAGTCCAACTTCAGTGGTTTAATGTCACTTTAAACAGCAGATTTAACAGAAAATAAATAAAAAACACAAATATACTCCAGCTTGGAGAACCACTGGTCTCAGACTCACCCTTGCTGCCATTTCCAGGGTTGTTTGAGTCTTGCTGCTAAAGCTTTGCAGCATGGATAGTCCAACAAAACAAGTTCAGAATAACTCCAGCATAGTTCCTCATACCTTGCACACACACTCCTCATGTGCCAAAAACAATCTCCATTACATAGCCCATAACCCACACACAGGTGAGGTACATAGCACATGGGCTGATCACATGATCGTGACATCATTACAGGTCCTCCACTTTAGGAAAAATCCCAGCCAAACTTTATCCTGCTGGAAGAAATATATCTTCCATTCTTCCATCCAGCACTACACCCTTTGCTGCACCACAATATATATATATACATATATATATATATACAGTACAGAACAAAAGTTTGGACACACCTTCTCATTTAAAGATTTTTCTGTATTTTCATGACTATGAAAATTGTAGAATCACACTGAAGGCATCAAAACTATAAATTAACACATGTGGAATTATACATTACACTTTACAAAAAAGTGTGAAACAACTGAAGATATGTCTTATATTCTAGGTTCTTCAAAGTAGCCACCTTTTGCTTTGATGACTGCTTTTCACACTCTAGGCTTTCTCTTGATGAGCTTCAAGAGGTAGTTACCCTTGTTAAAATAAAAAAAATTGTTTGTAAAAGATCATTTTTGTGACTAAAAAGTTAAATGTTCATTTTTTCTTTCCAAGTTGCTTCAGCTCCTGTGATGCACCTAAAGGGTTAATAAACGTCTTGAATGTGGTTTTGAGTACCTTGAGGGGTGCAGTTTTTAGAATGGTGTCACTTTTGGGTAATATTTCTCTGTTTAAAGGGAAAAAAAATTCGAAGTTTGAAAATTGCTAAATTTTCCAAATTTTTGCCATATTTCCATTTTTTTCATAAATAAATGCAAGTTATATTGTAGAAGTTTTACCACTATTATGAAGTACAATATGTCACGAGAAAACATTCTCAGATTTGCGAAGATCCGTTGAAGCGTTCCAGAGTTAAAGCCTCATAAAGAGACAGTGGTCAGAATTGTAAAAATTGACCCGTTCATTAACATGCAAACCGCCCTTGGAGGTTAAGGGGTTAAACATATGACCATGGCTTCAGCATCTTTTTACTTGTTTCCAAAGAGCACACCAGAGATGTAAGTGGTCAGCAATTGCAAAGGGAGTTGCCAGCAGCGTTTCTTGATGATTTGATGCCTAAGTACATTCAGCATGCCAGTATATTCCTCAGTTAACCATTAACAACTACCTTTATAGCATACCAAGGCGCATAACTGCGTGTAGTGCTGTGGCACTAAATCAAGATGGTTGTTAAGCATGGGGTTTTTCAGAATGAAAGTCTTTGATAGTTGCAAAAATATTCCAAAGGAGATTATTTTATGCCGTCGTTTTCCTCAGCAAAAGAAAATAACAATAAGAAAAATCCACATTTTGCTCAACATAAGCCTTTTACATCAAGCTGTTGCATATCCATTTGACATGGATGGTCAAAGGCAAGACCTCACAACTATCAACCCTTACTGCTGATAATTGCTACTTTTATACACATGGAATCTCCCACAATTCTTTGCAGTATTCACTATATAACACCCTCGGGCTCCTGACCTGTCTCCTATAAGTTCAGAGCAGACACCATGCTGCACCTGGACTACTGCAAGTAAGTGAATGTGTTACATTCAAACACTGTTATTCAAACAGATTGTTATACGCAGATATATTTTTCTTGATATTGGTACATTGTTCCTAGCTGGCAACTCAGAAAGAGAAGGAAAAGTTAATTAGGTGGTCAGTAGTGATGAGCGAGTATGTACGTTGCTCAGGTTTTACCAAGCATGCTCAGGTAGTCTCCGAGTATTTGGAAGTGCTCGGAGATTTAGTTTCTGTTGAAGCAGCTGCATGATTTGCGACTGCAAGACAGCCTAAATATATGTGGGGATTTCCTAACAAACAGGCAATCCCCACATGTATTCAGGCTGTCTAGCAGTCGCAAATCATGCAGCTGCGGCGTCCGAAACTAAATCTCACGCCCAAATACTCGGAGACCACCCGAATGTGCTCGGGAAAACCCGAGCAACGAGCATACTCGCTCATCACTAGTGGCCAGCCTAATAAGAAAAGTAGGAAATAAGAAGCATTCACACATATACACATAGAAGCTGTTAGGCCGGCGTCACACTGGCGACAGAATCGGATGACTGCAATGCGATGAAAAATCGTATTGCAGTCTGCCCTATGTTAATCTATGGAGCAGCTCCCAGTATCAGATTTTTTGTGGTCCGTTTTAAACGTCCGTGTGCAATCGCAGCATGCTGCGATTGTCACCGATTGTGGGTCGACTATCGCCAATGCAAGTCTATGGGAGCGATGAAAAATCTGATTACAAACGGACTGCATGTGTGACTTGCGATGAAATCGCATCGGTGTCCTTTAGAAAAGCCGGCAATTCATCCCCGGCTATACTGTAAAATCACACTGACAGCTTTAATAAAGAATAGAAAGAATAGATATACACACATAGAATACATATATATATATATATATATATGTAATTGTGACATGTATATATATATATATATTTATATTTCCTAGACTTCTACATACTGTAATAGCAGCAAATTCAATTGCCGGCTTCTGTGAAATCACAGAAGCCAACATGAAATGATACATTGTTTCCACACAGTTAACCATGTCATTTCCTGTATTTTGATATTTGTTTAGAACTTACAATTACATGAGTGTATTTGTGCTAAATTTCAGACATGTAGGGGTTAATTAAAGGTGTAAATTCGTTGACAAAAAAATGCGTGGGCTCCCGCTGTATTTTCTCCACCAGACAGACAAAGCAAGCGAGTGGGGGCAGATAATAATAGCCTAGGGAGGGTACTTTTTTTGTGCCCCCCCTGGCTACTAACATCTGCCCCCAGACACCCAGAAAGGGCAAATCTATAATTAGATTCGCCCTTTCTGGCACTTTGCCCGTCTATTCCCATTACCCTGTAGCGGTGGCGAATGGGTTAATAATCTCACCTTAATGTCACCTGACCTTAGTATTGAAAGGTGACCTTAAGGCAGGTTAATAATTGAGAGCTGTCAATTAGACAAATATCAATTATTAATCCTATTGAAGTAAATTAAAAAAACACAGACACATTAATAAAAATTTAAATTTTTAATGAAAAAAAAAACACTTTTTTTTGACCATTTTTTTATTTTAAATTTAAATCCGTGCGAACCCCTTGACTCCAAAAATAAAGAAAAAAAAATAAAAAAATTTATTCTTCCCTATTCCGCCGATCTGTCACCCCCAAACCTGAAACCCTTTCAAAAGGGGGTTAACTAGCTTTGAGCCAAGCATGCAAGTAACCCTCATGCTCAGCAAAAACCCTAAAGAAAAGTTCCCCCCGGGCACAGGGGGTGGTTTTTCAGAATGAAAGTTTAATTGATTGTGTCCCTTTTCCCTTTTAGTCAGGTCAAAAATTTAAAAATTGCCAATAAACAAAAACTCCATTAGAACCCTTTCCCTCTACTTTCTTGGTAAGACTTATTATTCGGGGGGTTTTACAGCTAGAGACAGAATTATCTCTTTTTCAACGAACCTTTAAACCCCTTTCTGATTGATTACGCGTGGGCCCTGACTGAACTCGTTTGGAAATTGTTTTGCTTTTTATTTTATTTTTTTTACAGGAAATGGTTTTAGCGGAAAATAAATATGTAAAAAAACTTGGTGATTTTTTTCTTAAACTTTTTTTTTATTAAACGTGGTGTTTGTTTTTTCTTTCATACAAAATTTTAAAAATTTTGATTTGTCTAATTGACGCCTCAATTATTAACTCCCTTTAAAGGGTCACCTTTTCAATACAAAGGGGACATTAAGGTGAGTTTATTAACCCATTCCCCACCGTACAGGGCAATGGGAATAGACGGCAAAGTGCCAGAAAGGGGGAATCAATTATAGATTTCCCTTTTTGGGTTCTGGGGGGAGATGTTAGTAGCCAGGGGGCACTAAAAAAAAAGAAACCCCCCTAGGCTTATTATCTGCCCCCCCTCGCTGCTTTTTTCTGCTGGGGGAGAAAATAAGCGGGGAGCCCACCATTTTTTTTCAACAATTTACACCTTTAATTAACCCTACTGTCTGAAATTTTGCAAAATACCTCATGTAATTGAAGTTTAAAAAAAAATCAAAATACGAAATGACATGGTTAACTGTGTGGAAACAAGTATCATTTCATGTCGGGTTCTGTATTTCACAAAACCGGGAAATTTAAATTTCGGCTATAACAGTATGAGAAGTCTAGGGAACTATAAAAAATTTTTATATATACAAGGGCACAATGAATGTTATAAATATTAAAAATATATATAATAAAATAAAATGTTTCATGTTATAAATATTTTTTTTTTTGATTTAAAATACTATTCTTTTTGGCCTTT
>JARQOD010000001.1:334208481-334232242 GCA_033576555.1 Oophaga sylvatica | reverse complement strand
ACATAATGATTTTTTTTAGGGTGAAGATTTGCCTGCTGAAAACTAAATGTATTTCTTTTTCCACCCATCTAAATGGGGTATACACTTGATAGGGGGCATCTAGAAAAACCCATTAATGATCATTGTTGAAAACCTTCCCAAATCACTATGTCCCCCATATAAAAAAAATAGCACCTATCCCAATGCAGGGGCGGCCTGTTCCGTGATTTCCTGTTCTCCGGGGCTCACAGAATTATTACGAAAAATTTTACTCTAATTTATCCCGAAGTGGCACAAAATATAGTGCAAATCAGTCTACAGATTTTTTTTTCCCGGTCATACAAGCATATGGTACATCAAAATTTTTTAAAAGGGGGCATGCCCTCTTAATAAACAGGTGCATCTTATTTCCCCCATGCTTTGTTTTAAAGCCAGTGTACTTTATGCCACCAATAACTTTCCCCAGTTGATTTCTGTACAGGGATGCAACAACCATATAAACATCCTCCTTCTTGCAATTATTTCAAATAAATGAAAAACCCAAAGGGAAAACAAACTTTTTTTTTCTTCTTCATACATTTTTGTAAATAAAAATTTAAAAGTGCAGAATTTGATTTATTTTCAGTTTTAGTTATTTCTTACAACTCAATGGTGTTCCACACCTGTTCTAGGTGATTCCGGCTCCTTATCCTTCCTCTTTGGTCTGCTTCCCTCTGTTGTGCTCCAAGTCTGCTTCCCTCTGTTGTGCTCCAACTTGCAAGTTGCCTGGCTTGAATCATTGGCATGATCTCTCTTGGAGCCTTTTTAAGGTCCATTTAGGCAGACACTTGTGTCTTAGAAGTGACACTCAAGATTTCTATGTTTGGTGTGTTCCATTTTCTGTGCATACTGTGCTTTAACTTGCTTCAATTCAACGCTGGGTTCCACTTAATTTGTCCTGCTGCTCCTAAGATTGGCTGTGCTAAGTCATCACTTCCCATGTGCCTTCCTGCTTGCTACATCAACACCTAGGGACCCTGTACCGTGAACCTGAGGCTTAGAGGATACAACTCACCTAATGAGCCTAATAGATTCCCAAGACAATGGATTCCAAAGGTGCAGCAGCCACAAGACTGTTGCCATGGCATACGTACAATCTGCTTGGACTGGTAATTCAACTTACTATTAGTCAACGGGAACTTGTCCTGGATGTGCAGGATCTCTCAGCCTGTGTAGCTGCACTGTCTCAGACACCTACAGTTTCATCACTGGATTCTAAACACCTGCGACAGCTAAATTTTCTCCTGGGACATTCTGCTTGGGGAACTTCTCCACATTTTCTCACTCATGCCCGTTTTGATGGAAACATTAAGGCCTGTCAAGGCTTTGCGCACCAATGCACTGTACACTTTGATTTATGACCCAGCAATTTTTTTCTAACTAGTCCAAAGTGGCCTACATTTTTTCTATGTTTGGGGACACTTCAGAAGGGGGCTGCACCATTGTGTGAGCAGGATGACCTTATCATGCATTCTCTATTATCTTTCCTGACTGCATTCTGTAAGGCTGTGTGCACACGTTTGTTGCCGATCCGCAGTGTTTTTTAATCTCAGAATTGCAACAAATCCGCAAAGGAGTGCTCAAGCAATGTTAATCAATGGGAATCCAGAATTGTTGTGCACATGCGGCGGAAAATTTTGCACTGATTCTCAGCGTTTTATTTTCTTCATCATGTCAATTCTTTTTACGGATCTGCAGCGTTTCGGCACCCATTGACTAACACTGAATCAGTCATATCTGCAGCTAAACCACAGGTGTAAAAAGGTTTTCGTATTAGCTGTGGATTTACGTGCCAAAAACACTGCAGAAAGGAAGGAGGAAGAGTGTGTGGATGGAGAATATGTGTGAGCGGAGAATATGTGCGTGTCTGTGTGCGGGTGTCTGTCTGCAGGGGTCTGACTGCAGGTGTCTGTGTGTAGCCATACATCATCTGATGGGACTACTAGTCCCATCCGGCTATGTCTGCTGTCACATACAGTATAACAGTGACAGCATGAGCCGATGATGGGACAGTAGTAGTCCCATCATCCGGCGACTGTGTTCAAGTGTAAAACAAAAAAAAACACATTCATACTTACCAAACACCTAGTCCCCGATGCCCTCGATCTCCTGCAATAAAAAAAAAAATAAACCAACATGTACTTACCTTTACGCCGTAGTCCATTTAATAACGATTGTCCCACAGTGATCTCACATGTAGAACAGTCACATCAGGAGATGTGGCCGCTATACACGGCTCCGATGATACACTGACAGGAGGAATCCTCCCGCAGTGTATCACTGTGCCGCTGTCAGAGGTCACCAGAGTTCGTGCTGTCACTTGTGGCACCGCTGCTGTCAGGATCCCGTCTGGGTTGGAGCCAATGTTACTGCAAACACTAGGGGAAGCAGAGGCAGGTAGCGTAGTCAGGTGGCAGGCCGAGGTCAGTTCACAGGAGAGCAGTGTTTGTAGCAGAGGAGCAGGCAGATAACGTAGTCAGGTGGCAGGCCGAGGTCAGTTCACAGGAAAGGCAGTTCGGTAGCAGAGGAGCAGGCAGATAACGTAGTCAGGTGGCAGCCGGAGGTCGATACACAGGAAAGGCAGTTCGGTAGCAGAGGAGCAGGCAGATAACGTAGTCAGGTGGCAGGCCGAGTTCAGTTCACAGGAGAGCAGTGTTTGTAGCAGCAGGAGAAAGAGCTTGACTAAAGGCTGGAAGCACAATAATCTCGCAATGACACACCCACAGGGCCAGGTTTATATAGGGCGTGTAATTGGTAATCAGAGGCCAAACGAGAGAGCACTGGGTGAAGCCGATCAGGAAGAACAGTCAATGGTATCCGGGTTCAGCAAGGAACTTTGTAGCCAGCAGAATAGCTCAGATGGTAGAGCTGCTGGCCGGTGGACAAGAGACACTGGGTTTGATTCCTGACAGTACTCCCCTCCTTCCAGGATGGCCTCTGGACATCTCAGGAGCTGGCCTATCTGGGTACCTCTGATGGAAGGCTCTTGTAAGTCCAGGAGCATGGACGTTGTCTTTTGGTTCCCATGAATTTTCCTCTGGTCCGTAACCTTCCCACTGCACCAGATACTGCAGTTTACCTCTGAATTTTCGGGAGTCCAGAATCTTATTCACAATGTATTCTTCTTCACCACGGATCCTTTCTGGTGGAGGAGGTGGCTGAATTCTTCCTGGAAACGGGTTTTCACAGAAGGGTTTGAGCAAGGATATGTGAAACACTGGATGAATCCTCAGATTGTTGGGAAGTTTTAAACGAAAAGCAACCTGGTTAATTTTTGCAGAAATTTGAAAAGGTCCAATGAATTTCTGACCCAATTTGGAGGATGGCACATGTGTCTTAAGGTTTTTAGTGGACAGCCAAACTTTGTCTCCAACCTGAAGAGCAGGGGCACTCTCCGATGTTTATCTGCTGCTTCCTTATATTCTTCCTGGGTCTTGAGTAATATCTCTGATAACTCCTTCTGGGATTCCTGTAATTTTGCAAGTCTGTCATTAACAGCAGGAATGGGAGTGTTCACTGGCAGATTAGGGATAAATACTGGATGTACTCCATAATTAGCAAAAAATGGGGTTTGAGATGTAGCGCTATGTATGGAGTTGTTGTAGGCAAACTCTGCTGTTGGTAAATAGTCCACCCAGTCATCCTGAAGATAGGAAATGAAGCAACGGAGGTATTGCTCCAAAGTCTGGTTCGTTCTCTCCGTCTGGCTATTGGACTGAGGATGGAAAGCGGTAGAAAGATTCACCATGACTCCAAAGGCTGTACAGAAACTCTTCCAAAATTTTGACGTAAACTGAACGCCTCTGTCAGACACCATGTTGTCAGGAATTCCATGTAACCTGAATACCTCTTTGATAATCAGTTCTGCAGTTTTTTCAGCAGTAGGAATTCCTTCAGTTGGAATAAAGTGGGCCATTTTTGTGAGTCGGTCCACTATGACAAGGATGACGGTCATCTGTTTGGAAGGGGGTAGTTCCACAATAAAATCCATGGAAATAGATCCCCAAGGCCTGGATGGAACTGGGAGTGGTTGCAAGAGTCCTAGAGGAGACGATCGTGGGGTCTTGTTTCGTGCGCATGTTAAACAGGTTGAAACATATTTCCTCACGTCCTTCCTACAATTAGGCCACCAAAAGAAATGAAATAGTAAGTCTTGTGTTTTTGCAACTCCAGGATGTCCTGCCAGTTTAGAATCATGGACACTTTTGAGGACTTCAAGGCGAGAAGATTCAGGTACATATATTTTGTGTTTCTGCATCCAAAACCCCTCTTTGAATGAAAGATCGACGTCTTGAGAAGGATGGTTAAGGAAAGAGTCCTCTTGATATCCATCTTTAATTCTATTACATAGTCCTCTAGAGTGCAATATTCCCAAAAAATGTTTAGGGCCTAGAATTGTATCGTCATTACTAGACCTCTCCTGAGGTTCCGAACACATCCTGGACAGGGCGTCAGCCTTGCCATTTCTTGAACCAGGCCGGTAAGAGATTATAAAATTGAATCTTGAGAAAAATAAGGCCCATCGTGCTTGTCTTGCAGACAATCTTTTTGCTGTGCGGAGGAATTCAAGATTCTTGTGGTCCGTGAGGACAGTCACAGGGTGATTGGCACCTTCCAGAAGATGTCTCCACTCGGAGAAGGCAACTTTAATGGCTAACAGTTCTTTGTTACCGATGTCGTAGTTCTTTTCTGCAGATGACATGGTGTGGGAAAGAAACGCACATGGGTGAAGTTGCATCTTGTCCCCAACTCGCTGAGACAGAATGGCTCCCACTGCAGAGTCCGAGGCGTCCACTTCGACAGTAAATGGCAATTCAGGATTTGGGTGTACTAACAATGGAGCAGACGTAAAAAGAGTTTTCAACTTGTCAAAAGCCTCCTGTGCCTCCGGAGACCAGAAAAATGCTTTGGTCTTTTTTGTTAGTGTAGTAATTGGTAGTATGATCCGTGAAAAGTTCTTTATAAATTTTCGGTAAAAATTTGCAAATCCTATGAAACGCTGGACGTCTTTTAAATTTCTTGGAACAGGCCAGTCCACTACAGCATTGATTTTGCCGGGATCCATGCTCAGACCTTCTGGGGAGATGATATATCCCAGAAATTGGATACTGGTTTGTTCAAACTCACATTTTTCAAGTTTAATGTAAAGATGGTTCTCCTGTAGTCGTTCCAAGACTAACTGGACGTGCCTGCGATGCTCTTCCAAGGTGTCTGAAAATATAAGAATGTCATCGAGATAAGCCACAACGAATTGGTCCAAGAAATCTCGAAATACATCATTAATAAAATGTTGAAAGGTGGCTGGGGCATTGCTAAGGCCAAAGGTCATAACCAGAGATTCAAAATGTCCATATCTCGTTCTGAAGGCGGTCTTCCACTCATCTCCTGGGCGAATCCGTATGAGGTTGTAAGCCCCTCTAAGATCCAGCTTCGTAAAGATTTTCGCAGAACGGAGTCTCTCAAATAGTTCAGGAATCAAGGGTAGCGGGTAGCGATTCTTGACAGTGATATTATTCATCTCTCTGTAGTCAATACATGGCCGCAGAGTGGAGTCTTTCTTTTCAACAAAGAACAGGGGTGCCCCAGCTGGAGATGTGGAAGGTCGAATAAAGCCTTTCTCTAAATTTTCATCCAGGAACTTTCTTAATACCTTCAATTCAGGTTCGGAAAGATTGTAAATCCTTCCAAATGGAATGGTTGCTCCTGGCAGCAATTCAATGGGACAGTCGTAAGGACGGTGAGGAGGTAATTGATCTGCTTTCTTCTTACTGCAGACATCAGAGAACTGCTGATATTGAGGTGGTAGTTTCTCTTCCTTCTCATGCAAAATCTCAGAGATTTGGACTTGTTGGAGAACAGGGGGTTCCTTATGACAATTATTCTTACAGTAGTCAGATGGAAAGGTGATGGTCCTTGATGCCCAGTTGATAGAAGGGTTATGGACTGAAAACCAGGGGATCCCTAGAATAACCGGAAATTTCGGAGATGAAATAAGGTGGAAACTGACAGCTTCATGATGATCCGGGTCGATACAAATCTCCAGTTCGATTGTCTCATGCGTGACAGGTCCAGAAGACAAAGGTGATCCATCCACAGTTTCCATTTCAATTGGTGTGGATTTGGTCCTACTGGAAATATTATTATCACGTGTAAATTTTAAGTCCATAAAATTTCCTCCTGCTCCCGAATCCAACAGGGCAGAGCATTGTATTTTTTGGGTGCCCATTACAACCTGAATGGGGATTACAAAATGAGATGATGTGGTATGTATTTTGTCTATTTCTGGCGTTACTGATGAGATAGTCTGCAAGATGGAATCCGACTGCTGAGAAAGGTCCATATTGCTGGCAGACCTGTTGTTGGTAAAGGCTATAGTCCTTTTGTTAGGACAGTTGATGGCATAGTGTCCAGGGTCCCCACAATAGAGGCAGAGATGTTCTGCACGTCGCCTCTCCTTCTCCTGTGCAGAGAGTGGTCTTCGGATGACGTCGATCTGCATCGGTTCAGACACGCCTTGCGTCTTTTCTTGGTGGTCTGATGCTGAAAATGAGAAGCCAGGGCTATTCCCAAGTGCTCGCAGTCTCTCCTTTTCCTTTCAGTAAGTCTTTGGTCAATCCGGATACATAGTTGAATAAAGTCCTCCAACTGATCAGGGGTCTCAACCCTGGCAAGCTCGTCTTTCACTGGTTCTGATAACCCTCGTCAAAATTGACTTCTCTGGGCCGCTGGATTCCAGGTGGTGTTGGCCACCCAGCGACGGAACTCCGATGTATATTCCGCAACTAAGCGACGTCCTTGGCGCAAATTATGTAATTTGGTTTCTGCTGTGGCACAGCGGTTTGGGTCAAAAACTTGATTCATAGCTGCGATGAAAGCTTCCAGGTCATTAAGGAGGGCATAGTCCTTTTCTACATAAGGTGAAGCCCAAGCAAGAGCTTCATCCGTCAGGAGATTTATCATGAAAAAAACTTTCTTCCTCTCACTGGTAAAGGGAGCAGGTTGCATCTGGAACTATATGCGGCATTGATTGAGGAATCCTCGGTACTGCTGGCGATCCCCACTGAACTTTGCAGGCAGCGGCAGCCGCGCGTTTGATTCGGACCCTGAATTGCGCACGTCCAGAAGTTGTTTTTGTAGCTCAATTACTTCCTGTTGTATCACTGTGAAATCAGTTTGTAACTTGGAATATTTTCCTTGAGAATCAGTACAAAAACTTTGAAGCTCTGTAACTTGCCGCCTCAGGGTGTTCACAGCGGACTCCATTTTGGCGCGAGATTATTCTGTCAGGATCCCGTCTGGGTTGGAGCCGATGTTACTGCAAACACTAGGGGAAGCAGAGGCAGGTAGCGTAGTCAGGTGGCAGGCCGAGGTCAGTTCACAGGAGAGCAGTGTTTGTAGCAGAGGAGCAGGCAGATAACGTAGTCAGGTGGCAGGCCGAGGTCAGTTCACAGGAAAGGCAGTTCGATAGCAGAGGAGCAGGCAGATAACGTAGTCAGGTGGCAGCCGGAGGTCGGTACACAGGAAAGGCAGTTCGGTAGCAAAGGAGCAGGCAGATAACGTAGTCAGGTGGCAGGCCGAGGTCAGTTCACAGGAGAGCAGTGTTTGTAGCAGCAGGAACAGCAGGAGAAAGAGATTGACTAAAGGCTGGAAGCACAATAATTTCACAATGACACACCCACAGGGCCAGGTTTATATAGGGCGTGTAATTGGTAATCAGAGGCCAAACGAGAGAGCACTGGGTGAAGCCGATCAGGAAGAACAGTCAATGGTATCCGGGTTCAGCAAGGAACTTTGTAGCCAGCAGAATAGCTCAGATGGTAGAGCTGCTGGCCGGTGGACAAGAGACACTGGGTTCGATTCCTGACAGCTGCATGAGAAAATTCTCACGCAGCGGTAGTGCCGTAAAGTGAGAGCACGAACTTCGGTGACCTCTCAGTGATGCACTGCAGGAGCTATTATCTCCTGTCAGTGTGTCACCAGAGCCGTGTAGTGCGGTCACATTTCCTGATGTTACTGTTCTACATGTGAGATCATCGTGGGACACTTGTTAATTAGGACACCAATAACCCTTTGAACCAACGTACTGGATGGCCACCTGAAAGCATTGCTCCTAGTAATTTGGTACTCTCATATTGTTTGGCTACACAGTGAATTGTTGAGCCTGAAGAACCTGCATTGGAGAATGTCAGTGTTGAGGATGAAGACCCGGCAGTGGAGAACGTCAGTGTTGAGTCTGGAAAACCTGCAGTAGATAATTTCAGTGTTGAGGCTAAAGAACACATGGCATTGGAGCATTTCATTGTTTAGGTTGAAGAACCTGCATTGCTGAATGTCAGTGTTGAGGCCGAAGGACCAGCAGTAGAGAATTTCAGTGCTAAACCTGAAAGACCAGTAGTTGAAAATTACGTTGTTGAGACTGAAGAACCTGCATTGGTGAATTGCAGTGGTGAGCCTGAAGAACCTGCAGTGGACAATTGCAGTGTTGAGGCTAAAGAGCCAGCAGTGGAGCATTGCAGTGTTGATGAAGAACACCCGGCAGTGGAGCATTTCATTGTTGAGCCAGAAGAATCTGCAGTGGACAATTGCAGTGTTGAGGCTAAAGACCCGGCTGTGGAGAATTACAGTTTTGAGGATAAACACACAACAGTGGAGCATTGCAATGTTGAGCCTAAAGAACCTTTATTGTAGTATTGCAGTGTTGAGGAAGAACACCCAGCAGTGAAGCATTTCAGTGTTGAGTTGTTGCATCACGGAACATGGTCACCCTGGTGTTCTAGTGGTGGTGTAGGAAGAGACGTGGAGGATGGCCTCAGAAAAAGGTCTTCCCAGTTTAAAGTAGCTGGTCTCCTATACTTGTAATCCCCATACACTAGGTGTATGGGCTGATAAACATTTTCCCCTGTGGGGTACACATCAACATACTGTGAACATCATTTTTGTTACAGGCATCATAAACACCCTTGAAAACACTATCGTGGCTGTTGCATCATGGAACACGGTCACCCTGGTGATCTAGTGGTGGTGTAGAAAGAGACGTGGAGGATGGCTTCAGAAAAAGATCTTCCCAGTTTAAAGTAGTGGGTCTCCTATACTTGTAATCCCCATACACTAGGTGTATGAGCTGACAAATTTCCCCCTGTGGGGTACACATCAACTTACTGTGTCAACATTTTGGTTATGGGCATCAAAAACACCCTTGAAAACACTAACGTGGCTGTTACATCACGGAACACGGTCACCCTGGTGATCTTGTGGTGGTGTAGGAAGAGAAGTGGAGGATAGCCTCACAAAAAGGTCTTCCTAATTTAACGAAGCGGGTCTTCTACACTTGACAAACATTTTCCCTTGGTGGGGTACACATCATCCTACTGTGTAAATATTTTTGGTTACTGACACCCTAAACACCCTGGCAAAACAATATAGAATATAGTGGCTGTTGCAGCATGCAACACGTTCAACATCGTGTTCTAGTGGTGGTGTCTGAAGAGACAAATAGGATGGCCTACGAAAAATATACTTGAAATGCCCATACACTAGGTGTATGAGCTGACAAACATTTTCCCCTGGGGAGGTACACATCAACATACTGTGTAAAAAATTTTTATTAAAAGGGCATCAAAAACACCCTTTTACGCAATAAGTTGGCTGTTGCATCAACCATGGTCACCATGTTAATCTAGTGGTGGTGGTTGATGAGGATGAGGAGAAGGAGGAGGATAACTCACCAAATAGCCAAAGTCAGGAAGCATGTGTGGGTGTGAAGAGGTGCATGGTAATACAGCTCCCAAAAAAGACACTGTATTGCAGGTTATGATTCTCTGTTATCATTCGGTGGTGTAGAGAAGTCTGCCCAATCCAGCCCCTGTTCATTTTTATAAGAGTCAGCCTGTCAGCATTTTCAGTTGACAGGCGGATGCGCTTATCAGTTATAATTCCACCAGTGGCACTAAAAACCCGCTCTGACAAAACGCTAGCGGCGGGGCAGGCCAGGAACTCCAAGGCGTAGAGAGCCAGTTCATGCCACGTGTCCAGCTTGGATACCCAATAATTAAAAGGCACAAAGGAATCACGGAGGACGTTGGTACGGTCAGCAAAGTACACCCTCAGCATCTTCCCAAACTTTGCACTTCTTGTGAGAGTTCCCCGTGCCTCTGGGCAAGGGCAATGGGAGGGTCCGAGAAAATTGTCCCAGAACTTTGCCAGTGTTACCCTGCCTCTGCTGGATTGGAGTTGTGTCTCTCTCATCTCTACTCCTTGGTTGTCCAACGAACTGTGACCTCTGCCGCCAGTGTTTTCAGATGGGAATTTTTTTAAGAATTCCACAAAAATGGCCCTCTGGTACTGCAACATTTTAGTACACCTATCTACCTCTGGAAGAAGAGATTGAAAGCTCTCTTTGTAGCGGAGATCTAGAAGTGTCACCAACCAGTAATTAGTGTCAGCACAAATTTTGATAATGCGAGGGTCAAGGGAAAGGCAGCGCAACATAAAGTCTGCCATGCGTGCCAGACTGCTAACTGGCAAGACTTCCATGTCCTCACCAACAGGATGACTGACCATGCTGTCCTCCTCCTCCTTGTCCTCAGGCCATCCAGGCTGAACAGACGGTATGACAGTTGTGCTTATAGTACTGTCTATAGCACAGGAAAGTAGCTCCTGTTCTTCCTCCTCCTCCTTCTTTTCCTCATTGTCAACTAATCCATGTTGGGATGACATGAGGCTGGGCTGTGTGTAACCACCCTGTATGGTTCCTTGCTCCATCTCATCGTGTTCCGCCTGCAATGCATCCTCTTTCATTGTGAGCAGATAGCTTTCCAGAATACAGAGAAGTGGGATGGTGACGCTAATTATGGCATCATCGCCGTTCACCATCTTGGTGGACTCCTCAAAGTTTTGTAGGATGGTACATGTCTGACATCCATGTCCACTCCTGAGGTCTTATATGTGGAGTATGAACTGAATACCGAAGGCCTTGTTGATGCTGATAGTCAACAGCTGCTCTCTTCTGCTCACAAATTCTTTCCAACATATGCAGTGTAGAGCTCCAACGCGTAAGGGGGACATCACACACCAGTCGGTGAGCCAGAAGCTGCAAACGCTGCTCAAGCATGGCAAGGGTGACTGAAGCTGTAGCTGACTTTCTAAAATGGGCACACAGGTGGCGTACTTTGACAAGCAGATCCGGCAGGTCCGGGTAGGTTTTGAGGAACCGCTGAACCACGAGGTTAAGCACATGGGTCAGGCATGGTACGTGTGTGAGCTCGCCTTGCCTCAGAGCCGCAACCAGGTTCCGGCCATTGTCACACATGACCATGCCTGGCTGTAGGTTCAGCGGTGTCAGCCAAAGATCTGCCTGCTCTTTCAGAGCTGTCCACAACTCTTCAGCATTGTGCAGTTTGTCACTTAAGCATATTAGCTTCAGCACAGCCTGTTGTCGCTTGGCTGAGGCAGTGTTGCAATGCTTCCAGCTTGTGACTGATGTGGTCATTTCGGAGATGGAGGCTGAAGAGGAGGAGGATGAGGTGCAGGAGCTGTAGACTGTGGAGGCAACCCTGATTGACCTAGGGCCAGCAATCCTCAGCGTTGACACAACAAACAAAATTCTATGGAGGCCTGAAATGGCACAATTTTGAGCACAATGAATGATATGCGATCTGTGTGGCGGAGAAAACACAGTGTAAAATATCTGCCCTGTACCTAAATATTTTTTTTGGCAGATAAATATTTTTTGGACCGCAAAATAGTGTCAAGAAATTATATAACACACTCCAAAAAAATTTAACAGTACCACAAAAATGTTAGAAATTTTTGTGCACTCAGATGTGATGGCTGGGACGGGCAAAACCGCTTAACCCCTTTATCCCATCTAACGTACTATTCCGTCCATGTGACCCTGGACCTAATTCCCAAGGACGGAATAGTTAATGCGACATCGCGACTTAAGTCGCGGTGATCGTATTAAAATTCCGACGCCATCTTAACTGGAGGAAGATGGAGTATGCATCCCGGGCAGTGTCCTCCCCCATCCGGCCTCTCGAGCGCTGTGATTGGCTGTTCAATCCTGAACAGACAATGACAGGCTTTCTCATTGTTTCAGCCAATCAGATTGGTTGAAACAGTGAGATCCCAAGCTAGGATCGAGTACACATGTACTCGATCCTAGGCCGGTGCCTAGGATCATCCAGACCCCCCAGATTGGCGCGATCGCCGATCATATCGATCGCGCCAATCGCAATGCACAGCCTCGGTATTACCGCGCTGTGCACTGCCGGTTCCTGCTGGATCGGTGCTGTAATAGCGCCGATCCTAGGCCGGAACCTAGGACAGGCCTAGCAGGGCCTGCAAGAGCTGATTGGCACAATCGATGTCATCGTCGATCGCGCCAATCGCAGGGCACCGCCGCGGTATCGCGCTGTGCCTTGCTGCTGACCTGCCGGATCGGTGCTGTAATAGCACCGATCCTGCTAAAGAGGCTCAGGACAGGCCCAGCAGGGCCTGCAGGAGATGATTGGCGCGATCGATGTCATCGTCGATCGCGCCAATCACAGGGGCACAGCCGCGGTGTGACCGCTGTGTGACCGCGCTGTGCCCTGCTGCTGACCTGGCTGGTGACCTGGCTGTGACTTGCCTAGGATCGGAGCTGTGAGCTCCGATCCTAGGCATGTTGCCAGGGTAACCAGGAGAGCTCTGATTGTTGGGATTATGTTATGATCGATCCCACCAATGACAGGTCACAGCAGCGATATGACCGCTCTGTGACCTGTCTCACCTGGCTCTGACCTGTGTGTGACCGCTCCGCAGGGGTCCTCACACTTGCTGAGGATTCCTGCAGAGTGGTCACACTGATCTCCTCCTGTGCTGGGCCTTGTAGTGCTGAAGAAAGAAGACAGAAGAAAGAAGAAAGAAAATAGAAGAAAGAAGATAGAAAAAAGAAGAGAGACTACAACCATAAGTGTTGATCACTGCCCGATCTCTCTTCTTCACCCCATCCCCCCTTCCCCCTCTTTTTACCCCCTCCACCCCCACTTTGTGCCGCCTCCATGCGCACATTTAGCAGCCACCGAGCATTGATTGGTGACTCAGTTCACCGATCAACACTCGTGCTCTCAGCCCCATTTGCGCCACCTCCATGCGCACACCCTGCAGCCGCCGAACTTTGATAAGTGACGCAGTTCACTTATCAGATCTCGTGCCGGCTGTTTTCTTTCACCCCCTCCTTGCGCCACTTCCTTTGTGCCACATCTAGCAGCTGCCGAACTTTGATAAGTGACACAGTTCACTTATCAGAGCTTGCGCCTGCCGTTTTCCTTTTTCTTTTCCTTTTTTTTTCACCCGCCTTTGCGTCGCCTCCGTTTCCACATTTAGCCGCCACCGAATTTTGATAAGTGACACAGTTCACTTATCAGATCTCGAGCCGGCTGTTTTCCTTTTTTTTTTCACCCACTCCTTGCGCCACTTCCTTTGTGCCACATCTAGCAGCCGCCAAACTTTGATAAGTGACACAGTTCACTTATCAGAGCTCGCGCCTGCCGTTTTCCTTTTTTTTTCACCCGCCTTTGCGCCGCCTCCGTTTCCACATTTAGCAGCCGCCGAATTTTGATAAGTGACGCAGTTCACTTATCAGATCTCGTGCCAGCTGTTTTCCCTTTTTTTTTCACCCCCCTCCTTGCGCCACATCTAGCAGCCACCGAACTTTGATAAGTGACGCAGTTCACTTATCAGATCTCGTGCCAGCTGTTTTCTTTTTTCTTTTTTTGACCCCCTCCTTGCGCCACTCCCTTTGTGCCACATATAGCAGCTGTTTGACTTTGATAAGTGACACAGTTCACTTATCAGAGCTCGCGCCTGCCGTTTTCCTTTTTCTTTTCCTTTTATTTTTCACCCACCTTTGCGCCGCCTCCGTTTCCACATTTAGCAGCCACCGAATTTTGATAAGTGACGCAGTTCACTTATCAGATCTCGAGCAGGCTGTTTTCCTTTTTTTTTTTCACCCCCTCCTTGCGCCACTTCCTTTGTGCCACATCTAGCAGCCGCCGAACTTTGATAAGTGACACACTTCCCTTATCACAGCTTGCGCCTGCCGTTTTCCTTTTTTTCTTTTCACCCGCCTTTGCGCCGCCTCCGTTTCCACATTTAGCAGCCGCCGAATTTTGATAAGAGACGCAGTTCACTTATCAGATCTCGTGCCGGCTGTTTTCCCTTTTTTTTTTCACCCCCTCCTTGCGCCACATCTAGCAGCCGCTGAACTTTGATAAGTGACGCAGTTCACTTATCAGAGCTAGGGCCTGCTGTTTTAGACTTTTGTTTCATAGGCATTTTTTTCTCCCCATTTGTTTTTTTCTTTTAGATTTTTCTTTTCAGAATAATTTGCACAAATCACTATTCCCTCCACACACATACACATAGTTATCAATAAAGTACACCTAAGCACCATATTCACAAAAAAAATATCCCACTTGTTCGTCCCAACAGCGCTATTCATTGGAGAAGGCATATGCTTTCCTTGCCTCCGACACTGATAGCGAGGGAGAGGATCCCACATTTCTTTATTTCTCTGATTCTTCATCCTCATCCTCTTCCCCTTCCCCCTCCTCATCTTCCTCCTGGGGTCCTGCGGAACCACCACGCAGACGACCCAGGACAGAAGTTCAGCCAATCATCGAACACTTCAACAAAAAGTTTGCTGAAGTGTACGTGTCTCAAAGGGACATCTGCGTGGATGAGTCCTTAGTTCATTTTAAGGGATGGCTCGGATTCCGTCAGTACCTGCCCAGCAAGAGGGCCAGGTACGGAATCAAAGTCTACAAACTGTGAAAGTACCTCAGGGTACACCCACAAGTTTAGAGTTTACGAAGGAAAGGACACCAGGATTGCACCCCCTGAGTGTCCTACTGTCCTGGGAGTGAGTGGGAAAATTGTGTGGGATTTGGTGCACCACTGCTGGATAAAGGTTATCACCTCTACACCGTAACTTTTATTCCAGCATTCCACTCTACAAATCCCTTTTTGCGCGAGGTACGGCAGCCTGTGGTACCATCCGCAAAAATCAGAGGGGCCTCCCAAAGACGCTGCTTGGGCAGATGCTCAGAAAGGGTGAGAGCAGAGCCAATGTAGCGACCACCTGCTGGTGGTCAAGTACAAGGACAAGAGGGATGTCCTTCTTATGACCACCATACACGGTGATGGCAGCGCCCTCGGCGCTGTATGTGGTACCTCTACATAGGCTTGAAAACGGGACTGTGTACTGGGGTACAATAAAAACATGGGGGCGTTGATCTCTCTGATCAACTCCTCCAACCGTACAGTGCTTTGAGAAAGGCCAAGGTGTGGTACAAAAAGCTGTCCGTGCACATCCTACAAATGGCAATGCTCAACGTTTTCCTGCTGTCACAATGTGCACGCCACACCAATATGTCGTACCTTCAGTTCCAGGAGGTAGTGATCAAGGCCCTGATGTTTGACACTCAGGATGGAGCGGGCCCCAGTACTTCCAGAACTGAAGGTGCTCGTATTGTACCAGGTCAGCATTTCCCGGGGGAGGTCCCGCAAACTGGAAAAAAGGTAAGTCGTAAAAAAAAGGTGCCGAGTGGGTTACAAAAGAGGAATACGCAAGGACACCATTTATCAATGCAACACCTGCCCCGATAAACCTGGCCTGTGTATGAAGGATTGCTTCAAATTGTACCACACCTTCATGCACTACTAATTTACAGGAAACTGTAGATTAGTTCCAAAAAGGGGGCACATCTAGAGAAGTTTCTTGGGTCTAGTTTCTAAAATTATGTCACTTGTGTTTTTTTTTACTGTTTAGGCACATCAGGGGCTCTTCAAATGGAACATGATGGCCGCAGACCATTCCATCAAAGTCTGCATTCAAAAACCTCCCCTTCCGAGCCCCGACGTGTGCCTAAACAGTTTTTTCCCACATGTGGGGTACCGGCATACTCAGGACAAATTGGACAACAACTTTTGGGGTCCAATTTCTTCTGTTACCCTTGGGAAAATTAAAAATTGGGGACTAAAAGATCATATTTGTGGGAAAAAAATAGGATTTTATATTTTCACGACATGGCGTTATAAGCTTCTGTGAAGCACTTCGGGGTTCAAAGTGCTAACCACACATCTAGATAAGTTACTTAGGAGGTCTAGTTTCCAAAATGGGGTCACTGGTGGGGGGTTTCCACTGTTTAGGCACATCAGGGGCTCACCAAATGGAACATGACGCTCGCAGACCATTCCATCAAAGCCTGCATTCAAAAACATCACTACTTCCCTTTCGAGCCCCAACGTGTGCCCAAACAGTAGTTTTCTCCCACATGTGGGATATCAGCGTACTCAGGACAAATTGGACAACAACTTTTGGGGTCCAATTTCTTCCGTTACCCTTGGGAAAATTAAAAATTTGGGACTAAGAGATCATATTTGTGCGAAAAAAATAGGATTTTAAATTTTCACGCCCGGGCGTTATAAGCTTCTGTGAAGCACTTGGGGGTTCAAAGTGCTAACCACACATCTAGATAAGTTGCTTAGGAGGTCTAGTTTCCAAAATTGGGTCACTGGTGGGGGGTTTCCACTGTTAAGGCACATCAGGGGCTCACCAAATGGAACATGACGCCCGCAGACCATTCCATCAATATCTGCATTCAAAAATGTCACTACTTTGCTTTCGAGCCCCGTGTGCCCAAACAGTAGTTTTCTCCCACATGTGGGGTGCCAGCGTACTCAGGACAAATTGGACAACAACTTTTGTGGTCAAATTTCTCCTGTTTCCCTTGGTAAAATAAAAAATTGGGGACTAAACGATCATCTTAATGGAAAAAATATGATTTTTTATTTTCATGCCCGGGCGTTATAAACTTCTGTGAATATTGCAAATAAACTCAGAACTCAACTTCAGTAGAGTGATGATTTTTAATCGTGTCCACAGTAATAACAGAAACGTTTCGGTCCTGAACTTGGACCTTCATCAGTCACATGGACTACTGTGAGTAGGTGGACCCAGCAAAAAGAGGGGCTATGCCCGGAATATCAGGTTTAAATTCTGTTCGATATAGGTGATCAAATATGGCAGCGGTTACCTGGGGGGTCGGTGGAGCAAAAATGTGCCTGCGGTGGACGCGGTATCCGCCGCTAGGATACCGCGTCCACCGCAGGCACATTTTTCCTCCACCGGGACCCCCCAGGTAACCGCTGCCATATTTGATCACCTATATCGAACAGAATTTAAACCTGATATTCCGGGCATAGCCCCTCTTTTTGCTGGGTCCACCTACTCACAGTAGTCCATGTGACTGATGAAGGTCCAAGTTCAGGACCGAAACGTTTCTGTTATTACTGTGGACACGATTAAAAATCATCACTCTACTGAAGTTGAGTTCTGAGTTTATTTGCAATATTTATATGGTGTGGGAACCTACTCAGATACTCCTATACGGCTGTGCACATGATTATTCACTTTGCATAAACTTCTGTGAAGCACTTGGGGGTTCAAAGTGCTCACCGCACATCTAGATAAGTTCCTTAGGGGTCCAGTTTCCAAAATGGGGTCACTTGTGGGGGGTTTCCACTGTTTAGGCACATCAGGGGCTCTCCAAACGCAACATGGTGTCCGATGTCAATTCCAACCAATTTTAGCTTGAAAAAGTCAAACAGGGCTCCTTCCCTTCCGAGCTCTGCCGTGCGCACAAACAGTGGTCCCTCCCCACATATGGGGTATCAGCGTACTCAGGACAAATTGACAACTACTTTTGTTGTCCAATTTCTCCTGTAACCCTTGGGAAAATGAAAAATTGGGGACTAAACGATCATGTTTATGGAAAAAATGATTTTTTATTTTCACGCCCGGGCGTTATAAACTTCTGTGAAGCACTTGGGGGTTCAAAGTGCTCACCACACATCTAGATAAGTTCCTTAGGGGGTCCAGTTTCCAAAATGGGGTCACTTGTGGGGGGTTTCCACTGTTTAGGCACATCAGGGGCTCTCCAAACGTGACATGGTGTCCGATGTCAATTTCAATCAATTTTAATTTGAAAAAGTCAAACGGCGCTCCTTTCCTTCCGTGTACTGCCATGCGCCCAAACAGTGGTCCCCCTCACATATGGGGTATCAGCATACTCAGGACAAATTGGACAACAACTTTTGTTGTCCAATTTCTCCTCTTGTCCTTGGGAAATTAAAAAACTGGGGACTAAACTGTCATGTTTGTGGAAAAAATATGATTTTTTATTTTCACGCCCGGGCGTTATAAACTTCTGTGAAGCACTTGGGGGTTCAAAGTGCTCACCACACATATAGATAAGTTCCTTAGGGGGTCTAGTTTCCAAAATAGGGTCACTTGTGGGGGGTTTCCACTGTTTAGGCACATCAGGGGCTCTCCAAATGCGACATGGTGTCCGATGTCAATTCTAACCAATTTTAGTTTGAAAAAGTCAAACGGCGCTCCTTCCCTTCCGAGCCCTGCCGTGCGCCAAAACAGTGGTCCCCCCCACATATGGGGTATCAGCGTACTCAGGACAAATTGCACAACAACTTTTGGGATCAAATTTCTCCTTTTACCCTTGGGAAAATAAAAAAATTGTTGCTAAAAAATAATTTTTGTGACTAAAAAGTTAAATGTTCATTTTTTCCTTCCATGTTGCTTCTGATCCTGTGAAACACCTGAAGGGTTAATAAACTGTTTGAATGTGGTTTTGATCACCTTGAGGGGTGCAGTTTTTAGAATGGTGTCACTTTTGAGTATGTTCTTCCATATAGACCCCTAAAAGTGACTTCAAATGTGAGGTGGTCCCTAAAAAAAATGGTTTTGTAAATTTTGTTGTAAAAATGAGAAATCGCTGGTCAACTTTTAACCCTTATAACTTCCTAACAAAAAAAATTGTGCTGATGTAAAGTAGACATGTGGGAAATGTTATTTAGTAACTATTTTGTGTGACATATTTTTCTGTTTTAAGTGAATAAAAATTAAAAATTTTAAAATTGCAGAATTTTGAAAATTTTTGCCATATTTCCATTTTTTTCATAAATAAACGCAAGTTATATTTTACCACTATCATGAAGTACAATATGTCATGAGAAAACAATCTCATAATCGTGAAGATCCGTTGACGCGTTCCAGAGTTATTACTTCATAAAGAGACAGTGGTCAGAATTATAAAAATTGGCCCAGTCAGTAACGTACAAACCACCCTCGGGGGTAGAGGGGTTAAAATAGCTGGATTTTCAAGCTGTACTGTGAAAAGGATCTGGCTGTATTCTGCAGTGTCAACAAGCAAATGGAGAAAAAAAGGGGGCTCTGGATTCCTTTGGAATAAAATAATCAGGATTAAGATGCAAAAAAAAATTGCTGCCTACTGAGACCTAGGGCTATGTAGATACGGTCAATATATGTAATAGGCAGCAGCAGACAGTAATGGAATGGATCCTCTTGATGTATGCAATGAAGTATGCCACATTCAATGCCTACCTGCTACTGAGATTTCTATACCCACATACAGTGCGTGCATGCCTTGCACTGATATGTATAAATGCACATACGCTCCCTGCCTACCTAGCACTGCAATCTATATACCCTGTAATTAGTCCTTAGAAGGACTGTTAATTTAGCTGGATTTGTGTATTACTTTATGGTATACCCACACTACCTTATAAACCCCCAAATCTGACTCTTTCTCGGCAGCAGCTCTCCCTACACTCGCTGATTCCGGAGCAGACTGTGACGTGCATGGCGGTGCCAGGTCTCTTATACATCTCTTATACATCTGATGATGCTGTGCGGCCAGCCAATCACTGTAATACCACAACCAAGATGGCTGCGGCATTACAGTGCATGGCAGACAATCCCTGCATGTTGATTGGCACTCTAAAGTGCGCCACAAATGCAGGGCGTGCACCAGAACTCCCGAAAAGCAATCCCGGAAATGTTCGGTGCTCGCCGAGTACTGCGAGTACAGCGTTGCTCGTCGAGTAACGAGCATTACCGAGCATCACTAGTGGGGCATTAATTCATCCAGTTCCACACTCTGTCTGCTGACTTGGCCTGGAGCAAGGACAGTCTCCTGACTGTCTTCTATGCTGGCTTATATAGTTGGATCAAAGATGAACTCACTGTGAGAGATTTGCCTTCCACTCCTGATTTCTCTTGCCACCCAAGTGGACTTGTATTTTAAACAACTGTCTAAGTTAAAAACACTTGATTCCCGTGTGTCACATTCCAGAATGTCTTCAAAATCTCTTGCCATAACTGAACCTGAACCCATGGAAATCAGTTGGCACAGATAAGCTCCACCTGAAAGACCCTGTACCCTTTCTGGGGGACTCTGTTTGTATGGTGGTGAATGGGATCATTATTGCACAAATTGTTCCAAACTGAAGACCAAACAGGGAGAACTTCAGACCCTAGTGAAAGAGTAAGCTATTGTCCTGGTATTAACCCTGCTGTTCTGTTCGGGTTTACTATACACTTGTTATGTTCAGGTCATTTTTGACCCAAACCTATTAAAATGTTGTTTTGAGCCACTGAAAAGTTCTTTTTGAATACCTGTTGCATTATTATACTGTGTGTGATCATAGTTGTTCATTATCAAAGAAAAATTGAATAAAAAAACTTAATTTTTTTAAATTTTGTGTTGATTAATGTAAAACAGCCTAATTGCATTTTACACCAAAGTAACAAACTTGTGCTTAAATAATCAACTATATCTTTTACAACAACATCAACAACAACTTTAGGTAACTATTAGTACAACTAACTTAAAACTAAAATAAATTTTAACAGTATAAAAGCATTTTGAAAAAAAATAGTAAAAAATAATCAGAAAAAAATAAAAATTTCAGTTTTTTTCAAAAAAAGGTTTCTACTAATCTATTCTTTGCAATTAGCACAACAATAATAAACATGTCTGTTGCATATATATTTTTCACAATTAAAACAAATCATATTTGTTTTGCGGTCACTGGCAGGAGGACAAAAGCTGCATCTTTTTCTTTTTTTGCTTGTAGGTGTGCTTGTGAAGGATGTTTCGGTAGCAGAGCTGGTGGAGGGTGTGTTTTGAGCTTGGTTTTGGATTCTTTCAACAATTTTAATTGATCCTTCACTTCTTGGATGTATTTTTCTCTCTGTCACATAAGGCCTAATAAGGGATTGTCCTAATTCCTCCAGAAACAGTCGTCTTTTATGTAGTTTATTTTTGTTCCAGTTTTGATCAATTTCACACCATAAAACTAAGGCGTTGTAGGCGGACACATCCAGAATATTATAGAAAACAATCATTGGCCACCGATTGGATTTTCGTTTGCAAGTGTAAGTATTTATGAGTTGGTCAAGCGTATCTACAGCCCCTTTTGTTGCATTGTAGTCCATTATTATGTCCTGCTTTTTGTCTTCTCTATCGCTTATTGCAGCATCCTTGTGCATCGTGCTCATAAGAATAACATGTTTGTTTTTTTGGGCACATAAGAAACCACTGTTGTGTCTTGAGTGAAATAAAACGTGGAACTGTGTATATCTTTTTTGCAAAGAATACCTTCTGGAAGCTCAGGCTTGTTTTTTCTAACTGTTCCTAGCATGGTCATTTTTCTTTTTTTCAATATCTGCCCCAACTGGTATGACGTAAAAAAGTTATCACAAGTCACATTTTGCCCCTTCAGTCCTTGTGTCAAGTCAACAACTACTCTCATGCCCTGATTTTTTTCAGGTCTTACCCCTTGCTTTTTTCCAGTATATACCTGAGCATTTACCGCATAGAAATTTTTACTATCACAAAGTGTCCAAATTTTTATTCCATATTTTTCTGGTTTACTGGGAATATATTGGCGGAATGGGCACCTTCCTCTGAATGAGACTAGTTGTTCATCAACCGTTACATTTGGACCAATGTTATACATTTTTGGTAGAAGATCTACCCATGTATCCCATAATTTCTTATAGAGGCCAGTTTATCTGTAGCTCGTCGTTCACTTCTATCTTTTTTTTCATCAAATCGTAGTACACGAGAAATGGCATGAAATCTCTCAAGAGACATTGTGGCTCTAAAAATATGCCTACCAGTTTCTGGGTTCCACAAGCTCTTAGTAGATTCTCCATAGGATTTATACACTCCTGCTAAAAGTAGCAAGCCAATAAATGCATTCAGAGATGTCGAATCCAAATGTTTCCATTTATCACCATACACTTTTTGTCCCTCAATGTTTGTCATTGCGATTATAATATTTTGTATAGTATTATTCAGGAACAAATGGAATGCTGATTCTAGATCAGCTATTTTTGAGATAGCATACCTTGTAGGTCCAGAAGCAGTATTTATGACATTTGCAGCGTGCATTTTACCAGTTTGTACTGGAGGTTGTAAATTCCAAAGTATTTCTTTATTTTTAGAATAGACTGTTTGCATCCGACTACTTGTCAGGGGATCATGGTCCTCATCATATTCGACTTCTGATTCTGAATGTTCAACATCACTTTCTTCGGAACTCAAGTGATCCTCCTCGGACACAGTTTCCAACGGGATGTCATCATCCGAATCGGAGGCGTTGATAAGCTCCATCAATTCAGAGTTGCTCAATCCACGTTTTCGCATCATTTTTGCAAAACTTCAACAGTCATAAATACCACGGGTACCATGTATTCAAAGCTGTGAGGTAAACTCTGTGTGCAGCTCCAGACTCCACCTCTTCTCTCCAACAGCCTTGGAATGTCTGACTGAACTACTATACTGACAAGATAAGGGCGGAGACACACAGGCACCTTCTGCAAGGCTAAGATAACACACAACAAAATACATTCTCATTAGCTTGTCAGTTCACAAGGAAAAGAAACTATTTTCTTTTGCAATCTTGAAAACTGAATTGATTTATTTGTAGAGGAACAGCAGGCCTTTAGATACAGCAATAAAAATTGTACTGAAAGACAATGCGTATGGTTTGTACTGAAATCATTTGTATACATGTATCCATCCATTTATGTCCATCTGTGCACCTAAAGCAACTAGATAACTTGATAAACAATAGTAGATGCAATAAGTAGTCTCAAAATAAACTAAAAATCCTTTGTTTTACTCAAAAAATGGCTGTAGATTAGTATAAAAGGCTAACGGGTCATTTTTTACCTGAACATCACAAGTGTATAAAAAACTGTAGCGCAAAAAGTAAAGCACCGAAAAAAATAAATAAAGTACCCTTAGTATGAACCCCGTAAATTAGGAAAATAGAAGGAACCACAAGTTTCAAAATCAAAAAATGAATGAATAAAATAATATCTGATTTCCAAAACGGGTCATTTTTGACCCGAACAGAACAGCAGGGTTAACATAATTCTCCACTAAAGATAAATTATTTGTGCCTATGTCTTTTTTCTATTGTTCCTTTATGTTCAAGTGTGTATTGATTCTGGAACAGCAGAGAATTTTATAGACTTCTCTATTCTCAAAGGGCTGAAAATGTCTTTAGTTTCTTTGCGAACACCCGCGAAGTTAACCTTAATTATGGCTCCACAACTCTAGGTGGTCGTATCCAATTCTGTACATAGAGGGTTACTCATTAGATTGGTGCACTACACAATAAGGAAATGTCTTTTTTAGATTTGATGCTTTCTGATGCAGCTGTGCTTTTGGGACTTCTGAAGCAATGGGTTTTATGACCATATCGCCCAGTGAGGATCAACTTTTTTTATAACTGCTTCATAACTGGGAGGAGCCCTAAGAATGGGTACTATTACACACATGTCATAGGTATCTCAGGCTCCGCTTAC
>JARQOD010000001.1:334067089-334208381 GCA_033576555.1 Oophaga sylvatica | reverse complement strand
CGTACTCAGGACAAATTGACAACTACTTTTGTTGTCCAATTTCTCCTGTAACCCTTGGGAAAATGAAAAAATTGGGGACTAAACGATCATGTTTATGGAAAAAAATGATTTTTTATTTCACGCCCGGGCGTTTATAACTTCTGTGAAGCACTTGGGGGTTCAAAGTGCTCACCACACATCTAGATAAGTTCCTTAGGGGGTCCAGTTTCCAAAATGGGGTCACTTGTGGGGGGTTTCCACTGTTTAGGCACATCAGGGGCTCTCCAAACGTGACATGGTGTCCGATGTCAATTTCAATCAATTTTAATTTGAAAAAGTCAAACGGCGCTCCTTTCCTTCCGTGTACTGCCATGCGCCCAAACAGTGGTCCCCCTCACATATGGGGTATCAGCATACTCAGGACAAATTGGACAACAACTTTTGTTGTCCAATTTCTCCTCTTGTCCTTGGGAAATTAAAAAACTGGGGACATAAACTGTCATGTTTGTGGAAAAAATATGATTTTTTATTTTCACGCCCGGGCGTTATAAACTCTGTGAAGCACTTGGGGGTTCAAAGTGCTCACCACACATATAGATAAGTTCCTTAGGGGGTCTAGTTTCCAAAATAGGGTCACTTGTGGGGGGGTTTTCCACTGTTTAGGCACATCAGGGGCTCTCCAAATGCGACATGGTGTCCGATGTCCAATTCTAACCAATTTTAGTTTGAAAAAGTCAAACGGCGCTCCTTCCCTTCCGAGCCCTGCCGTGCGCCAAAACAGTGGTCCCCCCCCCACATATGGGGTATCAGCGTACTCAGGACAAATTGCACAACAACTTTTGGGATCAAATTTCTCCTTTTACCCTTGGGAAAATAAAAAAATTGTTGCTAAAAAATAATTTTTGTGACTAAAAAGTTAAATGTTCATTTTTTTCCTTCCATGTTGCTTCTGATCCTGTGAAACACCTGAAAGGGTTAATAAACTGTTTGAATGTGGTTTTTGATCACCTTGAGGGTGCAGTTTTTAGAATGGTGTCACTTTTGAGTATGTTCTTCCATATAGACCCCTAAAAGTGACTTCAAATGTGAGGTGGTCCCTAAAAAAAATGGTTTTGTAAATTTTGTTGTAAAAATGAGAAATCGCTGGTCAACTTTATAACCCTTATAACTTCCTAACAAAAAAAATTGTGCTGATGTAAAGTAGACATGTGGGAAATGTATTTAGTAACTATTTTGTGTGACATATTTTTCTGTTTTAAGTGAATAAAAATTAAAAATTTTAAAATTGCAGAATTTTGAAAATTTTTGCCATATTTCCATTTTTTTCATAAATAAACGCAAGTTATATTTTACCACTATCATGAAGTACAATAGTCATGAGAAAACAATCTCATAATCGTGAAGATCCGTTGACGCGTTCCAGAGTTATTACTTCATAAAGAGACAGTGGTCAGAATTATAAAAATTGGCCCAGTCAGTAACGTACAAACCACCCTCGGGGGTAGAGGGGTTAAAATAGCTGGATTTTCAAGCTGTACTGTGAAAAGGATCTGGCTGTATTCTGCAGTGTCAACAAGCAAATGGAGAAAAAAAGGGGGCTCTGGATTCCTTTGGAATAAAATAATCAGGA
Source organism: Oophaga sylvatica (assembly GCA_033576555.1). NCBI lineage: Eukaryota > Metazoa > Chordata > Amphibia > Anura > Dendrobatidae > Oophaga > Oophaga sylvatica. The sequence goes on along the minus strand of JARQOD010000001.1, from coordinate 334,206,772 downwards.
TTAAGATGCAAAAAAAAATTGCTGCCTACTGAGACCTAGGGCTATGTAGATACGGTCAATATATGTAATAGGCAGCAGCAGACAGTAATGGAATGGATCCTCTTGATGTATGCAATGAAGTATGCCACATTCAATGCCTACCTGCTACTGAGATTTCTATACCCACATACAGTGCGTGCATGCCTTGCACTGATATGTATAAATGCACATACGCTCCCTGCCTACCTAGCACTGCAATCTATATACCCTGTAATTAGTCCTTAGAAGGACTGTTAATTTAGCTGGATTTGTGTATTACTTTATGGTATACCCACACTACCTTATAAACCCCCAAATCTGACTCTTTCTCGGCAGCAGCTCTCCCTACACTCGCTGATTCCGGAGCAGACTGTGACGTGCATGGCGGTGCCAGGTCTCTTATACATCTCTTATACATCTGATGATGCTGTGCGGCCAGCCAATCACTGTAATACCACAACCAAGATGGCTGCGGCATTACAGTGCATGGCAGACAATCCCTGCATGTTGATTGGCACTCTAAAGTGCGCCACAAATGCAGGGCGTGCACCAGAACTCCCGAAAAGCAATCCCGGAAAGTTTCGGTGCTCGCCGAGTACTGCGAGTACAGCGTTGCTCGTCGAGTAACGAGCATTAACCGAGCATCACTAGTGGGCATTAATTCATCCAGTTCCACACTCTGTCTGCTGACTTGGCCTGGAGCAAGGACAGTCTCCTGACTGTCTTCTATGCTGGCTTATATAGTTGGATCAAAGATGAACTCACTGTGAGAGATTTTGCCTTCCACTCCTGATTTCTCTTGCCACCCAAGTGGACTTGTATTTTAAACAACTGTCTAAGTTAAAAAACACTTGATTCCCGTGTGTCACATTCCAGAATGTCTTCAAAATCTCTTGCCATAACTGAACCTGAACCCATGGAAATCAGTTGGCACAGATAAGCTCCACCTGAAAGACCCTGTACCCTTTCTGGGGACTCTGTTTGTATGGTGGTGAATGGATCATTATTGCACAAATTGTTTCCAAACTGAAAGACCAAACAGGGAGACTTCAGTACCCTAGTGAAAGAGTAAGCTATTGTCCTGGTATTAACCCTGCTGTTCTGTTCGGTTTACTATACACTTGTTATGTTCAGGTCATTTTTGACCCAAAACCTATTAAAATGTTGTTTTGAGCCACTGAAAAGTTCTTTTTGAATACCTGTTGCATTATTATACTGTGTGTGATCATAGTTGTTCATTATCAAAGAAAAATTGAATAAAAAAAACTTAATTTTTTTAAATTTTGTGTTGATTAATGTAAAACAGCCTAATTGCATTTTACACCAAAGTAACAAACTTGTGCTTAAATAATCAACTATATCTTTTACAACAACATCAACAACAACTTAGGTAACTATTAGTACAACTAACTTAAAACTAAAATAAATTTTAACAGTATAAAAGCATTTTGAAAAAAAAATAGTAAAAAATAATCAGAAAAAAATAAAAATTTCAGTTTTTTTCAAAAAAAGGTTTTCTACTAATCTATTCTTTGCAATTAGCACAACAATAATAAACATGTCTGTTGCATATATATTTTTCACAATTTAAAACAAATCATATTTGTTTTGCGGTCACTGGCAGGAGGACAAAAGCTGCATCTTTTTCTTTTTTTGCTTGTAGGTGTGCTTGTGAAGGATGTTTCGGTAGCAGAGCTGGTGGAGGGTGTGTTTTGAGCTTGGTTTTGGATTCTTTCAACAATTTTAATTGATCCTTCACTTCTTGGATGTATTTTTCTCTCTGTCACATAAGGCCTAATAAGGGATTGTCCTAATTCCTCCAGAAACAGTCGTCTTTTATGTAGTTTATTTTTGTTCCAGTTTTTGATCAATTTCACACCATAAAACTAAGGCGTTGTAGGCGGACACATCCAGAATATTATTAGAAAACAATCATTTGGCCACCGATTGGATTTTCGTTTGCAAGTGTAAGTATTTATGAGTTGGTCAAGCGTATCTACAGCCCCTTTTGTTGCATTGTAGTCCATTATTATGTCCTGCTTTTTGTCTTCTCTATCGCTTATTGCAGCATCCTTGTGCATCGTGCTCATAAGAATAACATGTTTGTTTTTTGGGCACATAAGAAAACACGTTGTGTTCTTGAGTGAAATAAAACGTGGAACTGTGTATATCTTTTTTGCAAAGAATACCTTCTGGAAGCTCAGGCTTGTTTTTTCTAACTGTTCCTAGCATGGTCTTTTTCTTTTTTTCAATATCTGCCCCAACTGGTATGACGTAAAAAAGTTATCACAAGTCACATTTTTGCCCCTTCAGTCCTTGTGTCAAGTCAACAACTACTCTCATGCCCTGATTTTTTTCAGGTCTTACCCCTTGCTTTTTTCCAGTATATACCTGAGCATTTACCGCATAGAAATTTTTACTATCACAAAGTGTCCAAATTTTTATTCCATATTTTTCTGGTTTACTGGGAATATATTGGCGGAATGGGCACCTTCCTCTGAATGAGACTAGTTGTTCATCAACCGTTACATTTGGACCAATGTTATACATTTTTGGTAGAAGATCTACCCATGTATCCCATAATTTCTTATAGAGGCCAGTTTATCTGTAGCTCGTGTTCACTTCTATCTTTTTTTTCATCAAATCGTAGTACACGAGAAATGGCATGAAATCTCTCAAGAGACATTGTGGCTCTAAAAATATGCCTACCAGTTTCTGGGTTCCACAAGCTCTTAGTAGATTCTCCATAGGATTTATACACTCCTGCTAAAAGTAGCAAGCCAATAAATGCATTCAGAGATGTCGAATCCAAATGTTCCATTTATCACCAATACACTTTTTTGTCCCTCAATGTTTGTCATTGCGATTATAATATTTTGTATAGTATTATTCAGGAACAAATGGAATGCTGATTCATGATCAGCTATTTTTGAAGATAGCATACCTTGTAGGTCCAGAAGCAGTATTTATGACATTTGCAGCGTGCATTTTACCAGTTTGTACTGGAGGTTGTAAATTCCAAAGTATTTCTTTATTTTTAGAATAGACTGTTTGCATCCGACTACTTGTCAGGGATCATGGTCCTCATCATATTCGACTTCTGATTCTGAATGTTCAACATCACTTTCTTCGGAACTCAAGTGATCCTCCTCGACACAGTTTCCAACGGGATGTCATCATCCGAATCGAGGCGTTGATAAGCTCCATCAATTCAGAGTTGCTCAATCCACGTTTTCCGCATCATTTTTGCAAAACTTCAACAGTCATAAAATACCACGGGTACCATGTATTCAAAGCTGTGAGGTAAACTCTGTGTGCAGCTCCAGACTCCACCTCTTCTCTCCAACAGCCTTGGAATGTCTGACTGAACTACTATACTGACAAGATAAGGGCGGAGACACACAGGCACCTTCTGCAAGGCTAAGATAACACACAACAAAATACATTCTCATTAGCTTGTCAGTTCACAAGGAAAAGAAACTATTTTCTTTTGCAATCTTGAAAACTGAATTGATTTATTTGTAGAGGAACAGCAGGCCTTTAGATACAGCAATAAAAATTGTACTGAAAGACAATGCGTATGGTTTGTACTGAAATCATTTGTATACATGTATCCTTACCATTTTATGTCCATCTGTGCACCTAAAGCAACTAGATAACTTGATAAACAATAGTAGATGCAATAAGTAGTCTCAAAATAAACTAAAAACCTTTGTTTTACTCAAAAAATGGCTGTAGATTAGTATAAAAAGGCTAACGGGTCATTTTTTACCTGAACATCACAAGTGTATAAAAAACTGTAGCGCAAAAAGTAAAGCAACCGAAAAAAATAAATAAAGTACCCTTAGTATGAACCCCGTAAATTAGGAAAATAGAAGGAACCACAAGTTTCAAAATCAAAAAATGAATGAATAAAATAATATCTGATTTCCAAAACGGGTCATTTTTGACCCGAACAGAACAGCAGGGTTAACATAATTCTCCACTAAAGATAAATTATTTGTGCCTATGTCTTTTTTTCTATTGTTCCTTTATGTTCAAGTGTGTATTGATTCTGGAACGCAGAGAATTTTATAGACTTCTCTATTCTCAAAGGCTGAAAATGTCTTAGTTTCTTTGCGAACACCCGCGAAGTTAACCTTAATTATGGCTCCACAACTCTAGGTGGTCGTATCCAATTCTGTACATAGAGGGTTACTCATTAGATTGGTGCACTACACAATAAGGAAATGTCTTTTTAGATTTGATGCTTTCTGATGCAGCTGTGCTTTTGGGACTTCTGAAGCAATGGGTTTTATGACCATATCGCCCAGTGAGGATCAACTTTTTTTATAACTGCTTCATAACTGGGAGGAGCCCTAAGAAATGGGTACTATTACACACATGTCATAGGTATCTCAGGCTCCGCTTACATCCCCTGTATCTGCTGCCTTGTATTGTGTAGGTTGTCTTGGGGGGATCTATGACATCATTATGACACACAAGGCTCATTACGACATACACCTGTGTCTTGGAATTGAGGCTCTAAACCTCTAGTTTGGTATGCTTCACTTTCTGTGCATACTGTGCTTTAACTTACCATATATACTTGAGTATAAGCCAACCCAAGTATAAGCCGAAGCACCTACTTTTGCCACGGAAAACTTGGTAAGCTATAGACTCGATTATAAGCCAGGTATGTATTGTCCCCTCATCCCTGTCCTAGTATGTATGGCTCCCCCGTCCCTGTCATTGTATGCATGCCTCCCCATCTCTGTCATGTATGCATGTCTCCCCATCTCTGTCATTGTATGCATGCCTCCCCATCCCGTCCCTGTATGCATGGCACCCCTGTCCCTGTATTCATGGCTCACACCGTCCCGTCTCTATGAGTGGCTCCCTCGTCCTATCCCTGTATGCATGGATCCTTATCCCCTATCCCTGTTTGCATGTTTCCTATTGAAAAAAAAACAAAAAACATCCTACTCACCTAACTGTGCGCCTGGTGCTGGCACTGCATCTTGTTCCGGCCGCTGGTGCCAGGGTTGGACTGGCCCACCGGAGAACCGGAGGATTTCTCTGGTGGGCCCTGGCATCTGGGGAGCCCTGGCACCTGTTGGCATACAGGGGCCAGTTGCCTAGGGCCCCCGCTGCTCCAGGGGCAATCCAGCCGGTGGCGTGTCGCTAATAGCGGCACACCACGCAGCTGCCATGGGGGCCCCGTGCCAGCGGAGCAGCAGCGGGTGACAGGAGGCAGGAGCCCCTGTCCCCGCTGCTAAAGAGAAATTAATATTCACTGCTTCCCACGCCCACATGGGCGTGGGAAGCAGTGAATATCATTACTTACCTGTCACCCACTCCAACCGCTGGGCGCCGCTGTGTCATCGCGTCCTCTCTTGCTGCGATGTTCAGGCAGAGGACGCGATGACGTCATTAGTGAGTGCCGCGCCCCCTGCCTGAGCATTCACTGCCGGAGGACCGAAGACAGCGGCGCTCAGCAGTGGACCCGGCGACAGGTAAATATCGCAGGTGCCGGGGCCCTGAGCCAGTGGTGACACCGACACCTGTCACCCATAGCGTGTCGGTGTCACCGCCTGCTCAGGACACCAGCACCTGGCCCCCAGCGACGAGAGGTGAGTATGTCTTTTTTTTTTTTTTTTTGCAGCATCTATGGGGGCACAGTCTGTGGAGCATCTATGGGGGCATAATCTATGGGGGCATAATCTGTGGAGCATTTATGGGGGCACAATCTATGGGGGCATAATCTGTGGAGCATTTATGGAGGCATAATCTATGGGGGCATAATCTGTGGAGCATTTATGGGGGCATAATCTATGGGGGCATAATCTGTGGAGCATTTATGGGGGCATAATCTATGGGGGCATAATCTGTGGAGCATTTACGGGGCATAATCTGTGGAGCATTTATGGGGGCATAATCTATGGGGGCATAATCTGTGGAGATTTATGGGGGCATAAATCTATGGGGGCATAATCTGTGGAGCATTTATGGGGCATAATCTATGGGGGCATAATCTGTGGAGCATTTATGGGGGCATAATTTGTGGAGCATTTATGGGGGCATAATCTATGGGGGCATAATCTGTGGAGCATTTATGGGGACATAATCTATGGGGGCATAATCTGTGGAGTATTTATGGGGCATAATCTGTGGAGCATTTATGGGGGCATAATCTATGGGGGCATAATCTGTGGAGTATTTATTGGGGCATAATCTGTGGAGCATTATGGGGGCATAATCTATGGGGGCATAATCTGTGGAGCATTTATGGGGGCATAATCTATGGGGGCATAATCTGTGGAGCATTTATGGGGGCATAATATGTGGAGCATTTATGGGGGCATAATCTATGGGGGCATAATCTGTGGAGCATTTATGGGGGCATAATCTATGGGGCATAATCTGTGGAGCATTTATGGGGGCATAATCTATGGGGGCATAATCTGTGGAGCATTTATGGGGGCATAATATGTGGAGCATTTATGGGGCATAATCTATGGGGGCATAATCTGTGGAGCATTTATGGGGGCATAATCTGTGGAGCATTTATGGGGGCATAATCTATGGAGACATAATCTGTGGAGCATCTATGGGGGAATAATCTAAGGAGCATTTTATGGGGGCACAATCTATGGAGCTTCTATGCTGGCATAATCTAAGGAGCATTTATGGGGCATAATCTATGGAGCATCTATGGGGGCATAATCTATGGAGCATATATGGGGGCACAATCTATGGAGCTTCTATGGGGGCATAATCTAAGGAGCATCTATGGGGGCATAATCTAAGGAGCATCTATGGGGGCACAATCTATGGGGGCATAATCTATGGGGGCATAATCTATGGAGCTTCTATGGGGGCATAATCTATGGAGCATCTATGGGGGCATAATCTATGGAGCTTCTATGGGGGCATAATCTAAGGAGCATTTATGGGGGCATATCTATGGGGGCATAATCTAAGGAGCATTTATGGGGGCATAATCTATGGAGCATCTATAGGGGCATAATCTATGGGGGCACAATCTATGGAGCTTCTATGGGGGCATAATCTAAGGCGCATCTATGGGGGCACAATCTATGGAGCTTCTATGGGGGCATAATCTAAGGAGCATCTATGGGGGCACAATCTATGGAGCTTCTATGGGGGCATAATCTAAGGAGCATCTATGGGGGAATAATCTATGTAGCATCTATGGGGGCATAATCTATGGGGGCATAATCTATGGAGAATCTATGGGGGCATAATCTATGGAGCATCTATGAGGGCACAATCTATGGAGCATCTATGGGGGCATAATACATGGGCAGCATATGGGGCACAATCTATGGAGCATCTTGTGGGGCATAATACATGGGGCAGCATATGGGGCATAATCTCATTTTCCACCCTAGGCTTATACTCGAGTCGATAAGTTTTCCCAGTTTTTTTGTGGCAAAATTAGGGGTCGGCTTATACTCGAGTATATATGGTATCTATCTATTATCTATCTATATATAAATATATATATATATATATATATATAGCATTATACCCTATGAGGGGGGGCAGCATTATCCTCTATGAGGGGGGCAGCATTATCCCCTATGAGGGGGGCTGCTTTATAATCTATGAGGGAGGCTACCCCAACTCCTGCTACATAATTAAGACATGTACTACCTTATATTATACCCTGATATTAGTGTGTTTTACTGCACAATTTGTGGTCTTGTATTTATTTCTATGTAGCTACATAGTGGGCCCCAAGAATGATTTTCTCTGGTGGGCCCAAGGTGTTCCAGTCCAACGCTGGCTGGCGCCTGCAGCTCTTCTTGCTGAGCGGTCACGTGGCCCCGCTCATTAAGGTAAGAAATATGCGCTTCACACCTTTGGGAATGGAGAGCAGTGCATACTTATTACCTTAATGAGCGGGGCCACGTGACCGCTTGGCAGGACAGAAAGAGCCGCAGGCGTCAGCAGCCGGAGCAAGATGCAGTGCAGGGCGTGCAGGTAGGAGAGTATGATGTCTGTGTGCTGGAAGCAGGCGGCTGTGGCTGGCACTGTGCGCTATTATAGCAGCGGCACAGGCTTTAGCCACAGCCGCCGACTTCTGCTTCTGTGACCCGCCACTCCCCCTCCCCCGCCGGCTTTCTGGGACAGTGACTCGTGTATAAGATGAGGGGGGAATTTTCAGCACAAAAAAATGTGCTGAAAAACTCGGCTTATACACGAGTATATACGGTACTTCCATTCTTTCTGGGTTCCACTTCATCAGTCCTGTTCCTCCTGTTCTATTTCTCGTTTATGCCTCTGACACGATTGTGGTAACGGGTTACTTTATTGTGTGCAGGTTCTCTCAGCCACATTACATGAATGCTTCCTGTCTCATGCTCTTACCAACGAGTCCCTCCTTTCTATCCTCTGAATACATCCAGGTAGTGAGACCCCTAGAGGCGGCTCAGCATATAACATATTGCTACATCCTTTGTCTTTTAACTGAAGAAATAACTAAGCTAATATAACTAACATACATGTGAACATTTCAATATTCAAGATATGGTGACATAAACATAACTGGCAAGCATCCTGCTATTAAGATACTTTAAAATACTTGGTTGTATATATAGTCCTTGAGGTGTGCTGGCTTTGTGATCATTCTGCCCTATCTAGTAACATACGATGCGTTACTGCCACTATTCGGTGGTTCTCTCGATTCGGGCGTTACTGCATCTGGTATTGCCTGTCTCCGACCAGAATCTCCACACTGAACTGGGCCATCCCTGTAGCCTCTCTGCTTAGACTTGCTGTTTCCTCATCTTGGATATGAGGATACTGTTCATATGACCATGTATCAGATCCTTCTTGCGTTTTCCTCAGATGTCTCAGATTTCTCCTTAGTTTTCTTCCCTCCTCTGTCACAATCTCGTAGGATCTAGGTCCTAGTTTCTGGAGCACCTTTGCTTTTCTCCATTGTTTGTCATATTTGCTCGGCTGCATCCTGATGTTGTCATTTTGTCTCAGTTCTGGTAGATCTTTTGCCGACTGATTATAATAGAACGCTTGTCTATCCTGATTTTCCTTTAGTTTTGACCTCATTCCTCTCACCAGATTTGGCTTCAGAAGACGACTTGTCAGTTTACTCAGAAGCCTCTGTGCTGGGCTGCTGTCTAGGCCTTGGGAAGGTGTGTTTCTGTGGTCCAGTATAGATAGATATACATCTGTCCCTGCCTGTTTCGCTCTCTTAATCAACTTCTTTGCTGTTTTCACCGCTGATTCCGCTTTGCCATTGCTTTGAGGATATTCAGGAGATGATGTATTGTGTTCAAATTCCCATAACTTGCTGAACTCCTTGAACTCTTCTGACCTAAATTGAGCGGCATTATCAGTAAAAACAATCTCTGGAATCCCATATCTGGCAAAATGAGCCTTGAGTTTTTTAATAACTGTTCTTGCTCTTGTATCCTTCAAATGGTCCACTTCCCAAAAGTTAGAAAAATAGTCCACAGTTACCAAGTATTCTCTTTCCTCCAATGTGAACAAATCTATTCCTATTTTTGACCATGGTCTATTTGGAATGGCATGCGGTTGCAATGGCTCTTTCGGTTGTTTATCCCCGCCGGACGCACATATCTCGCATTGTGCTATGTAACTTTTTATGTGATCATTCATACCCGGCCAATAAACTGATTCTCTTGCTCGCCGCAAACATCCTTCAATGCCCAAGTGGGACGAGTGTAATTTCTGTAGTATGTCTCTTCTCAGAGTCTCCGGTATCACTGCCCTTTCTCCCTTTATGATGATTCCTTGGTGTACTGACAGTTCATCTCGTATATGGAAGAATGGAGCAACTTCCTTTGGAGCATGCTGCTTATATTTTGGCCAGTACTGCTGGATCACAGTTTTTAATATCTGTAGTGTTTTATCTTTTTCTGTGAAGGTCTGTATTTGTTTCAGTTTATCTTTAGATACTGCAAGATAATCACACATATTGATGTTGTCCATTTCTTGTCCTTTATCCTCTGAGTTGGGTAAGTACGCTCTGCTTAGAGTATCTGCAATCAACAAGTCTTTTCCTGGACAATATCCAATTTCATAATCATATTTTTGAAGTCGCAGAAGCATGCGCTGCAGTCTCTTTGGTGCATTTAGTAGTGTTTTTTTTGTAATGCTCTCCAACGGTTTGTGATCTGACTGTACTGTTACTTGTCGACCGTATGTGTACTGATGAAACCTTTCCATTCCAAACACCACAGCTAGTAACTCCTTTTCGATTTGGGCATATCCCTGCTCTGTCGGTGTTAGCGCTTTGCTTGCAAATGTGATTGGTTGCCGCTCTTGCATTAATGTGGCACCTAGGCCTTTTTCTGACGCATCACATTGGACTACCACCTCTAACTGTGGATCAAAATATTTCAAGGTTGCTGTGTCTGCAATGGCTGTCTTTACTGATTGGAAAGCCGTCTCCTGTGCTTCTGTCCATTCCCACAACACATCTTTGTGAGTTAGCTGTCTCATTGGCTCACACATGTCTGATAAATTCTTGCAAAACTTGGACAGATATAATTCACCATGCCCAAAAATCGTTGTACTCCACACACATCTGTTGGGGTAGGCATCTCTTGTATCGCCTTCACCTTTTCTGGATCCACTTTCACTCCATTTGAGGTTAGAAGATGTCCTATATATGGCACTTCTGTTATGTTTCGGTAGCTGAGGAGTGCAGGTAAAAAAGGCAATACACCAGAGCAGTTGGAATCTATGAGATTGCAGTACCCTGACTAACCACCACAACTAGAGGCAGCCGTGGAGCGTTCCTACGTTGGTCCTAGACGCCTCGTCACAGCCTGAGAAACTAACTACACCTAAAGATAGAAAGAGGAAAGCTATCTGCCCCGGAGCAGATCCCCAAAGAACATAGAAAGCCCCCAAACATGTAATGGCGGTTAGACAAGAAGAAATACTGACACAGACAGAAAATAGTATGAGCAAACGTTGGGGCCCAAACTACCTAAATAGAAAAGGATAGGAAGGGCACTTACTGCAATCCCAAAAAACCCTGAAAAGCACCAACTCTACTAATTTCAAAAACACCTGAGATCACACGACCTCTACCACCTAAATTAGTTCTCTGGTGTAACAAAATCAAAACAGCAGCCACTGAAAAAACTGGAAAAAGCAAATGTACAAACATCAGTGGCTGAACTAAACTGAGAGGGCAAAAGCCCCCGGAGGGAACCCTGAAGGCCCCCACAGAAGTGCAGGACAAAAAGCAAAAATCAAGCACCAAAACAAAAAGAAGAAAATGTCTTATCTGTTAGCAGGAGATGCAGACACGACACAGCAGGCTACAAAGGAAACAGGAATCAAGGATTGAGACCAGAACAATTGGTCACCGGCAACCCTGATGGGAAGGCGACTCCCTTATATAAGACCAGTCAGTAACACCTGATTCCCAATCCTCACAATCTTCACTGGACAGTCCAGTACCACTTGTAACCACCAGAGGGAGCCTCTGCTCAGAACTCATTTCAAGTCCATTCACAACACACTTCCGTCATTTTCAGTTTCAACTTTTCCAAGTTCAACTTTATCCTTTTTTCCCTACACCTATCTAAAAATCGTAGCATCCTTGTATCGAGATTCTTTATTGCAGATTGCATATCGTCACCTTCTCCCACTATTAATATATCATCTGCTATCATCTTTACCCCTGGGAGTCCTTCCAAAGCTTGCATCAACTTCTGCTGAAATATTTCTGGAGCTGGTGTCAGTCCCATGGGCATTCTCAGCCATTTACGGCGACCAAATGGAGAAGAAAACGTTGTCAATAAACTGGATTCTTCATCCAGTTCCACATGCCAAAATCCATTTTTTACGTCACAAACTGAAAATATTTTTGCCTTTGATAAATCTGGTAGCACATCCTCTATTGTAGGCATCGGATAGTGATTCCTTTTGAGAGCTTTGTTGAGTGGTTTGGGATCGATACAAATTCTTAGTTTTCCTGATGGTTTCTGCACCATGACCAAACTACTTATCCAGTCTGTGCTCTGATGGACGACTTCTATCATGCCTCGCTTTTCTAAATCCTGTAGTTCTTCTTTCAATGGCTGAAGTAGCGCTACAGGCACTTTTCTTGTCGGTAATCTGGTAGGTTGTACTGTGTTATCAATTTCCAGTTTGTGTTTTCCTTCAAAACATCCATCACCCTCAAATACATCCGCATACTGTGTTTTTATAATCTGTAAATCTAGATTGCTGTCTGCTTTTGGGATATCCTTCATACTCTGTTTGACTTCCACAGACATAATGTTATGGAATTGTATCTTTATTAAGTCCATTGCCTGAACTGCTTTTATACCTAGTAACGGTATGTGGTCACCACCCTGTAGCACTGTAAATTGGGCTCTATAACTCTTTCTGTTGCATGGGTTACTAACCTTCAGTTTGCATGTCCCAAGAGGTTTCAGTATCGTTTTGTTGTACATCATAAGTACCTTATCAGTAGGTTCAATGGACACCTGTTCATTTAGTAGATCCTCCGGTATGACATTGCAACTTGCTCCACAGTCCAACTGAAATCGAATGGGTTTGTCATTTAATAAAAGAGTTGCAAACAGTTGTCTTGTATCTTTAGGTTCTGGCTGTCTGACTGTATTGACATTCTCTGTTGCAGACTGTAGCTGTATTCATGTAATATCTTCTGCACTGTCACTGTCATTGTCCTGTGTCACACTGTGAATTTCTCTGTGCTTTTTAAAGGGCTTAAGTCTGCAGAGAGCTGCGACATGATTAATCTTACCACAGGTCCTGCAGCTTTGTCCATATGCTGGACACTTCTCTTTGTCTCTCTCATGTCTTCTACCACAGTATCTGCATTGGACTGTTCTCGCTTGGTGCTCTGCTTTTCCTCTCATGGTTACTGCATGTACTGGCTCCTCAGTGGTGTCTGCCATCATCTTCAGGCTGTCCCTTGTTAGCTCTGCAGCTCTGCTAATTTGCATGCATTTCTCTAGGGTTAACTCCCCCTCTCTCAGCAGTCTCTCTCTAAAGGGTATGCCACACTAAACAGCGTCGCTAACGAGATCGCTAAAAAACGTCACTATTTAGCGATCTCGTTAGTGATACCGGTGTGTGTGGCATGTAGCAACGACGTGGCCCCTGCTGTGCCCCTGCTGTGATCTCGTTCATCGCTCACATCGTTCTGGACCCTATTTTTATCGTTGGCGTCCCGCTGGTGAGCATATATCGCTGAGTGTGGCACCTTTTTGTGAGCGATGTGCGGTGTTTTTGTACCGCCAAAGTCGTTAAGGAGATCGCTAACCGCGATAGCGTCCTTAACGACATTGCTAAATTAGGCAGCTACTAGCGATATTATAACAATCACGCTAGCGATCTCATTAGTATGCGACGTTAACGAGATCGCTAGCGGGATTGTTTAGTGTGGCAGTACCTTAAGTCCATTGGGATGCAATGGTGACTAAATTCACCTGGTTTGTGAATCTGTTTTGGTGAATTTCTAAGAGAAATAGTTGAAACAATTCTGACATTGTATTCTATGGACCAGCGAGTCAACAGAATTGCAAAATAGGCCAAATCCTATCAGGTCTGAACACAGTGTCCACTGTTGTGAATGGGTTTGAAATGAGTTCTGAGCAGAGGCTTCCTCTGGTGGTTACAAGCGGTGCTGGTCTGTCCAGTGAAGATTGTGAGGACTGGGAATCAGGTGTTACTGACTTGTCTTATATAAGGGAGTCACCTTCCCATCAGGGTTGCCGGTGATCAATTGTTCTGGTCTGAATCCTTCATTCCTGTTTCCCTTGTAGCCTGCTGTGTCGTGTCTGCATCTCCTGCTAACAGATAAGACATTTTCTTCTTTTTGTTTTTTGTGCTATATTTTTGCATTTTGTCCTGCACTTCTGTGGGGGCCTTCAGGGTCCCCTCCGGGGGCTTTTGCCCTCTCAGTTTAGTTCAGCCACTGATGTTTGTACTTTTGCTTTTTCCAGTTTTTTTTCAGTGGTTGCTGTTTTGATTTTGTTACACCAGAGAACTAATTTAGGTGGAAGAGGTCGTGTGATCTCAGGTGATTTTGAAATTAGTAGAGTTGGTGCTTTTCAGGGTTTTCTGGGATTGCAGTAAGTACCCTTCCTATCCTTTTCTATTTAGTTAGTTTGGGCCCCAGCGTTTGCTCATACTATTTTCTTTCTGTGTCAGTATTTCATCTTGTCTAACCGCCATTACATGTTTGGGGCTTTCTATTATCTTTGAGGTTCTGCTCCGGGGCAGATAGCTTTCCTATTTCTATCTTTAGGTGTAGTTAGTTTCTCAGGCTGTGACGAGGCGTCTAGGACCAACGTAGGAACGCTCCACGGCTGCCTCTAGTTGTGGTGGTTAGTCAGGGTACTGCAATCTCATAGATTCCAACTGCTCTGGTGTATTGCCTTTTTTACCTGCACTCCTCAGCTACCGAAACATAACAGTATCACCGGCCCAAAATTTAAAATTGTATGGTACTCACAGAAGGGAAAAAATATTGTGAAAGAAAAAAGGTTGTCAGAGATATTTTTCTGTTTGTGGGTTTTTTTTTTTTTTTTTTCCCTCTGTATCTCTGGGTGCTGGGGAGGATCTTTTCTCTCAATGGAGTTTGCACAGTTGTCTGGCCGTGTGGATCAACTTGCCGCTGAGGTTCGGAGTATTGCTATCTATCTTGCTGGGTTGCCTGTTGTGGAACCTAGGATTCCCATGCCAGATTTGTTTTTAGGGGATCGAGCTAAGTTTCAGAATTTCAAGAATAATTGTAAATTGTTTTTTGCCTTAAAATCTAAGTCCTCAGGGAACGCAGCGCAGCAGGTTCAAATTATCATCTCTCTCCTGCGCGGCGATCCTCAGGATTGGGCTTTTTCCCTGACACCTGGGGATCCTGTTTTGAGTGATGTTGATGCATTTTTTCAGGCTTTGGGGTTATTGTATGATGAGCCTAATGTCACTGATCAAGCTGAAAAAGCCTTGTTGGCATTAAATCAGGGGCTTGATGACGCTGAGTTATACTGTCAGAGATTCCGTAGGTGGGCAGTCCTGACCAAATGGAATGACGACGCTTTGGCAGCCCTTTTCCGGAAGGGTCTGTCAGATAATGTAAAGGATGTTATGGTGGGATTCCCTGTCCCCTCTGGTCTCAATGATTCTATGTCATTAGCGATTCAAATTGACAGACGTTTGCGTGAGCGGAGAAGTATGCGTGGAATAGTGTTGCCTTGTGAACCAGCTTCTGAACCCATGCAGTGTGATAGAGTGGTGTCTGGGGCACAGCGTCATGAGTTTCGAAAGCGCAATGGGTTATGTTTCTACTGTGGTGATGCCACTCATGCTATTTCAGTCTGCCCTAAGCGGGGAAGACGTTTTGCACGCTCAGTTGTCTTGGGTAGTATTCAGACTAAGTTTTTATTAACTGTCACTCTGATGTGCTCTCTGTCCTCATTTTCTGCTCAGGCTTTCGTTGATTCTGGAGCAGCTATTAACCTGATGGATTATGATTTTGCTAAACGTTGTGGGTTTCCCTTGATACCCCTACAGAAGTCTGTTCCCCTACTGGGATCGATTCTACCCCTTTGGCTGAGAATAAACCCCAGTTTTCTACTCAGGTGATAATGAGGGTTGAACCTGATCACCAGGAGTGCTGCAAATTTTTGGTTCTGTATAATCTGCATGACATTATCGTGCTGGGTTTCCCTTGGTTACAGTCTCATAATCCTGTTTTGGATTGGAAATCTGTGTCTGTAACCAGTTGGGGCTGCCAATGTGTTAATACCAACACTCCTGTTTTTTCTGCCTCCCCCCAGGCTCAGGATGTTCCTGACTTTTTGATTGATTTTTCTGATGTGTTTAGCGAAAGTAAATCTGCATCCTTGCCTCCCCATAGGAGCTATGACTGCGCTATTGAATTAGTGCCGGGTAGTAAATTCCCTAAAGGTCGCCTTTTTAACTTGTCTGTACCTGAACATGACGCTATGCGGTCTTATATCAAGGAATCATTGGAGAAGGGTCATATCAGACCATCCTCTTCACCCTTAGGTGCCGGTTTTTTCTTTGTGGCCAAAAAGGATGGTTCATTAAGGCCGTGTATTGATTATCGTCTCTTGAACAATATTACTGTGAAATATCAATACCCGTTACCCTTGATTTCTGACCTGTTTTCCAGGGTGAAAAACGCTACTTGGTTTACCAAGCTTGACCTCAGGGGGGCGTATAACCTTATTCGCATTAAGCACGGGGATGAATGGAAGACGGCATTCAATACCCCTGAAGGGCATTTTGAGTACCTAGTGATGCCCTTTGGGCTCACTAATGCTCCTTCCGTCTTCCAGTCCTTCATGAATGACATTTTCAGGGATTTTGTGGACAAATTTCTGATTGTTTATTTGGATGATATCTTGATTTTTTCTAATGACTGGGACTCTCATGTGAAACATGTTTGAACTGTGTTCCAGATTTGAGAGTGAATGCTCTGTATGTGAAGGGATCAAAGTGTCTTTTTGGCGTACAGAGGATCTTATTTCTGGGATTCATTTTGTCCCCATCTGTTATTGAAATGGACCCGGTCAAGGTTCAGGCCATCTGTGATTGGGTCCAACCTACTTCATTAAAGGCTCTTCAGAGATTTTTGGGTTTTGCCAATTTTTATCGTAAATTTATTGGTAATTTCTCGGTTATTGTTAAACCATTAACTGATTTGACCAGAAAGGGTTCTGATGTGGTGAATTGGCCTCCTGAGGCAATCTCTGCATTTCAGGAACTTAAGCAGAGATTCACTTCTGCTCCTGTTCTACGGCAGCCTGATGTTTCTCTGCCATTTCAGGTGGAGGTTGATGCCTCTGAAATTGGGGCAGGTGCCGTTTTGTCCCAAAAAGATCCAGAGACCTCTAAAAGTAACCCTTGTGCCTTTTTCTCTCGAAAATTTTCTCCTACTGAACGTAATTATGACGTGGGTAATCGGGAGTTATTGGCCATGAAGTGGGCTTTTGAAGAGTGGAGACATTGGCTGGAGGGAGCCAAACATCAGGTGGTGGTCCTTACGGACCATAAGAATCTGGTCTATCTGGAATCTGCCAAGCGACTCAATCCTAGACAGGCCAGGTGGGCCTTGTTTTTCACACGTTTTAATTTTGTGGTTTCCTTTCTTCCTGGCACTAAGAATGTTAAAGCGGATGCCCTCTCGAGGAGTTTCCTTGCGGACTCTCCTGAGTTATCTGATCCTTCTGTTATTTTGAAAGAGGGTGTAGTTCTTTCCGCCATCTCGCCCAATTTGAGACTTGCTCTGGAGGGGTGTCAGGAGGATAGGCCCGAGCGCTGCCCTGTTGGAAAATTGTTTGACTTATCTAAGATGCTTTGTGTCTGCTGATCAGGATGACTGGGTCTCTTTTTTGCCTTTGGCTGAGTTTGCTCTTAATAATAGGGCTAGCTCTGCCACTTTGATGTCTCCGTTTTTCTGTAATTCTGGGTTTCACCCTCGATTTTCTTCAGGACAGACGGAGGCTTCTGTCTGTCCAGGTGTTGACTCTGTTGTGGAGCGTATGCAACAGATTTGGGACCAGGTAGTGGAGAGGTTGTCCCTCTCTCAGGAGAAGGCCCAGCGGTTTGCTAACCGGCATAGGACTGATGGTCCTCGGTTTAAAGTGGGGGACTTGGTCTGGTTGTCCTCAAAGAATATTAATATGAGAGTAGCATCTCCTAAATTTAAGCCTAGGTTCATTGGACCTTATAAGATCATGGAGATTATTAATCCTGTTTCTTTTCGTTTGCTTCTTCCAGGGACATTTAAGATCCATAACGTGTTCCACAAGTCCTTGTTGAAGAGGTTTGTTGAGCCAGTGGTTCCTGCTGCTGTGCCTCCTGACCCTGTTTTGGTTGAGGGCAATCTGGAGTATGTGGTTGAGAAAATATTAGATTCTCGTTTTTCTAGACGGAAACTCCAGTATTTGGTTAAATGGAGAGGTTATGGTCAGGAAGACAATTCTTGGGTGTTTGCTTCGGACATCCATGCTAGGAGACTTATCCGTGCGTATCATAGAACTCATCCTGACCGACCTGGTTGCTCAAATGAGGGTTCGGTGACCCCTCCTCAAGGGGGGGTACTGTTGTGAATGGGTTTGAGATGAGTTCTGAGCAGAGGCTTCCTCTGGTGGTTACAAGCGGTGCTGGTCTGTCCAGTGAAGATTGTGAGGACTGGGAATCAGGTGTTACTGACTGGTCTTATATAAGGGAGTCACCTTCCCATCAGGGTTGCCGGTGATCAATTGTTCTGGTCTGAATCCTTCATTCCTGTTTCCCTTGTAGCCTGCTGTGTCGTGTCTGCATATCCTGCTAACAGATAAGACATTTTCTTCTTTTTGTTTTTTGTGCTATATTTTTGCATTTTGTCCTGCACTTCTGTGGGGGCCTTCAGGGTCCCCTCCGGGGGCTTTTGCCCTCTCAGTTTAGTTCAGCCACTGATGTTTGTACTTTTGCTTTTTCCAGTTTTTTTTCAGTGGTTGCTGTTTTGATTTTGTTACACCAGAGAACTAATTTAGGTGGAAGAGGTCGTGTGATCTCAGGTGATTTTGAAATTAGTAGAGTTGGTGCTTTTCAGGGTTTTCTGGGATTGCAGTAAGTACCCTTCCTATCCTTTTCTATTTAGTTAGTTTGGGCCCCAGCGTTTGCTCATACTATTTTCTTTCTGTGTCAGTATTTCATCTTGTCTAACCGCCATTACATGTTTGGGGGCTTTCTATTATCTTTGGGGTTCTGCTCCGGGGCAGATAGCTTTCCTATTTCTATCTTTAGGTGTAGCTAGTTTCTCAGGCTGTGACGAGGCGTCTAGGACCAACGTAGGAACGCTCCACGGCTGCCTCTAGTTGTGGTGGTTAGTCAGGGTACTGCAATCTCAAAGATTCCAACTGCTCTGGTGTATTGCCTTTTTTACCTGCACTCCTCAGCTACCGAAACATAACAGTCCACATTGCCATTCAGTCATTGTATAGAAAAAACTCCACCCACTCAGACATTGTATAGAAACAACTCCACCAACTCAGACAAATGGTACCTTGCAGTATACACAGCCAACCATATCAATGAGAGCTGGCACTGATCAATGCTGTTTAACCACTTAAATTCTGCTGTATGCCGCTATTCTATCTCTGATAAGAGAATCTCTGATATCTCCAAAGCTGCATGTTGCTGCCAGTCTTTTCAGCTCAGTCACATATGTGTCTATATTCTCTCCCATCTCCTGATTTCTGGTGAAAAACTTAAATCTTTCCACTGTCTCATTCTTCTTGGGGTCACAGTGCTTATCAAATGCCTGTACAATGTCTGCCAGACTGTCCGTACCATCCTCGATCAGGGTCTGAGCAAGTTCTCTGCCTTTTTCTCCAATCAGATAGTAGAAGAGCTTCACCTTATGCTTCTGATCATTGGTGTCTACTGTAAGATCTACATACAGAGTAAACTCCTCCTTCCAATGTCTCCAGGTCTGCGATAGATTTGAGGACATGATGTCTAGTCTCTGAGGAGGTTTTAATGCGGTCTCCATAATGCTGTACTGTGGGCACTGTACTTACAGTTGAGCTTTGTACCACAAGCTGCCTGGATTGTCTGTACACTTGTTCTTTATAGGTTCAGCCCTGCTGCCACCATATTCTATTTCTCGTTTATGCCTCTGACACGATTGTGGTAACGGGTTTCTTTATTGTGTGCAGGTTCTCTCAGCCACCATTACATGAATGCTTCCTGTCTCTGCTCTTACCAACGAGTCCCTGCTTTCTATCCTCTCAATACATCCTCCAGGTAGTGAGACCCCTAGAGGCGGCTCAGCATATAACATATTGCTACACCTCCTGAGATTGCAGAGTGTGCCATGTCCTGGCTTTCCACATGCCTTACCGTTTGCTGCATTAACACTGGGGGTCCATGTACTCACCTGGACCTGAGACTTAGAAGATTCACCTCACTTGGTGAGCTTAAAACATAGGCTTGCTCAGCACCTCTCAGGCTTTCTATTGAGACTATCTTAAGTCTCAGAGGAGAGCAGCACTTGACCGAGCACTTATTCTTTTCCATTTTAGTTATCAGCAGGATCTCAGCACCTAGGTGCCCAACAATTGAAACATTTGACCTCTCTATAACATGTCAAACATTTACTACAAGTACACTTTTACTTTTTTTTTAGACTTTGAGATCCTTCAGGGTTTTTAAGTTGCACTGCTTACGACAGTGATGGTCTCAGTTATGCAGATAATTAAGATTTCTAAATAAACTAGAGAAAAAAAATTGGAATGATACTATTACAATCTTCTCTGGTGTTGATTATTGACATTATCTGTACAGTGCTGTGAAAATGTATTCTCCCTTTTTTCTACTTTTCCTAATTTGTCACATTTAAATTCTTCAGATCAGCCAACTGTTTTGTCATCTCCTGGGTCAGTGATGATCTCTTGGGGAAATTGTTCTGACCACTGACCACTGACCACTGACCACTAGTGATGAGCGAGCACTAAAATGCTCAGGTGCTCGTTATTCGGGTCGAGCAAATTGGAATTCTCAGGTAATCGACCCTAGCAACGAGCCCAATGTAAGTCTATGGGACAACCGAGCATTTTTGCCGCAATCCCCCTCGGGGGTCCTTTTAAAGTGTAAAAAAGTCTAAAAACGTCATCATGGGGAAAGTCCCTGGAAACATTTCTGACTCCCAGCTCACAGCTGTGAGCAATGTTGTCAGAGTCTTATGCCATGTTTACAGGCGCAATAAAAAATATACAAAAATGAAACCAAAATGGATTTTCCTGGGAAATATGTCAAGGAACATCCTTTCCAGGCTAATGACTTTTATATAAGGCAAAATAATTAACTCAAAGTAAAAGTGTTCCTCCAACAATTTGTCTATGTTCACACGTAGCATTTTTGATGCGTTTTTTAACGCTACCATTGCTTTCAACCAATACAAATGCATTTACTGTGAAATGTCATTGTAGCATTTAACAACCTTAGTTGGCCATGTGGTGTGTGGCACATCATCAGACACATTTTGTTTCATTTATGCAGGAGGGACTGTTAAAGTCACAAAGCCAATTTTTATAGGGGCATCAGTCAGAATTACTATTCTTAAAGGGCCAATATTAAACAGTGAGTCTCCTATACTGTTATTGCCAAGGCATTGAGTGGCTGGGCTGCGAAAAATTAGGACGCACCCCAATACCCCTGTGATGAGACATACAGGAGGGCCTCATGAAAAAGTGTTCCAATTACAAGAAAATAAGTCTCCCATAGTGTCAGTCCATGCATTAAATGCAAGGCCTGCCCTGCAGCAAAGTAACACGCACCCCAAAAAGCCTTTGAACCCAGGTCCTGGATGACCACAGGAAAACCAAGTTCACATTACTCTTTTGCCACTGCCATACTGTTAGCTTCTTCATTGAATGCAAGGCCCGCCCTGTGTCAAACTCAAACGCACCCCAAAAAGACTTTGAAGCGACCTAGTGGATGTACACAGGAAAACCAAGTTCACATTACTCTTTTGCCTCTGCCATACTGTTAGTTTATGCATTGAATACAAGGCCCAACCTGCATCAAATTTAAACGCACGACAAAAAGGCTTTGAACCGACCTAGTGGATGTACACAGGAAAACTAAGTTGACATTACTCTTTTGGCACTGCCATATTGTTAGTCTATGCATTGACTGCAAGGCCCGCCCTGCATCAAACTCAAACGCACACCAAAAAGGCTTTGAACTGACGTAGTGGATTTACACAGGAAAACAAAGTACACATTATTTTTTGGGCACTGCCACACTGTTAGCCAAAGCATTGAATGCAAGGCCCGCCATGCACCAAAGTAACACACACCCCAAAAAGCCTTTGAACCCACATACTTGATGGCCACCTGAAAGCATTCTTCCTATTAATTTGTTACTCCCATATTGTTTGGTTACACAGTGAATAGTTGAGCCTGAAGACCCGGCAGTGGACAATTGCAGTGTTGACGCTGAAGACCCGGCAGTGGAGTATTTCAGTCTTGAGCTTGAAGAACCATCAGTGGATAATTGCACTGTTGAGGCTTAAGAACCTGCATTGATCAAATGCTGTGGTGAGAAGACCCTGTATTTTAGCAATGCAGTGTGGAGGCTGAAGAACTGTCATAAAAGAATTGCATTGTTGAAGAATTTTAACAACCAACAAAGTTCACATTATTATTAAGTTGGTCTCCCATACTATTTGCCTATGCATTGAATGGAAAACAATATAGTGCCTGTTTCATCACGGAACACGGTCACCCTGGTGATCTAGGGGTGGTGTAGGAAGAGACATGGAATATGGCCTGCGAAAAGGTCTTCCCAGTTTAAAGGAGCGGGTCTCCTATACTTGTAATGCCCATACACTAAGTGCATACGCTGAAAAAACATTTTCCTAAAGTGTAAATAATTGTTAAGGACATGATAAATAGCCTGGCAAAACAATGTAGTGGCTGTTTCATCACGGAACACGGCCACATATCTGCCTGCTCTTTCTGAGCTGTCCACAACTCTTTAGCATTGTGAGGTTTGTCACCTAAGCATATTAGCTTCAGCACATCCTATTGCTGCTTGGCTGAGGCAGTGCTGCAATGCTTTCAGCTTCTGACTGATGTGCTCATTTCAGAGATGCAGGCTGCAGGAGATCGGAGAAACCACTGAAGAGAAGGGAGATGGGAGAAACTACTGAGGAGAGAGGATAAATGACTAAGGAGAGGGGAATGGGAGAAACTACTGAGGAGAGAGGATAAATTACTAAGGAGAGGGAAATGGGAGAAACTACTGAGGAGAGGGGAGAAAATTACTGAGGAGAGGGGAGATGGGAGAAACTACTGAGGAGAGGGGAGAAATTACTGAGGAGAGGGGAGATGGGAGAAACTACTGAGGAGAGAGGATAAATGACTAAGGAGAGGGGAATGGGAGAAACTACTGAGGAGAGAGGATAAATTACTAAGGAGAGGGTAATGGGAGAAACTACTGAGGAGAGGGGAAAATTACTGAGGAGAGGGGAGAAACTACTGAGGAGAGAGGATAAATTACTAAGGAGAGGGGAGATGGGAGAAACTACTGAGGAGAGAGGATAAATTACTAAGGAGAGGGGAATGGGAGAAACTACTGAGGAGAGGGAGAAAATTACTGAGGAGAGGGGAGATGGGAGAAACTACTGAGGAGAGAGGATAAATTACTGAGGAGAGGGGAGATGGGAGAAACTACTGAGGAAAGAGGATAAATTACTAAGGAGAGGGGAATGGAAGAAACTACTGAGGAGAGAGGATAAATTACTAAGGAGAGGGGAATGGGAGAAACTACTGAGGAGAGGGGAGAAATTACTGAGGAGAGGGGAATGGGAGAAACTACTGAGGAGAGGGGAAAAACTACTGAGGAGAGGGGAGAAACTACTGAGGAGAGAGGATAAATTACTAAGGAGAGGGGAATGGAAGAAACTACTGAGGAGAGAGGATAAATTACTAAGGAGAGGGGAATGGGAGAAACTACTGAGGAGAGGGGAGAAATTACTGAGGAGAGGGGAATGGGAGAAACTACTGAGGAGAGGGGAGAAACTACTGAGGAGAGGGGAGAAACTACTGAGGCGAGGGGAGGTGGGAGAAACTGCTGAGGAGATGGGAGAAACTACTGAGGAGATGGGAGAAACTACTGAGGAGATGGGAGAAACTACTGAGGCGAGGGGAGGTGGGAGAAACTGCTGAGGAGAAGGGTTAAACAATAGTGAGGAGAGGGGATAAGAGAGGAGTGGAGTAACATTCCAGAGGAGAGGGGATAAATCTTCCAACACTTTCCCCTGTATGTCTGCTATTCACACACAGGAGCTCCCTCCCACCTGTAATACTCCCAGCAGCCCAGCAGTTGGGATGGGGGAGGTGTGCAGAGGGGCCCCTCCTCTTCCAATTCCTAACTACATGATCCCCCTTTTCCTGTCCTCTATGATGAAGAAAGCATAGAGTATATATTTCTGTAATCTGTGTATAGTGTGTGTGTAGGTCATGTGTTGTAATGTGTGTATTGTGTGGGCTCTCATGCAGATGACATGTATGTATAAGTATGTTCTTTCCCGAGTTACATGATGGCTGTTCAGACTCTGCATCACATTGGTCTCTCTGTGAGCTGGAAGTCTCTTTTACAATGTAAGTCTATGATGCCTCATTCTGACCCTCCAAAGACTTTGCTTTGTCACTTTCGGGTCACAAAGCGCAGCGTGATGCAGAGAGTCTGCAGAGGGGAGACGTAACTAAAGCCCCCGTCTCACATAACGAGATCGCTAGCGAGATCGCTGCTGAGTCACTAGTTTTGTGACACTACAGCGATCTCCCCAGCGATATCGCTGTGTGTGACACGCAGCGACGATCAGCCCCCATGCTGGGTATCGCTGATCGTCGCTGAATGTCCTGGACATTTTTTTGATCGTTGGTCTCCCGCTGGCCAGCACACATCGCTGCGTGTGACAGGCGGGAGACCAGCGATCAGCGAGCTGGAGCTGGTAACCAAGGTACACATCGAGTTTCTAGGCACCGCTCGGCGCCGAGCGGTGCCTAGAAACCCGATGTGTACCTTGGTTACCAGCTCCCTGCACCAGCGCGCTGGTATCTAACATACACTGCGGGTAACTAAGCGATGTGCATCGCTTGTTACCTGCATAGTCGCTGTTCTGATCACTGCTGAGATCTGCCTGTTTGGCAGCTCACCAGCGATCACATAGCGACACACCAGCGATCCTGACAAGTTCATATCGTTGTCGGGATCACTGGTGTGTTGCTATGTGTGACGGGGCCCTAAGGAGTGGAATGGTGTTGGATATTGGGGAAGATGGCAATAGGTGTATATTAACACAGTGACAGTACACTACATGCACATACACACAGGTTTAAGGGAAAAAAGTAATAGGGAGGCTTTAACCCTTTCACCATCCTGGGTTTTTCCATTTTTGAGTAGTTTTTTTGCTAGCCTTCTTCACAGTCATAACTTTTTTTTTTTCCATCAACATGGCTATGTGAGGGCTTGTTTTTTGCGGGATGACTTTTACTTTTTACTTTTGAACTACACCATTGATTTTACCATATAGTGTACTGAAAATATATATATATTTTTTTACCATGTTCACTAAATGCTAAAACTGACCTGCTATTATGATTCTCTAGGTCATTATGAGTTCACAGATACCAAACTTTTTGTTACACGTTTTACAAATTGGAATAATTATTTTTATATATTGATAGATTGGGTGATTCTGAAAGCGATGATATCAAATATGTGTATTTTTATTTTTTTTAATTGTTTTATTTTAAATGGGGGTGATTTAAACTCTTATTTTTTATTTCTTTAATATTTTAAACTTGCTTCAATAGTCTCCATAGGAGACTAGAAGCTGCGATCATCCAATCGCCTGTGTGTAGCTAAAATGATCACCTGCTATAAGCGCCGGCCGCTCGTAGCTATCCAGCAATGACAACCACAGGGGTCTATCGGCGGCCCGAGGTCATGTGACACGGGTGCCGATGGGCGGGGTTTGTGACGCGCTTCCAGCCCAATCACGTTAAATGTGGCTGTCAGAGATTGACAGTGCCATTTAACATGTTAAAAGCCGTGGGTGGATTGCGATTCCACCTGCGGCTGTTAGGGACCCATGTCAGCTGATAAAATCAGCTGACATGTGCTGGAAAAGTTGCAAGCTCATCGTCGGACTCCGCATCAAACAATGGGAGGCGACCTTAGAAGTACCTATATGTTTAAGGCCAGAAAAGGGTTAAAGAGGTGTTCCAAAAGCAAAGTCGTTTTCTTCCTAAGGCCAGGGTCATATTATCATATAGCATCCCATGCAATATGCTTATGACACTTGGCTCAAACTCTGCTGCGGTCATGAGATGAGTATCAGTGCACTGTGCTCCAATTCTTTTGCATGCGTGAATTGGATCATTGGTGAGTAAAAGCAGGAGAGATTAAACTCTATAGCTCCTCCTTTGCCTGTTTCGGTGCATATCGGACTACACTTGGATGACATCCGAGTGCAGTCTGATGTTTTGCACGCACCCATTAACTTGAATGTGTGAGTTACGCTGCCAATCACAGCAGGCTGAGATTATTTTCTCATGCAGAATTGGCATTAGAAAAAAAAATCACAGATCTGCTCTGCGTTATTGAATAACACTGGTCAGAGTGCAATGAGAGGTTTTCTCGTATTGCACTCCTCTGTATTATACGCCAGTGTGAGCGAGCCTTTAATCCTTATCTATTTGATGCCATAATCTAGTGTTTTCTAATATACTTGCATTAATAATTCACTGTCCTTCCCTCACTACACTATCTGTTTTTTTTTTTAATCTTTTTTTCACTTTCTTTTTGATTATATGTCATTTGACAATTCTTGTGCATGCTGGGATACTCAAAGTGTCATAAGGGGGCAGATGCTTGTGTCACAGCTTCAGCCTTTGCCCTATCCATGAAGCAATACGTCATCAAAGACCTCAGTTTCAAGAGTTAGGCCGGGATCACACATGCGACGAAGTCGTCCGACACTCGCATGTGAAATCCCAGCTCTGGCGCCGGCACTCGGGAGTGGAGTGCATATAGTTCTATGCAGCCGCTCGCTCCACTCCCGAGTGCTGGCGCCAGAGCTGGGATTTCACATGCGAGTGTTGGATGACTTCGTCACATGTGTGATCCGGGCCTTAGGCTAGTCCCTGCACGCTGTGCACTGTGCATTGTGCACAGTGACAGCTCGCTCTCTGTTGTTAGCTCAGATCAGCATTAACGAGCCAGCAACAGAGTGACATACACAATAACATAGTATTTAAGGTTGAAGGGAGACTTTAAGTCCATCTAGTTCAACGCATAACATAACCTAACATGTCCGAACATGTTGATCCAGAGAAAGGCAAAAAGAAAACATGCGGCAAACAATAAGCTCCAGATTGGGGAAAAAAATTCCTTCCCAACTTCACATACGGCAATCAGACTAACTCCCTGGAGTGGAGTCAGAATACCCAGCATGTAGAGACCAGTGATGTCACTTGTGGGGGCAGCACTGGTAAATTCATGCCAGGTATTCTGACATGCTCTATTGCTGGCTCACTGCATTTGCTGTCATTGTGCTCATCTTGCAGGGTGTCACTGATGATGCTTCATTTCATGAAAGAGGCATGACAAAAGCCTCTGACCCCTAATGACGCTTTATTTGAGCGTGCACTGGGATTCTTAAACAAAGCATCATCTGAAAGGAAGTAGGGAGAAAAATAGAAAAGCAGTTAGATAGTGTAGTTAAGGAACAATAGGGAATTTTTTATGAATATAATAGAAAATAGCTTAGATTATTGCACTAAATTGATAGGGAGTTAGGATGAAAAAGAGTTTACTTTTGCCATTGAACCACCCTTTTAACTATTTACATGTCAATCATGGAATGGCAATCTTGGGGAACTGATTATTTACCATTTCAGTGGGTCCAGCTGCTGAAGGCCCTCTTAACTGACAATTTATTCCTCTGAATGTGAGCTACAAGCAGAGCTTCATAGAAAAGCAATTTCACTATATACTGAGTTATTATAGTATATAATATAAAAACCGCTTTCAAAAGTAAAGAAATTAATTTTAAATAAATATGGTTGGTATTCTTATGACCAAAAAAGTACAATCTATGAAAATTTTTAATTATTTAAAACCATTGTTAAGTGCAGAAAAGGAAAAAAAAATGCATTCAAGAAATCATATCTACACCAACATTTTTACTGTGCAGGGCAGTACTATGTCTCTTTTTTTCTTCATCTGGCATAGTGTAGCAGTTAGGGAAAAATAATTAATGTGCTCTGGAAGTGGTGCTTTAGATAACTATGTGTTAAATTCTGCAAAGATGAGTCCTGGATGGAAGAAGTTATGGCGGTCTGTGCTGGATGAAGAAGAAAAGCGAAGATGAAGGACTTCATTAGAGATATCACTGGTGAGTCAGTATGTTACTTGTTCACTCACATTATATATTGTATACTATATACAGAGTTTCTGTCTATAATGTCACTGGTGATTACTGTATTACCTGTACACTTACACTGTATACTATATACATAGCTCCTATGTATAATGACACTGGTGATCACTGTATTACTGTATTACCTGTATACTGACACTATATACAAAGCTCCTGTGTATAATGTCAATGGTGATCACTGTATTATCTGTACATTATACACTATATACAGAGTTCCTGTGTATATTGTCACTGATCAGTCACTGTATTACCTGTACACTGACACTATACACTATATACTATGTACAGAGCTCCTCTGTATAATGGCAGTTATGGTAATATAAGTATTGTGTTTTTTTATTAGCGATCAGTATTGTACTATTTGGTCACTATGTGGTGGTAATATATAATCTAGTCATGGTGTGGCGGTATTTGTTCCTTCTTTATTATGGTAATATATGATCTGGTAATAGAGTGGTTGTATTTCTCCCCTATATGGGATATTATTCGGTCACTAGGTGGTGGTAAAATATGGTCTGGTCATCGTGTGTCCCTTGTACGTGGTATTAATCGGTCATGGTGTAGTGGTATTTAATCCTTGTATGTGGTATTATTCAGTAACTATTTTGTTTGTAATATGTGGTCTGATCATAATGTAGTAGTATTTGTTCCTTGTATGTGTTATTATTTGGTCACTATGTGGTGGTAATATGTGGTTTGTCCATGATGTGACAGTAAAATGTATGTGACACATTCCCATAAAGAAAAATAAATAAAAATATTCCTAAACAGAGTGTTGGATATTTTAAGAAATATTTAATAGTTTAGAGTAGAGTAGCGTCCTGCCAAAAGAGTCTACCTTGTCGTTGTGGCAGGCTTAAAAAAAATTATTTGGGGCAAAACAAAAGTTGAGGGCTATGCAGGGGCGGACACAGACTGTAGTGGGCCCCTGTGCAAGAAATTTTTCGGGCCCCCCCCCCGCACTTTATAGGGCAACAAAGTTATGTAATCATATAGATTGTAATATTTATTTAGAACGCAACTATCAAATCTAAATAGTAAAGTTGTTTAATATGATCATAAAAACTAATAGGGAGATAGATGATACCTACCTGCCCGTTCTAACTACCACTTGCATAGGTCAGTCACAAACCTCAGTGGGCCCCTTTAACACAGACCACGATTCATGATGCACAGATACAGCAGAGAAATATGGGTATAGTACAATGCCAAATACTTCACTTCTTACATTACGAGTGATATCTATTGTAAATTCTACAATAGCTCAAAAACCGCCAAATCCTCACAGCGCACAGAACAGACTGGACAGTACAGTCCTCCATACAATATTATGGGCACCACAGTCTCCCCCTCATCACCCATATAATACCCCATGCAGGATGTCACCCCCCATATAATGCTCCATACAGAATACTGGACCCAAAATAATGCTCCATACAGAATACTGGACCCAATATAATGCTCCATACAGGATACTGGTCCCCATATAATGCTCCATACAGAATACTGGACCCAATATAATACTCCATACAAAATATGGAGCTCTCCTCTGTGCTGTACTGCTTTCTGCACTGTTACGGCTCAGGAAAGGGCGCTGTGGAAAGACTCCCCATTATCATCATGATTGTCTCCCCATCATCATCATTGTCTCCTTATCATCATCATTGCCTGCCCATCATCATCTTCTCCCCATCATCAATGCCTGCCCATTATCATCAATGCCTGCCCATTATCATCATCCTCTCCTCATCATCATCAATGCCTCCCCATTATCAGCAATACCTGCCCATCATCATCTTCTCCCCATCATCAATGCCTGCCCATTATCATCAATGCCTGCCCATTATCATCATCTTCTCCCCATCATCATCATCAATTCCTCCCCATTATCATCAATGCTTCCCCATCATCATTATCGCCTCCCCATCATCTTCTCCCCATCATCAATGCCTGCCCATTATCATCAATGCCTGCCCATTATCATCATCTTCTCCCCATCATCATCATCAATGCCTCCCCCTTATCAGCAATGCCTGCCCATCACACAGACAGCACCACAGCACACAAGCACTCTCTCACATACAGACATACACACACACACACACACAAAGCACCGCACTACATACACACAGACACACAGAGACACACACACACAGTCTTACCTGTCCAGCGTCCGCACGCCTCTGCCACAGCCGGCCACTGAATGATGACGTCATTCAGCAGCGCTGCTGTGAGAGGAAGCGCCGGCGCCCCCTGGAGCCCGGAGCTGCGGCAGCGGAGGCACGGGAGAGGTAAGTATTGTGCCAACTGATGCCGGGGCCCTGAGCAAGCGGGGGGGGCCCAGTGGCGGCGCTGACACCGCTAATGGGCGCGGGGTGCCAGACTGCCAGTGGACCCCCCACCTGCTCAGGGCCCCGGCACTTGCCCGGGTGTGCCGGGTGCTGACGCCGGCCCTGCCTCCCGCAGCACTGCTCTTCTCCTTGTGCCTCGGCTGCGTAGTGCACCACATGGCTAATTTGAATAGGTAAATAATTAGCCATGCGGTGCTGGAGGCTGGAGGGGCCCCCTCTCCCCTGGGGCCCCCGTTCAATGAACGGGCTGCACGGGCGGTAGGTCCGCCCCTGGGGCTATGTATGTGATAAGGTGTTCAATGGGAACTGTTAATATGTAATTGGTGAGACCGTGGTACAGAAGTGGAGTTTTCAATCATTCAGTGGTTGGACTGTGGAAGGTTTGAGGTATGGAGGCAAAGCTGCGGTGGAGCCTGGGTGGAGCCTAAAGGATGCCACAAAATTTTGTCAGTATGGGGCCCTGAAATTCCTGGTGGAAGCCCTGATTATATATATATATATATTATTAGATTTCTTGGCTTCTTTATATGTTATACCTTTTGCCTGTTTTTTCATTACCAGGATCTCTATGGTGGAAGATTGCTTTAGATCTAGCAATGGTTAGATCTGGACGTTCGATCTTCATTCCTGCTGCTATAACCCTAAGGGAAAAAAAAATTAATGTAAGAGTTAATAAGTATATATATATACATATATATATATATATGTGTATATATATATATATATATATATATACACACATATATATATATATTTATATACCATATTTTTCAGATTATAAAATGCACTTTCCCCCCCCCCAAATTTGGAGATGCATCTTGTAGCTTACAGGATCGCTGCAGCATGAAGCTGACAGTGGGGGTGGCAGTAGTGAGATGATGCTGCAGGACCCAGGCTGGGAGGAGGGGGTGTTCAGCGGTGCGAGGCTGCAGCGGGCCCAGGGCTTTCACAAAATGTTATTGGAGTTCCCGCACTTCCCATTGTTTTAACTGCGGTAAACCTGGGGAAAATGGTCGCCAGGAGCGGCACATGCGCAGATTGAGATCTCGTCTCCTGAGATCTCTGGCATAAGATCTCAATCTGCGTGTGTGCCACTTCTGAAGGCCATTTTCCCGAAGACCACCAGAATGAAAACATTGGGAGAGCAGGGACTCCACCGACATTCTCTGAAAGCCCTGAGCCCGCTGCAGCCTCGCCCTGCCAAACACCACCTTCTCTCAGCCCAGGGCCCACAGCATCGTCCCACTCCTGCCACCACCACCGCCTGCTTCATGCAGCAGTTAAAGAACCCTGCTGACCATAACAGCTAACTCACCATAGGAGAGAGTGACTTTACCAGTAACTCTTCACATGCAAAATAACTGCCATACAAAGTATGCTTCACTGGGAACAGCTGATCTGTGATGGCCCAGATACTGACCACCACTGTACAAGGTTTGGTAATCCACTAGATGTCATAGTTGAAAGGCATTATGGGGAAGCTTGCTCAGCCATGCAAAAAAACATTAGCCTGTTCTCTGCTTCAGCAGTTTGAGAAATGGTGCTGGATAAGGTTTTTTTTTTTTTGATCCGCGAATCAAGTCTCAAAGTCATTGTAATTGTGCAAGTCACAAATTTAAAGAAATTTGAGCCTAACTCAATCATCCGTGGATTGATCCTCTCATCTACCTGCAGAGAGGTGATGTGCAGCGTTTGTCCCGCTTTGCAGTGCCTCAACATCATTCCACACCCGGCTGCTGCAGTGATTAGGGCTCTGGGCCATCGGCTTGAGCAGTGGAGGGGGTGCCAGGGAGTTTCCCGTCTCTGACAGCCGTCATTGCGGACAGTACACAGCGGTGCGGTGGGGACCTCATGATAGCAGTGGAGGGAGTGGCATAAAGAAGGCATAAAGAAGACATAAACAAAAGTACACTCTAAACAAAATTCCGGTGGACAGAAAATCATTTGAGAAATCAGTAGAGAAGGCAACCTGGATTAAATGCAATATAAGTGTAAAAACAGAACTTACACAGAATTAGTCTAGAGGGATTTACTGACATCTAGTGCTGAATGAGGTGAAGTGTCATTCTAATAAATTACAGAAATACACAACATATCCCTACTGACCTCCTTCAGCCCTAATTATTTCCTTCCTCTTCTAGAATAATAGAATCATAGAATCTAGTTAAGCTAAAACTGAATTCTAAGGAACCGAAAGACTTCCAATAAAAATGATATTCTAGTGAACCTGCCTGCCAGTCAGGGAAGATACATAAATCTAGTTTAAACCTATCCAATTTTTTCTATACTATGGTGAAATCTGGAGCCAAGACCCCCAGGTCGACAAAGACCTCTAATACAACTACCCAAGCAGACCTGGATAAGTTTTTGAAAAACCATCCTCTAGCCCCGAGCGCTAATAAGTCTAGTTGTCTTTCACACTCTGTGTAAGGTTCTTTGTCTCTGTTGACATGTTCCTTGAAACTCAGTTTTCCGTCGGCCATTTTGCTTTCTGTCTTTCTGCAGCTCTTGCCCTCAGTTAATATGGAGTTTCCAGTTTTCATGTTCCCGCCCTGATTCTTCCCTCTTGCTTCTTAAGCAGCCTCAGCTGAACAATCAGTGCTCCTGAATCAAGCCTCAGTCAGTCTGTGACCTGACTCCTGGAAAACCTTGGACTTGTACTCCAGCTATTCCCTACTGAGGAACCTTGGAACACTTTTGGACTCTGGAAACCTGCTGTTTGGTGAATCCATGTTTGCAGAGGAATTACGGTACAGAGAAGAGATCCTGAACCTGCTTTGGAGATTTATTGTAGTGCTTGAAGTTACTCTGGCCTGCTGTGTCTCCTGTCGCTGTTCCTGCAAACTGTGTGAACTTTTCAGCATGCTTGTATGAAGTAATACAAGTCATTTAATTTCAACCTATGTCTCCTGTGTTTTCCTCGCACCCAAGCACAAGACGCTATAGGAACTGTACACTATACATGACAAGATTCAGGAGCCAATGTTTAGTGTCTGCTGGGTCTGGGAAAGCCGTGTCTGCTGTGACTGTGGATATCAGATGTCCGTTTAATACCTTATGTGATGACAGTGGTTGTGACTTCTCACAACCATTCCAGGTGAGCGCATTCCCTTAAAATTTTACTCCGGAGTGTTACCACAGGTAAACACTATTGTTTTTTTTTTTTTTTTTTTTTTTTTCCTTTCCTCTTCCAGCACTTCTGCCTTAAAAGATCTGGAAAATGGAGGCCCGCATAAAGGAACTTTGCGGAGTGACTGATACAATCCTTTCAGATGTACAGACTTTAAAAACCCGTTTTGCAAGCCTACAGGACCTCACTAATCATAATTTGCAAGTGTTTGGACAGACTACCCAGGAATTGCGAGCCAGGATTGAGGCTCTAGAGGAACGAGCCCAGGCTCCTGCCATAACCCCGAGTTCTGTGATCCCCAAATTACCTCCTTTTCGTTTTGGCGGTGAACGTGAGAAATTCAGGGATTTATTAATCAATGCAATTTATTTTTCTCTGCACATGCTTCACAATTTCCCACTGAACGATCCAAAGTGCTTACTATAATCATGTTGCTTACCAATAAGGCTTTGATGTGGGCAAACCCTCTGATTGAGACTGAGGATGATTGTTTGAATCACCTTGATGCTTTTATTTCAGCCATGGGGCAGGTGTTTGATGACCCCAATCGAGGTGCAACAGCTGAAGCAGCCATGTTAACTTTGCGCCAAGGTAAGCGTTCAGTAGCCGAATATGCCCTGGATTTCAGGAGATGGGCTCTTGATACCACTTGGGACACTTCCGCTAAAAAATCTATTTTTCGGAAAGGGTTGTCTCCACTGATTAAGGATGAACTTGCTCGTGCCGACCCTCCCACTGCGTTAGGTGACTTTATTAACTATTGTATCCGTATTGATGCTCGTCTGACTGAACGCAGACAAGAGAGATGGTTCGAAAATAATCGCACTAACCTTTTTTCTACCTCCCTCCTCAGCTAAGGAACCTTTGAGTAGGATCACAAGGGAACCAGAACCTGAACCCATGCAGGTGGACTCAAAGACGGGTTAGTGATGCACGCAAAGAACATCGTATAAAGGAAAATCTATGTTTCTACTGTGGTAAGTCAGGGCACTTCATTATAAACTGCCCCAGCCGTTCTCGTAAGACTACTGCAGCAGTCATTCACTGTGAGTGTTGCGAGAGGAGCTCTGTCATGTCCGAGCCTCAGGCTCCAGAGAGATCTGCTGCAAGAGATCTTGATTTCTCGGACTTAAACTCTGTTAGTTCTGGGGACGATGACGGTATAAACGCTGCAATTTTTCAAGTTTCCTCAGCGGTGTCCCAGCTGAGTTGTAAAAGAAACAATTCTCATTGCTTCCTTTCCATCAAACTCTGGGTTGACTCAGTCTGGGTGTCTAGCTCTGCTATGATCGACTCAGGAGCAAGTGGAAATTTTATGGATATCTCCTTTGCTCTGAAACAGGCGATACGTTCAGTGAAGAAGGCTACTCCAGTACAGATGGAGACTGTGGATGGCTCTCTACTGACTTCTGGACCAGTGGATCAAGAAACAGAGCCTTTGAGGGTCCTTATGGGTAAAGATCATCAGGAGAAAATGTCTTTTTTGCTTATCTCTTCTCCCCACTTTCCCATTATTCTAGGGCTACCATGGCTGCAGGCGCAGAATCCTACGATTAACTGGGAGACCAAGGAATTACACTTTCCGGAGAAACAGATGAGTCAAGGAGTTTCAGCTTGCTCTGTTCCTAAAGGAACCATGTCAGTCCTGAACTACCAGCTGTATACCAGGACTATGTGGATTTATGTGACAAGAAGAACGCTGATCAGCTTCCTCCTCACCGTCCATATGATTGTCCAATTGAATTATTGCCTGGAGCCGAGATACCTTTTGGTAAGATCTACCCCCTAGCGGGGCCCGAGCTAAAAGCTTTGAAGGATTATATAGACGAAAATTTAGCCAAGGGCTTCATACGCCCCTCTTCATCTCCCGCAGGTGCACCCATCTTCTTTGTGAAGAAGAAAGATGGATCTCTGAGACCCTGCATAGACTATAGGGAACTCAATAAGGTTACTATTAGAAACCGTTATCCATTGCCTTTAATCCCTGAGTTGTTGGAGAGAGTGCGGCATGCCAAAATTTTCTCTAAACTGGATCTCCGTGGGGCCTATAACTTGGTCCGTATTAGACCTGGGGATGAATGGAAGACTGCTTTCAGGTCACGCTATGGACACTTTGAATATCTAGTTATGCCTTTTGGTCTGAGTACCGCCCCAGCCACTTTCCAACACTTCGTGAATGATATCTTCAGGGATCTCCTAGATACATTTGTGGTGATTTATCTGGATGATATTCTAATTTTTTCTAACTCCACAGAGGAACATCATGGACATGTGAGAATGGTCTTAGAACGCCTAAGACAAAACCATCTCTACATCAAACTTGAAAAATGTGAATTCCATAGGACCGAAATTCAATTTCTGGGGTATGTACTATCTACGCAAGGGATTAGTATGGATGGAAGCAAGACCCAAGCCATCAAGGATTGGCCAATTCCTAGAAATGTGAAGGAGGTGCAGCGTTTCATCGGGTTTGCCAACTTCTATAGACATTTCATTAAGAATTTTTCTGAGGTAGTGTCACCTATCACCCAACTTACCCGGAAACAGTCTAGGTTCTCCTGGACCCCAC
The DNA here is from genome assembly GCA_033576555.1 of Oophaga sylvatica. Taxonomy (NCBI): domain Eukaryota; kingdom Metazoa; phylum Chordata; class Amphibia; order Anura; family Dendrobatidae; genus Oophaga; species Oophaga sylvatica. The sequence goes on along the minus strand of JARQOD010000001.1, from coordinate 334,170,692 downwards.
AAGCTCAGGAAGCATTTTCCTGTTTAAAGGATAAATTTACCACCGCACCTATCTTAGTACATCCCAACCCCGAGCTTGCCTTCATAATAGAGGTGGATGCTTCAGACTGTGCCGTTGGAGCTATACTCTCTCAGAGAACAGGTGAGAAGAATGTCTTGCATCCCTGTGCCTTCTTTTCCCAGCAGTTGTCTTCGGCTGAGAGGAACTACGATGTGGGCAATAGAGAATTGTTGGCCATTATTGCCGCCTTCAAGGAATGGAGACACCTTCTTCAGGGAGCTGCACAGCAAATAGTCGTCCTGACAGACCATCGTAACCTTGAATTTATCAGGTCGGCTAAGTGCCTGACTCCTCGCCAGGCTCGCTGGAATCTTTTCCTAAACCAATTTAATTTTGTCATTTCTTATAGACCAGGATCGCGCAATGGAAAGGCTGATGCACTCTCTAGGATTCATTCAGCAGAGACACGTCCACTTACTCCTCCTAAGACTATTCTTCCTGACTCTAGATTCCTGGGAGTGATTCATAATCAAGACCTACTTAAGGACATCAAGGAAGCATACCATGAGGATTCTTTGTTGGCTCAACCCCCAAGGGACGTAAGTCTTGTCTTTAAGAATGGTGTGTGGATTCAGGGACAACGTCTGTATATACCTGAAACAGTCAGATTGAGAGTATTGCAACTCATCCACGATTCCAAGATAGCCGGACATAGGGGAATTCTAAAGACACAAGAATTTCTTTCTCGTTTCTTTTGGTGGCCCACTTACAGGAAAGATGTCTTAAACTATGTCACTTCATGTGAAGTCTGTGCAAGATGCAAAACACCTCGCTCCTCACCAACTGGTCTGTTGCAACCTCTTCCCACCCCGTCCCGCCCATGGGGATCCATTTCTATGGACTTCATTGTGGAGTTACCAACCTCTCAAGGGAAGAACACCATTCTAGTGGTGGTTGACCGTCTAACAAAGGCAGCTCATTTTATCCCTTGTGTCGGCTTACCCACTGCAAAACAGACATCAGACTTGATGATTAAGAATGTGTTTCGCTTACATGGAGTACCGGATGAGGTCATTTCGGATCGAGGGGTGCAATTCACTTCAAGGTTTTGGCAAAATTTCTGTGCAGCATTGGACATTAAAGTAAACCTTTCTTCTGCTTTTCATCCCCAGACTAATGGACAGACAGAACGAACCAATCAGACCCTGGAGCAGTATCTCCGCTGTTTTATCTGCCACCTACAGGATGATTGGGTGGATCTACTTCCACTGGCTGAGTTCTCTTATAACAACTCTCAGAGCGCCTCCACTAAGCAGTCTCCTTTTTACTCCAATCTAGGTTATCATCCTAACATTCTTCCTCGATTTCCCATAGATACGCCCTTGCCGGCAGTGGCTGAAAGAATCACTTCTTTACAAAAGAATATGGATCTTCTAAAGGAAAATCTAGAATTGGCTCAGGAAAGGTACAAGAAAGCAGCAGATAAATTTCGTAAACCTGCACCAGCTTTCAAGGTAGGAGATTTGGTCTGACTGTCAACCAGAAATCTTAAATTTAAGATTCCATCGTCTAAATTGGGACATAAGTACATTGGACCTTATAAGATCAATAAGATTATAAGTGCTGTTGCTTGTCGTCTTCAACTGCCCAGAACTATGAGAATCCACCCTGTGTTTCATGTATCCCTACTAAAGGCTGCAACACCCAATACATTTCCTGGACGTTCTTCTCCTTGCCCTGACCCAGTGCTGGTCGATGGTCAGGAAGAATTTATGGTGGAAAGGATTCTAGATTCCAGGTTGTACAGAAATCAGTTGCAATATTTGATTAAATGGCAGGGCTACCCAGTGGAGGACAACTCATGGGAACCAGTCAATAATGTAAATGCTCCTCGCCTGCTTCGCCAGTTTCATCAGAGGTACCCTGACAAGCCTGGTCTGAGGTCATCCGGAGGTTGTCCCTAAGGGGGGAGTAATGTAAGGTTCTTTGTCTCTGTTGACATGTTCCTTGAAACTCAGTTTTCCGTCGGCCATTTTGCTTTCTGTCTTTCTGCAGCTCTTGCCCTCAGTTAATATGGAGTTTCCAGTTTTCATGTTCCCGCCCTGATTCTTCCCTCTTGCTTCTTAAGCAGCCTCAGCTGAACAATCAGTGCTCCTGAATCAAGCCTCAGTCAGTCTGTGACCTGACTCCTGGAAAACCTTGGACTTGTACTCCAGCTATTCCCTACTGAGGAACCTTGGAACACTTTTGGACTCTGGAAACCTGCTGTTTGGTGAATCCATGTTTGCAGAGGAATTACGGTACAGAGAAGAGATCCTGAACCTGCTTTGGAGATTTATTGTAGTGCTTGAAGTTACTCTGGCCTGCTGTGTCTCCTGTCGCTGTTCCTGCAAACTGTGTGAACTTTTCAGCATGCTTGTATGAAGTAATACAAGTCATTTCATTTCAACCTATGTCTCCTGTGTTTTCCTCGCACCCAAGCACAAGACGCTATAGGAACTGTACACTATACATGACACTCTGACTCAGATATGGAGAGTGACTCTGATCTGGGCTCCAGCTACAAGGAGCATCCAGTGACTCGCTCTTTTATTAAGCGCATTTTGTCCCAAGCTCTGGAGCCAATTGGAAAAGAATTGATGGATATTAAGCTGGAAATTTCTCACCAGGGCCATAGACTTGAAGTCTTGGAGAACACCCAAACTGCATACGCAGAGCACTCTAATACTCTCCTGAAGTGCCTCAAAACACAGGAGGAACAATTACATCTGGTCCACTCTACACTTGAGGACCATGAGAACCGCGAATGCAGAAATAACATACGAATAAAATGACTTCCAGAGTCAGTAGCTTTTGATGCATTAAGTACTGCTGCAACTGAGATATTTCGCTTGCTCCTTCTGGATCAAGATCCCCAAAATATTGAAATAATAAGAATCCACAGAGCACTGCGCCCTAAACCTAAGCAAGGGGAACCACAGCAAGATGTATTATGTAGATTCCTAGACTTTCGTACCAAAGACTTAATACTAAAGCATGCTAGAGAAACACAAGACATCAAGTATGAGGGGGCACAACTTAAATTCTTCCAAGATATCTCAACAATCACTCTAAAGAAACAGAAACTACTTAAACCACTTACGGAAGCGTTGCTTCAGAAAAAGTTACAGTACCGTTGGCTTATCCCATTCGGAATCCAGATAATATCAGTCGGCACGAGATTACAGGCCAGAACCTTGGCAGAAATCCGAGATTTTTGTAAAGCTCTAGATATTGCCTTGAATCAATACTCGGATAACGAGACTTTCAATTCGGCTACCATGATTCAACCCCTTCCTCTCCCGACCCCTTGGCATCTGGTCTCCTCACCCAAAACACAGAAGATGAAGCGCAAGGCATTAAGACCAACCCCAACTAAGGAACCAGACACCTGAGGGAAGCCTCCCATTTTCCTATCGGATTTTTCATCCCAGTGAATGAACCGAGGTTGGCCCGGTCTTTCCTTACTGCTCAAAAGACTTCGGCCGTACCATAGTCCATGTGACTAAATAGCATCTTTCACCCTCTTGATATGAATCTTCCATGTTGGTTAAAAATTGATAGTTTGGTTAGCTAATATTGTAACTGAAGTTATCTTCCTGGCAGACTGGCAGTAATATGTCTATCCAGTCTAAATAGTATTTCATGACTCATATAGTCATGAACCAAGTTAAACAGTTTTGTATTAATATTTCTCTCTCTTCACTTCTCTTTGCTTGATACCTCACTCCCCTGATTTTCCTTTCCTCCCTCCCTTTTCCCCCTTTAGGTATCTTGGAATAAACATTGTCGCTGGACAAAACTGATGAGACCCACATGCTCAAATGGCTGACATCCAAACGGTATTTAAAATTGCCACTCTTAATACTAATGGATTCAACTTTCCGTCCTCCAGAGGACAAACACTTGCACACTTTAAGAAGAAAGGTATAGACTTGATACTCCTTCAGGAAACGCATTTCAATGCAGACAAGCTCCTGTCTTTTGGGAAAGCATACTATGACATATGGTTACATGCCACTTCCCCTCAAATGAGATCAAGGTGAGTCTCGATAGCCATAGCTAGGGATATCCCCTTCCTTCTGCACGGTATACAGGTAGACCAGGATGGACACTTTTTGTTTGTCAAAGGGCTAATGGCTGGAGTCATGGTTACCTGTTATGCTAGGTAGCTGAGGAGAAATAGCAAAAACGGTAATACAACAGAGAGGCTGGAACCTATTGGATTGCAGTAACCTGAACTAACCACACAACTAGAGGTAGCCGTGGAGCGTTCCTACGTTGATCCTAGACGCCTCGTCACAGCCTGAGAGATAACTACACCTAAAGGCAGAAAGATGAAAGCTATCTGCCCCGGAGCAGATCCCCAAAGAAAATAGGAAGCCCCCAAACATGTAATAGCGGTTAAACAAGAAGAAGGCACGGACACAGACAGAAAATAGAATGAGCAAACGCTGGGGCCCAATCTGTCTAGACAGAAAAGTACTGGAAAGAATTCTGACTGCAATCCAAAAAAACCCTAAAAAATACCAACACTTCTGATTGCAAAAAAACCTGAGATCACACAATCTCTTCCACCTAAATCAGATCTCTGGTGTAACAAAACCAAGCCACATCCACTGAAAAAAAAAGAAAAAGCAAATGAACAAATAACAGTGGCTACAGATAAACTGAGAGGAGCACAGGCCCCAGGAGGGGACCCGGCTGAACTCCAAAAGTGCAGAAAACTATGAAAAAAGCAAGCACAAAAAGAAAAGCAAAAATATCTTATCTGAAAGCAGCAGACGAGGCAAGACTACAGAAAACTTCCAAATGAACCAGGAACCACAATTGAGACAAGAACAATTGATCACCGGCAACCATCATGGGAGGGAACCTCCCTTATATCAGTCCAGTCAGTGATCCCAGATTGCCATTCCTCACTGGAAGGTTCAGTACTGTCTGTAACCACCAGAGGGAGCCTCTGCTCAGAAACCATCTCTAGCACATTCACAACAGTTCCCCCCCTTGAGGAGGGGTCACAGAACCCTCACTTGTGCAACCAGGCCGATCAGGATGAGCTCGGTGAAAGGCATGGATCAGTCTCCTAGCATGGATGTCCGAAGCAAACACCCAAGAATTGTCCTCCTGACCATAACCTCTCCACTTAACCAAATACTGGAGTTTCCGTCTAGAAAAACGAGAATCCAATATTTTCTCAACCACATATTCCAAATTGCCCTCAACCAAAACAGGGTCAGGAGGCGCAGCCATAGGAACCACTGGCTCGACAAACCTCTTCAATAAGGACTTGTCGAACACGTTATGGATCTTAAATGTCCCTGGAAGAAGCAAACGGAAGGAAACAGGATAAAGAATCTCCATGATCTTATAAGGTCCAATGAACCTAGGCTTAAACTTTTGGAGATGCAGCCCTCATAGGGATATTTCTTGAGGACAACCAAACCAAGTCCCCCACTTTAAACCGAGGACCATCAGTCCTATGCCGTTGGCAAACCGCTGGGCCTTCTCTTGAGAGAGAGACAACCTCTCCACTACCTTGTCCCAAATTTGCTGAATTCGCTCCACAACAGAGTGGACAGAAGCCTCCGCCTGTCCCGAAGAAAATCGAGGGTGAAACGCAGAATTGCAGAAAAATGGAGACATCAAAGTGGCAGAGCTAGCCCTATTATTAAGAGCAAACTCAACCAAAGGCAAAAAAGAAACCCAGTCATCTTGATCAGCAGACACAAAACATCACAAATAAGTCTCCAAGGTCTGGTTTGTTCTCTTGGTTTGTCCATTGGTCTGAGGATGAAATGCAGAGGAGAAAGATAATTGAACACCAAGTTTAGAACAAAATGTCCTCCAAAATCTGGAAACAAACTGGACTCCTTTGTCAGACACAATGTTCTCCGGAATGTCGTGCAACCGAACCACGTGCTGAAGGAACAAAGGCACCAATTTGGAGGAGGAAGGCAACTTAGGTAATGGCACAAGATGTATCATCTTGGAAAACCTATCACAGATTACCCAGATAACGGTCATTCTCTGAGAGAAAGGGAGGTCGGAAATAAAATCCATAGAGATATGGGTCCATGGCCTCTTGGACACAGATAATGGCATCAACAAACCACTAGAGCGAGAGCAAGGCTTGGAACGAGAGCAAGTCCCACAGGACTGCACAAAGTCCCTGACGTCACGAGACAAAGTAGGCCACCAAAAGGACCGACTCACCAAGTCTCTGGTACCAAAAATCCCGGGATGACTAGCCAACGCGGAACAATGAATCTCAGACATCACACTCTTCTTCCACTGGTCTGGGACAAACAATTTCCCAACAGGGCAGCGCTCAGGTTTATCCTCCTGACACCCCTCCAGAGCCAGTCTCAAATTGGGCGAGATGGCGGGAAGTACTACACCCTCTTTCAAAATAACAGCAGGATCAGATAACTCAGGAGAATTCACAAAGAAACTCCTTGAGAGGGCATCCGCCTTAACATTCTTAGTGCCAGGAAGAAAACAAACCACAAAATTAAAACGTGTGAAAAACAAGGCCCACCTGGCCTGTCTAGGATTAAGTCGCTTGGCTGATTCGAGATAAACCAGGTTCTTATGGTCCGTGAGGACCACCACCTGATGTTTGGCTCCTTCCAGCAAATGTCTCCACTCTTCAAAGGCCCACTTCATGGCCAATAACTCCCGATTACCCACGTCATAATTACGTTCAGTTGGAGAAAACTTTCGAGAGAAAAAGGCACAAGGGTTACTCTTAGAGGTCTCTGGATCCCTTTGGGACAATACGGCACCTGCCCCAATTTCAGAAGCATCAACCTCCACCTGAAACGGTAGAGAAACATCAGGCTGCTGTAGAACAGGAGCAGAAGTGAATCTCTGCTTAAGTTCCTGAAACACAGAAACTGCCTCAGGAGGCCAATTCACCACATCAGAACCCTTTTTGGTCAAATCAGTCAATGGTTTAACAATACCGGAGAAATTACCAATAAATTTACGGTAAAAATTGGCAAAACCCAAAAATCTCTGAAGAGCCTTTAATGAAGTAGGTTGAACCCAATCACAGATGGCCTGAACCTTGACCGGGTCCATCTCAATAACAGACGGAGACAAAATGAATCCCAGAAATGAGACCTTCTGTACGCCAAAAGACACTTTGATCCCTTCACATACAGTGCATTCTCTCTCAAAATCTGGAACACAGTCCGAACATGTTTCACATGAGAGTCCCAGTCGTTGGAAAAAATCAAGATATCATCCAAATAAACAATCAGAAATTTATCCACAAAATCCCTGAAAATATCGTTCATGAAAGATTGGAAGACGGAAGGGGCATTAGTGAGCCCGAAAAGCATCACTAGGTACTCAAAATGCCCCTCTGGGGTATTAAATGCCGTCTTCCATTCATCCCCGTGCTTAATGCGAATAAGGTTATACGCCCCCCTGAGGTCAAGCTTGGTAAACCAACTTGCACTTTTCACTCTGGAAAACAGGTCAGAAATCAAGGGTAACTGATATTGATATTTCACAGTGATCTTATTCAGGAGGCGATAATCAATACACGGCCTCAATGAACCATCCTTTTTGGCCACAAAGAAAAAACTGGCGCCCAAGGGTGAAGAGGAAGGTCTGATATGACCCTTCTCCAATGACTCCTTGATATAAGATCGCATAGCATCGTGTTCAGGTACAGATAAGTTAAAAAGACGACCCTTAGGAAATTTACCACCAGGCACTAACTCAATAGCGCAATCGTAGCTTCTGTGAGAAGGTAAGGACGCAGACTTACTTTCACTAAACACATCAGAAAAATCAGTCAAAAAGTCAGGGACATCCTGAGACTGGGGAGAGGCAGAAAAAACAGGAGTGTCAGTATTAACACATTGGCAACCCCAACTGGTCACAGACACAGATTTCCAATCCAAAAGAGGATTATGAGTCTGTAACCAAGGGAAACCCAGTACAATAATGTCATGCAGATTATGCAACACCAGAAATTTGCAACTCTCCTGATGATCTGGTTCAACCCTCATTATCACCTGAGTAGAAAATTGGGGTTTATTCTCCACCAAAGGGGTAGAATCAATGCCCAGTAAAGGAATAGACTTCCGCAGGGGTATCATGGGAAACCCACAATGTTTGGCAAAGTCAAAATCCATCAGGTTAATAGCTGCTCCTGAATCAACAAAAGTCTGAGCCGAAAATGTGGACATGGAGCAAATGAGGGTAATAGTCAACAGAAATTTAGTCTGAACACTACCCAAGACAACTGAGCGCGCAAAACGTCTTCCCCGCTTAGGACAGACGGAAATAGCATGAGAGGCGTCACCACAGTAGAAACATAACCCATTGCGCTTTCGAAACTCATGACGCTGTGCCCTAGAAGTCACTCCATCACACTGCATGGGCTCAGGAGCTGGCTCACAAGGCAACACCATCTCACGCATACCTCTGCGCTCACGCAAACGTCTGTCAATTTGAATAGCCAATGACATGGAATCATTGAGACCAGAGGGTACAGGGAATCCCACCATAACATCCGTTACATTCTCTGACAGCCCCTTCCGAAAAAGGGCTGCCAAAGCATAATCATTCCATTTGGTCAGGACTGCCCACTTTCGGAATTTCTGACAGTACAACTCAGCGTCTTCAAGACCCTAATTTAATGCCAACAATGTCTTTTCAGCTTGATCAGTGACATTAGGCTCATCGTACAATAACCCCAGAGCCTGAAAAAATACATCAATATCATTCAAAACAGGATCCCCAGGTGTCAGGGAAAAAGCCCAATCCTGAGGGTCGCCGCGCAGGAGAGAGATGACAATTTGAACCTGCTGTGCCGCGTTCCCTGAGGACTTAGGCTTTAAGGCAAAAAACTACTTACAGTTATTTTTGAAATTCAGAAATTTAGCCAGATCCCCCAAAAACAAATCTGGCATGGGAATCTTAGGTTCCACAATCGGCAACCTAGCAAGACAGGTAGCAATACTCTGAACCTCAGCGGCAAGCTGATCCACACGGCCAGACAACTGTGCAAACTCCATTGAGAGAAAAAAAAAATCCTCCTCTGCACCCAGAGAAAAAGAGGGAAAAAAATGCAACAAACAGAAAAAAAAAATCTCTGACAACTCTGACAACTTTTTTCTTTCCACACTATTTTTCCCTTCTGTGAGTACTATATAATTTTCAGTTAGGCCGGTGATACTGTTATGTTAGGTAGCTGAGGAGATATAGCAAAAATGGTAATACACCAGAGAGGCTGGAACCTATTGGATTGCAGTAACCTGAACTAACCACACAACTAGAGGTAGCCGTGGAGTGTTCCTACGTTGATCCTAGACGCCTCGTCACAGTCTGAGAGATAACTACACCTAAAGGCAGAAAGATGAAAGCTATCTGCCCTGGAGCAGATCCACAAAAAGAAAATAGGAAGCCCCCAAACATGTAATGGCGGTTAGACAAGAAGAAGGCACGGACACAGACAGAAAATAGAATGAGCAAACGCTGGGGCCCAATCTGTCTAGACAGAAAAGTACAGGAAAGAATTCTGACTGCAATCCAAAAAAAACCCTAAAAATACCAACACTTCTGATTGCAAAAAAACCTGAGATCACATGATCTCTTCCACCTAAATCAGATCTCTGGTGTAACAAAACCAAGCCGCAGCCACTGAAAAAAAAGAAAAAGCAAATGAACAAATAACAGTGGCTACAGATAAACTGAGAGGAGCACAGGCCCAGGAGGGGACCCTGCTGAACTCCAAAAGTGCAAGCACAAAAGAAAAGCAAAAATGTCTTATCTGAAAGCAGCAGACGAGGCAAGACTACAGCAAACTTCCAAATGAACCAGGAACCACAATTGAGACAAGAACAATTGATCACCGGCAACTATCATGGGAGGGAACCTCCCTTATATCAGTCCAGTCAGTGATCCCAGATTGCCATTCCTCGCTGGAAGGTTCAGTACTGTCTGTAACCACCAGAGGGAGCCTCTGCTCAGAAACTATCTCTAGCACATTCACAACAGTTACCATCTGTAGTCTCTATGCACCGAAAAAAATACACTTAAAATGGATACTGGCCGTACTAAAGAAAATTAGGATTTTCAGAGAAGGCATATCGATCATAGGAGGGGACCTCAACATAGCTTTAGAGCCATCAATAGAATCAAAACAGCATTTCACTCCTTAACCTTGGTAGATTTATGGAGATATACAGTACAGACCAAAAGTTTGGACACACCTTCTCATTGAAAGATTTTTCTGTATTTTCATGACTATGAAAATTGTAAATTCACACTGAAGGCATCAAAACTATGAATTAACACATGTGGAATTATATACTTAACAAAAAAGTGTGTAACAACTGAAATTATGTCTTATATTCTAGGTTCTTCAAAGCAGCGTTCTTTTGCTTTGATGACTGCTTTGCACACTCTTGGCATTCACTTGATGAGCTTCAAGAGGTAGTCACCGGAAATGGTTTTTACTTCACAGGTGTGCCCTGTCAGGTTTAATACGTGGGATTTCTGGCCTTATAAAATGGGGTTGGGACCATCAGTTGTGTTGTGCAGAAGTCTGGTGGATACACAGCTGATAGTCCTACTGAATAGACTGTTAGAATTTGTATTATGGCAAGAAAAAAGCAGTTAAGTAAAGAAAAACGAGTGGCCATCATTACTTTAAGAAATGAAGGTCAATCAGTCCGAAAAATTGGGAAAACTTTGAAAGTGTCCCCAAGTGCAGTTGCAAAAACCATCAAGCGCTACAAAGAAACTGGCTCACATGAGGACCGCCCCAGGAAAGGAAGACCAAGAGTCACCTCTGCTTCTGAGGATAAGTTTATCCAAGTCACCAGCCTCAGAAATCGCAGGTTTACAGCAGCTCAGATTAGAGACCAGGTCAATGCCACACAGAGTTCTAGCAGCAGACACATCTCTACAACAACTGTTAAGAGGAGACTTTGTGCAGCAGACCTTCATGGTAAAATAGCTGCTAGGAAACCACTGCTAAGGACAGGCAACAAGCAGAAGAGACTTGTTTGCTCTAAAGAACACAAGGAATGGACATTAGACCAGTGGAAATCTGTGCTTTGGTCTGATGAGTCCAAATTTGAGATCTTTGGTTCCAACCACAGTGTCTTTGTGCAACGCAGAAAAGGTGAACGGATGGACTCTATATGCCTGGTTCCCACCGTGAAGCATGGAGGAGGGCGTATGATGGTGTGGGGGTGCTTTGCTGGTGACACTGTTGGGGATTTATTCAAAATTGAAGGCATACTGAACCAGCATGGCTACCACAGCATCTTGCAGCGGCATGCTATTCCATCCGGTTTGCGTTTAGTTGGATCATCATTTATTTTTCAACAGGACAATGACCCCAAACACACCACCAGGCTATGTAAGGGCTATTTGACCAAGAAGAAGAGTGATGGGGTGCTACGCCAGATGACCTGGCCTCCACAGTCACCAGAACTGAACCCAATTGAGATGGTTTGGCGTGAGCTGGACCACAGAGTGAAGGCAAAAGGGCCAACAAGTGCTTAGCATCTCTGGGAACTCTTTCAAGATTGTTGGAAGACCATTTCCGGTGACTACCTTTTAAAGCTCATCAAGAGAATGCCAAGAGTGTGCAAAGCAGTCATCAAAGCAAAAGGTGGCTACTGTGAAGAACCTAGAATATAAGACATATTTTCAGTTTTTTCACACTTTTTTGTTAAGTATATAATTCCACATGTGTTAATTCATAGTTTTGATGCCTTCAGTGTGAATGTACAATTTTCATAGTCATGAAAATACAGAAAAATCTTTAAATGAGAAGGTGTGTCCAAACATTTGGTCTGTACAGTCATGGCCAAAAGTTTTGAGAATGACACAAATATTAATTTTTACAAAGTCTACTGCTTCACTTTTTCTAATGGCAATTTGCATATACTCCAGAATGTTATAAAGAGTGATCAGCTTAACAGCAATTACTTGCAAAGTCAATATTTGGTTAGAAAATGAACTTTATCCCCCAAAACACATTTCAATATCATTGCAGCCGTGCCTTAAAAGGACCAACTAACCTCTTTTCAGTGATTGCTCCATTAACACAGGTGTGGGTATTGATGAGGACATGACTGGAGATCAATCTGTCATGATTAAGTAAGAATGATACCACTGGACACTTTAAAAGGAGGCTGGTGCTTGGCATCATTGTTTCTCTTCTGTTAACCATGGTTATCTCTAAAGAAACATGTGCAGTCATAATTGCAATGCACAAAAATGGCCTAACAGGGAAGAGTATCGCAGCTAGAAAGATTGCACCTCAGTCAACAATCTATCGCATCATCAAGAACTTCAAGGAGAGAGGTTCCATTGTTGCCAAAAAGGCTTCAGGGCGCCCAAGAAAGACCAGCAAGTGCCAGGACCGTCTCTTAAAAGTGTTTCAGCTGCAGGATCGGGCTACCAGCAGTGCAGAGCTTGCTCAGGAATGGCAGCAGGCAGATGTGAGTGCATCTGCACGCACTGTGAGGCGGAGACTCTTGGAGCAAGGCCTGGTCTCAAGGAGGGCAGCAAAGAAGCCACTTCTCTCCAGAAAAAACATCATGGACAGGCTGATATTTTGCAAAAGGTACAGGCAGTGGACTCCTGAGGCCTGGGGTAAAGTTATTTTCTCTGATGAATCCCCTTTTCGATTGTTTGGGACATCAGGAAAACGCCTCATTCGAAGAAGACAAGGTGAGCGCTACCACCAGTCTTGTCTCATGCCAACTGTTAAGCATCCTGAAACCATTCATGTGTGGGGTTGCTTCTCAGCCAAGGGAATCGGCTCTCTCACAGTCTTGCCTAAAAACACAGCCATGAATAAAGAATGGTACCAGAATGTCCTCTAAGAGCCACTTCTCCCAACCCTCCAAGAGCAGTTTGGCGATCAACAATGCCTTTTCCAGCATGATGGAGCACCTTGCCATAAAGCAAAGGTGATAACTAAATGGCTCAGGGAACAAAACATAGAGATTTTGGGTCCATGGCCTGGAAACTTCCCAGATCTTAATCCCATTGAGAACTTGTGGTCAATCATTAAGAGACGGGTGGACAAACAAAAACCTAAAAATTCTGACAAAATGAAAGCATTGATTGTGCAAGAATGGACTGCTATCAGTCAGGATTTGGTCCAGAAGTTGATTGAGAGCGTGCCAGGGAGAATTGCAGAGATCCTGAAGAAGAAGGGTCAACACTGCAAATATTGACTTGCTGCATTAACTCTTTCTAACTGTCAATATAAGCTTTTGTTACTCATATGTTTGCAATTATTATATTTCTGTCTGTGATAAAAACATCTGTCAAACACACATAAAAACCAGAGGGCAGCAGATCATGTGAAAATATAATATTTGTGTCATTCTCAAAACTTTTGGCCATGACTGTACTGTATGCATCCAACCATGAGGGTTTATACATATTTCTCACACTCCCATGGCTCATACCATCGCATTGACCACTTGTTTTCCCTCAGATCTTTCTTGTTCAATATCCATACACCATAAAAAGCGAAGTGGGGCAGTAGGAATAATGATAATAAAATATCTTAATATAAAAATATATATGGTATCAAAATAAAATCATACCTACAGACCACCTGGACAAAATATAACGACTGGGACAGTCGAAAAAATGAGAAATAAAACGAAAAAAACATCGACCAGAAAGTCCCAATAATAATAGTAAAATCAAATTTTATTAGTATACAGGTAAATGGTAATCAGATAATAACAATAAAACAAGTAATCCGTACATACAATTGCGAGCAGTACTACCCAGAAAGAGTAAATATCAATACACAATTTTATTATTACTTTTTTTGATCGGTATATCACTGTGTATTGATATTTACTCTTTCTGGACAGTACTGCTCAAATTGTATGTACAGATTACTTGTTTTATTGTTATTATCTGATTATCATTTACCTGTATACCAATAAAATTTGATTTTACTATTATTATTGGGACTTTCTGGTCGATGTTTTTTTCGTTTTATTGTTCAATATCTGACAGAGTTCACTCTTTCCCTATTCTCTGACCACTCCCTAGTTGACTTAACTCTCTCCAAACAATTCTCCCCTTACAGATCATGGCAACTCAATGAATCATTGCTGAACAATAATGTGATTAAATCACGTATTAATAAAGCCATATCAACGTACTTTGAACTTAACAATGTCGAAGGCGTCTCTCACCCAATCCGTTGGGAAGCGCACAAAGCCATGATCCGGGGTGAATTCATTTCTATTGCTTCTCATTTAAATAAAACAAAAAAATCAAGAAATAAACACTCTCCATAGAGAAATAATTAACTTGGAATCCCAACACAAAAAATCACTATTGCCACAAACACTACCAGAGCTCAACGCCAAAAGACAAAAATTAAAGGATATTATAGGAGAACAATCGGTTTAATTTTAAACATCTTGGAGGAACCGAATATATGTCCATGGTGATAAAAGCTTCAAAATTAACAATATCTCTAATAAAAAAAAGGCAAGCACATACCTTTATTCATGCCATCAAAACTAGAACAGGTTCCAGAACTCAAAACTATTCTCAGATAAAAGTGGAATTTCTACACTATTATAAAACGCTTTACCATTTGCGCCCAGACAAAACAAAGCAGGAAAAAAACTCAGAGAAGCTACGATATTAGAACCTTTTTAAATAATCTAGAACTCCCTAGCCTGACTATTTCCCAACACCAAAAGCTCACAAGAACGTTCTCTCTGGGGGAGCTCCAGTCTGCCCTGTCGGGCTGTCCCAAGGGGAAGGCCCCCTGGGCCGGATGGACTAGCTGCTCACTATTACAAATCCTTTGCTACAACTCTTCTTCCTCACCTCCTAAATATGTGCAATTCACTTCAAAAGGGTTCAGAGGCCCCACGCCAATTCTTAGAGGCCAGAATCTTGCTGATATATAAGGAAGGGAAGGATCCGGAGCAGTGTGGCAATATCACTACTCAATACGTATTTAAAATTGTATGCAAAGATGCTGGCTAATAGGGTTGTGGCATTGTTGCCTCTAATAATTTCACAGAATCAATCCGGACTTGTGAAGGGAAGGGAGGGAAGGTATAATGCCTACAAAATCCTACACCTAATACAACATACAAAACTTCACAAAATTCCACTAGCTCTGATGAGCATAGATGCGGAAAAAGCCTTTGACAGGGTGGACTGGCTCTTCCTGAGAGAAACGCTAACGAAATTTAGTTTTTCTCCCTCAATAATAACTGCAATTATGGGAATGTACACAGAGCCTACAGCAAAGATCAGACTCAGACGGTTCTCTTACAGACTAGTTCCAAATATATAACGGAATGAGACAGGGCTGCCCACTGTCGCCGCTACTCTTTGTGATGACAATGGAGCCCCCGCTATGGGCTATCTTGCAGAACTCTGAAATCGAGGGCATACAGATTCAAGAATCTCACTATAAAACAGCTGCCTTTGCTGATGACCTCCTGATCATACTGTCAAGGCCACTGAGAAGTCTGCCCTCTGTAATGAGACTGCTGGAGAACTATAGCGGGTTATCTAATTTCAAAATGAATGAAACTAAAGGGTATGCCACACTAAACGAGATCGCTAACGAGATCGCTAACGAGATCGCTAAAACGTCACTATTTAGCTATCTCGTTAGCGACGTCGTTATGTGTGGCATGTAGCAACGATGTGGCCCCTGCTGTGATGTTGCTGATAGTTCACTTGCGTTCTGGACCGTTTTTTGATCGTTGGCGTCCCGCTGGTGAGCCTATATCGCTGTGTTTGGCACCTTTTGCGAACGACGAGCGACCTCGTTTGTGATGCATATGACAGCGGCGCAGGCGGGACTAGGGTTTTTAGCGTCACGGAGTGGATCACATTATCTGTAAGTTCTCTTTTGCGTCACAGAGAGGATCGCAGAAGTTGCAAAGCAGGCTAGCAGGATGCAGAGAGCAGGAGCGATGCTGGAAATTCCTATGAATCAGAAGCGCTCAGTACATGCTAATGACAGATCCTAACGACCGCCAAAGTCGTTAAAGAGATCGCTGACCGCTGATGTGTCGTTTATGAGATCTCCTGTTTGGCAGCTACTAGCGACCTAAAAGAGATCACACCAACGATCTCGTTAGCTTGCGTCGTTATCGTGATCGCTAACGAGATCGCTAAGTGTGGCAGTACCTTAAGTCCGAGATCCTGGGTCTGGGTCTGCCAAAAAACACACTGGACATACTTAAACAAAAGTTTCCCATTGCCTGGCAATCTAGAAGCTTAACATACTTGATCTTAACTTTAAGCCGTTGCTTGATTCCACAACCACCTGTATTCATTCATGGAAAGACACGTTTTTGTTATGGATAGGGAGGAAGAACATAATAAAAAGCTTAATCCTCCCAAAATTCATTTATCTTTTCAATATGCTCCCCATACATGTCCCCTCATCCTTTTTGGCAAAAGTACATTCCTTGTTTTTCCGATATATTTGTCAAAATTGCAAACCCGAATAAATGCAAAAACGCACACCTTACCAAAAGACATGGGCGGGATGGGAGCACCAGACATCGCTAAATTTTATCAAGCTGCACATCTCAGCAGAACAGTGGAATAGATGAGAGGTCCAATAGATAAACAATGGCTAAAAATAGAACAATGTCCCCATTTTCCCTGCTTTCCATATTGCTAGGTCATATTAATGACACACTTCCACCTGGCTGCAACAATATCCATACACTCACCACAATTAGAATCTGGAAAAAGACACATAAGGTATTAGCCCCCGTGCTTCACCGCTAATGAAAGTCACAGACTTAATAGAAATACCCTCTTCTCAAGTGGCAAAAATCCCGATTGAAAATCTCTTAGAGGGTGGATCTCTCCTTCTCCTGCAAAAAATATGTACAATACCAGGACTGTCAAGTATAACATTCCTACAATATGGAAAACTTTCTCATTTTTCTACCAGCAGAACCGCTTAGTAGATCTAGTCAGACCGTTAACGCCGTATGAAGTATTGTGTGCCAAAACTCAACCACCCACCAAAATTCTTTCAACAATATATCAATCTCTGCTCAAGGGAGATGTATCTTTAAAGCGAGCATACTTAGCTCAATGGGAAAAGGATTTAGCCATCTCCTTTTCCGAGATACAAATTAAACATGTTTATAGGAATACTCATGGTCCCCTCGCATTGTATACAAATTCAGGAGAATTTGTTCAAAATCATCTCCAGGTGGTATATGACTCCCAATCAAATCCGTAGATGGAGTAACTCAGAAGGGGGAATGTGTTGGCGGTGTGGACAAACTGATGGCAGCTACACTCATATCTGGTGGTCCTACCAAACTCTGCGACCCTTTTGGGATGACATCTCCAGAATCTCTGAAAAACATTTTGGGAAAAAGGGTCACTCTGCGACCAGAACATGCATTATTAAATTTGCCACTATGGAAGAACAACTACAATGCCTCAAAATTAGCCTAATTTATCCTTGCAGCTGGGAAAGCCTTGATCCCCATTAATTGGAACTCCTCAATCATACCCACTACCCATAAAATATATTTGAGCAGATTTTTCGCATGGAACAACTTGCGGCAAGAGTAAATCACAACTTGTCAGCCTTCCAAGACATCTGGAAACACTGGATTATCTTTAGAACCCGCCCAACCTTCTTCTTATCTAGCACAACTTGCCCCTTCGTCAGCATGATCCCAAGGTACTGACCTTCCCTCTACTCACACCTCGCACTCCAGCTACCTCTCCCCATCTTCCTGCCCCTCACCTCCACCTTCTCTCACCTATACTAAACACTCGCCTCACCCTCCCTTCCCCTTGCTTTTAATCCCTATTGCCCCTTTCCTCCACTTACCTTATTTTACCTCTTTCTTACTAAATATTAGAGTCTATATGTTTCACTATTTTATAGTGATTGAGTACTTAATATAGATTTAATTTGATAATTCGTTGCTCTAATACTTAATGTTTATAATGATATTGACATTATTTCATCCTTTGTTACTCAATTTAATCTTTCAAATAAAAAGAACATTGAAAGGATCCACTCATCTCAATTGGCATGTTTCGAAATTTACTTCATTACAAGATTGATCCAGAAGAACATACCTATTATACAGTTCATCATCTTCTCCTCCCCATCCCCAGAAACAATTTGAAAATCCATTTACTTTTAGGAACTGGTCTTTTGTGAAAGCCACTACACCACCAAATATAGTGTTATAAGGTAATCTGAAAAAAAAGATATATAAAGTTAAATACAGTAATTATGCTAAGATTGTTGATGTGTAAAAAATACTGTTGCATTTTACTGCATTATTTCACTTTTTTTGTGTTTTTTTAAGGGGTAGATTTTTGCTATTTCTTGCCATCTGTCCCAACATTTGAACCAGTAGGAATCATGCACTTATCTCCTATCTTGTGGATGTGCAATTAATGTATTAAATAGAAAAATAATTTAATTTCTTCCTGCTACTGAAGGTAATTGCATGTCCTGATGTTGTGTTACATGTTGAAGACAAGTCTTTGGAGACTAAGACATATTGGTATAAGACATTACAAAAGATTTCATTGATGAAATGCTAAAACACATTTTTTGCATTGCATAATTCAAAAGGCATGACAACATATTGTTAATGGCCATCACAGTTTTCCATTCCTTGCCCTCTTTAGCCCCTTCAGCCCCCAAGCCTGTTTTCACCTTCATGACCAGACCAAATTTTACAATTCTGACCATTGTTACTTTATATGGTAATAACTCTGAAGTGCTTCAAATGTGTCACGCTGTCTCTGCGTACCGGAGGTTAGGGGCCTAAGCTGACCCTAAGCTGGGCCCTGACTAATCCCTCAACCTGGAGGTACTGTTAAAGGTACAGAGGTCCAGGCCACCAGCGTAATCCCTACCTCCTGAGGATCCCTGAACCTCAGTGATCTAGTCCTGAGAAGGACCCCGATCACAACAACAGGGAACGGGATAATATAAGCCCACACACAGTACTAGACGAACGAGACAGTACAAGGGGAAAATCAACAACCACCTTGCATACAAAACTACACCAAAACAACAGAGGGAACACCAACGGTTAAGGAGATAAATGATAAAGCGAGGAAGGGGAAAAACCACACACAAAGTACACTTCACTCCAAACTCCAAAATACCACAAGCCGTTCTGTTTGTCTGCCAGGAATGCTTTCACCGACACTTCCCTAGCAGACTGGCAGGTATTTGAAGGAATCCCATTACAGCAACATTAATTGCAGCTGGGCGAGGCTGGCCTCGTCTAGCACAGAGAGAGGGAGAATTAACTCCCTCACTGCTGAAAAACACCCAGCACCAGAAACTCAGCTGTGAGAAGTCAGGCTGTGCAATCGCGACGATCTTCGTAGCGACACACCCGTGACAGTACCCCCCCTTCTACGAGGGGCCTCGGGACCCTCAGGGCCAGGTTTATCTGGGTGAGTAGTGTGGAAGGCCCGAATTAATCGGTCTGCGTTAATATCCGACGCAGGAACCCACGTCCTCTCCTCAGGACCATACCCCCTCCAATGAACCAGGTACTGAAGGGACCGGCGATTCAGACGTGAATCGATGATTCTCGACACCTGAAACTCCAAGTTACCATTGACCACCACAGGAGGAGGAGGTAAAGGTGAAGGTATCACCGGCGCCACATACCTCTTAAGCAACGATCTGTGGAACACATTGTGAATTTTAAATGTAGGAGGGAGGTCAAGACGGAATGCCACCGGATTAATTATAGAACTGATCTTGTATGGCCCGATGAACCTGGGACCCAGTTTCCAGGAGGGAACCTTAAGTTTTATATTCTTGGTAGACAACCATACCAGATCGTTCACACTTAGGTCCGGACCAGACACTCTCCTCCTATCAGCCATACGTTTGTATCGGTTCCCCATAGTACTCAGATTATTCAGCACTCCTCTCCACACTGAAGCAAGTGACGACGAAAATCGTTCCTCCTCAGGAACCCCAGAAGAGCCCCCCCTATTGAAAGTACAAAACTGGGGGTGAAAACCATATGCCCCAAAAAATGGGGACTTACCAGTGGACTCGCTCCGCCTATTATTAAGAGCAAACTCCGCCAGAGGCAAGAAAGAAGTCCAGTCCTCCTGGTTCTCTGACACAAAACACCGGAGATATGTCTCCAAGCTCTGGTTCAGACGCTCTGTCTGACCATTGGTCTGCGGATGAAAAGCCGATGAAAATGACAACTGCATCCCCCGCCGTGTACAAAATGCCTTCCAGAATTTGGACACAAACTTAGACCCCCAATCCGACACCACATCGGAGGGTACCCCGTGAAGCCTTACAATCTCCCCAATGAACACCTGCGCAAGAGTTTTAGCATTAGGAAGAGCAGGAAGAGCGATAAAATGTGCCATCTTGCTGAACCTGTCCACTACAACGAGTATGACTGTTTTACCCGAAGATGGCGGGAGGTCCGTAATGAAGTCCATAGACAGATGAGTCCACGGACGCTCCGGGATCTTCAAAGGTAAGAGGGCCCCAGATGGACGGGTATGTGGGGTCTTAGAGCGCGCACAAACCTCGCAGGACGCGACAAAAGTTACCACCTCCCTATGTAAGTTAGGCCACCAAAACCGACACGAGAGGAGATCCTCAGTTGCTTTACTCCCTGGGTGTCCTGCCAAAGCTGAATTATGGTGTGCCTCGATCACCTTTTGTCGCAACTGATTTGGAACAAACAGTCTCCCTGGAGGTCCTACAGGGGCGTCCCCCTGAGTCTCCAATACCTCCTCCTCAAGCTCAGAGCATACTGCCGACACCACCACCCCCTCCTGAAGGATAGGAACCGGGTCCTCCGTATTCCCGGCCCCCGGGAAACTACGAGATAAGGCCTTTACATTTTTTAACCCAGGACGATATGTGACGACAAAATTAAACCTGGTAAAAAATAATGACCACCTAGCTTGTCTGGGATTCAGACGTTTTGCAGACTCCAGATATAGCAGGTTCTTGTGATCGGTGATGACAGTGACCGGATGGACTGCCCCCCCCAAAAAATGGCGCCACTCCTCAAAAGCCAACTTAATGGCCAAGAGTTCCCTATTGCCGACATCGTAATTCCTCTCAGCGGACGACAGTTTTTTGGAGAAAAATGCGCACGGATGCCACTTACCAGGGAACGTACCTTGTGACAATACTGCTCCCACCCCTACCTCGGAAGCGTCCACCTCTACAATGAACGGCTGTGATGCATCAGGTTGAATAAGTATGGGTGCCGAGGCAAAGCATTTTTTCAAGGAGGAGAATGCTTGACAAGCCTTGTCAGACCACCTAGAAAAATCCGTCCCCTTTTTTGTCATGTCTGTGAGAGGTTTAACCATGGACGAGAAATTACGAATACATTTCCGGTAATAATTAGCAAACCCCAGGAAACGTTGTAGAGCCTTAAGATTCTCTGGCAGATCCCACTCAAGAACTGCCCGTACTTTCCCAGGGTCCATACGAAAACCGGACGTTGAAACCAGAAAGCCTAAAAACTGGAGTTCCTGTACGGCGAACACACACTTTTCCCATTTGGCGTACAGTTTATTATCCCGCAAGATCTGTAACACCTGCCTAACATGCTCCTGATGAGACACAAGATCCGGCGAGTAAATTAAGATATCATCCAGATATATGACCACAAACTATCCCACCAGGTGGCGAAAAATGTCATTTACAAAGTGTTGGAACACCGCCGGGGCATTAGTCAGACCGAATGGCATGACAAGGTTCTCATAATGCCCCTCTGGAGTGTTAAACGCCGTCTTCCACTCATCCCACTCCTTCATCCTAATCAGATTGTACGCCCCCCTGAGATCCAACTTAGAGAACCATTTGGCGCCCACGATCTGATTGAAGAGATCGGGAATAAGTGGGAGCGGATACGGATCTCGGACCGTAATCCGATTAAGTTCACGGAAATCCAGGCAAGGGCGTAGGCCTCCATCTTTCTTCTTCACAAAGAAGAACCCCGTGGCCACCGGGAAGATGAAGGTCTAATATTCCCCTTTGCCAGACTTTCAGCAATATAATCCTTCATGGCCTGCCTCTCAGGACCAGATAGGTTATTCAACCTAGATTTAGGTAACTTGGCCTCAGGGAGCAGTTTTACAGAACAGTCATACACGCGATGAGGAGGTAGTTCCTGACACCCTTTCTCCAAGAATACATCCTCAAAGTCCGCCAGAAATGGAGGTAAGACCCTAGGAGTGACCGCACCGATGACCGTATTCATGCAGTTTTTATTACAGAATTCACTCCATTGGCTTATCTCTCTGGATTGCCAATCAATAACTGGGTTATGCTTAGTTAACCAAGGAAGGCCCAACACTATAGGAGTGGGAAGACCCTCCAACACGTAACAAGACAACAGTTCTTTATGTATCGCTCCCACTTGAAGTTTTACGTTATGCACAGCTTGCAAAAACTTCCCTGACCGAGAGGTCTGGCGTCGATCGAGAATATGGGGATGGGTTTAGCCAACACACTCAATTGCATACCTTGAACCCGGGCAAACCGAGCGTCCACCAGATTAGCCCCGGCCCCACTATCCAGAAGAACAGATATCCTCTCAGTTCTCGTACCCACCACCACCTCCGCCGGTACGAGAAACTGAGACGAACTTAGGGACGAAATACTTACTCCCAGATTGCCGTCCACCACACAACCTGGGATCAATAGTTTTCTGACGACCCTTTACTCTGCAAAGGACGGGATGGACACCCCCCAATAAAATGTCCCTTTTTCCCACAGAAGAAACAACTTCCTGTTTTGTGGCGCCCCGCCGGTCCCCTCCCCCGAAATGATGTCCCTCCTAATTGCATAGGCTCCTCTGGACTGACCAGGGGAACCTCCATATAAGGGACCCTTGAGGAAGGTGGAGTCATCACAGGGGGCGGAGTTACCCCGCACTTCTCCCGAAGCCATCTGTCAATGCGAATAGCAAGGGCCATAGCGGCTTCCAGTGGCGCGGGAGGGTCATACTGTGCCAATACATCCTTTAATTTGTCAGATAAACCTTGACAAAACTGGCTCCTAAGAGCCGGGTCATTCCACTGGGTGTCCGTGGCCCACCTACGGAACTCCGAACAGAATTCCTCCGCTGGACGATCTCCCTGCTGGATCCTACGTAACTTAGATTCAGCAAGGGAGATCCGATCCGGGTCATCATATACAAGACCCAGAGCTGCAAAAAACCTATCCACTGACAGGAGAGCCGGGGAGCCCGGGGGAAGGGAGAACGCCCATGATTGTGGGTCCCCTTGTAGGAGCGAGATGACAATTCCCACCCTTTGCTCATCACTCCCTGATGACTGTGGCCGCAGCCGAAAGTACAATTTACATGCCTCCCGGAAAACAAAAAACTTGTCCCGCCCCCCAGTGAACCTGTCAGGGAGAGCTACTTTAGGTTCTGGTCCGGCTTGCTCCGGAGGGTACAAAACCTTGAACTTAACGTCCGCCAGCTCCATGCACAAACACTGCAACTGCCGAGCAAGACTGGCTACTGGATCCATGGTAGCTGGAGAGAATCTTTTGTCGGTCGGTGAAAATGTGACGCTGTCTCTGTGTACCGGAGGTTAGGGGCCTAAGCTGACCCTAAGCTGGGCCCTGACTAATCCCTCAACCTGGAGGTACTGTTAAAGGTACAGAGGTCCAGGCCGCCAGCGTAATCCCTACCTCCTGAGGATCCCTGAACCTCAGTGATCTAGTCCTGAGAAGGACCCCGATCACAACAACAGGGAACGGGATAATATAAGCCCACACACAGTACTAGACGAACGAGACAGTACAAGGGGAAAATCAACAACCACCTTGCATACAAAACTACACCAAAACAACAGAGGGAACACCAACGGGTAAGGAGATAAATGATAAAGCGAGGAAGGGGAAAAACCACACACAAAGTACACTTCACTCCAAACTCCAAAATACCACAAGCCGCTCTGTTTGTCTGCCAGGAATGCTTTCACCGACACTTCCCTAGCAGACTGGCAGGTATTTGAAGGAATCCCATTACAGCAACATTAATTGCAGCTGGGCGAGGCTGGCCTCGTCTAGCACAGAGAGAGGGAGAATTAACTCCCTCACTGCCGAAAAACACCCAGCACCAGAAACTCAGCTGTGAGAAGTCAGGCTGTGCAATCGTGACGATCTTCGTAGCGACACACCCGTGACAAAATGATTATGAGAATGTTTTTAGTGACATATTGTATTTAATAATAATCTTAAAATTTCTTCAATATGACTTGCATTTATTTGTGAAAAAAAATGGATATTTGGAGAAAATGTAGAAAATTTAGCTATTTTCAAATTTTATTTTTTTGCCCTTAAATAAGAGAGTTATGTCATACAAAATAGTTAATAAATAACATTTTCCACATGTCTACTTTAGATCAATAATTTTTTTAACTTTTTTTGTTAGGGAGTTTTAAGGGTTAAAGTTGACCATCGATTTCTCATTTTTCAACACAATTTACAAAACCTTTTTTTAGGGACCACATTACATTTGAAGTGACATTGAGGGGGTCTATATGACAGAAAATACATAAAGTGACACCATTCTAAAAACTACACCCCTCAAAGTACTTAAATCTGCATTGAAGAAGTTTATTAACCCTTCAGATGCTTCACAGGAATTTTTGCAATGTTGAAAGAAAAAATGAACATTTAACGTTTTTTTCACAAAAAATTTAATTTAGATCCAATTTTTCACAAAGGTAACAGGAAAAAGTGGACTGCAAATTCTGTTTTTCAGTTTCTCCTGAGCTTGTCAATACCCCATATGTGGGGAAAAAACACTTTTTGGGTGAAGGGCAGGCCTCGGAAGGGAAGGAGCGCCACTTGACTCTTTGAATGAAAAATTTGCTGGAATAATTAGCAGATGCCATGCAGCATCTAAAGAGCACCTGATGTGGCTAAATAATGGAAACCCTCCACAAGTGACACCATTTTGGAAACTAGACCCCTTAGGGAACTTATCTAGATGTGTGGTGACTCGTGAGCACTTTGACCCCCGATTCTTCACAGAAGTTTGTACATTGAATTGTGAAAATAAAAAAATCAGATTTTTACCACAAAAATGTTTTTAGCCCAAAATTTTGCACTTTCACAAGGGTAACAAGAGAAATTGCAGCATACAATTTGTTATGCAATTTCTCCTGACTACTTAGATATCCCATATGTGGGGTACAACTACGGTTTGGGTGCATGGCAGGGCTCGGAAGGGAAGAAGTGCTATTTGTATTTTTCTCTCAAAAGGTTTTTATTAATTTTTCCATAAAGAGAAATAACAAAAGCAATTTTTTTTAACAACAATAAGCTGTACATGTAGTATATCACTCCTATCTTTTACGCATATCTTCTTTCAATATTTTATTTATTGTAATGGGAGAGATGGGCAGGTGAAGGGAAAGGAAGGGCGGTTAGAAGGGCAAAGGAATGGGTTTATCCAAATCTAGGATAAAAACAGGAGTGAACAGAGTTGAGCGAAACAGGTCGGCTAGATTCATAAGTCGCCGACTTTCGCCAAAGTCGGGTTTCGCAGACCGAAACCCGACCATAGCGTGAGGTCGGCCATGCGGTCGGCAAAACAAGCGCCAAAGTCGGAGTTCCCAGAATGGTTGCAGGTGCCTTTTTTTCAGCCAATGTGCAAGGGCGCACACTGTGGGCAACGAGATGAAATGTGAAGCATCCATCACCATCTTAGAGAAGGGCATTGCAGTGATTGGCTTACTTTGGGGGGGCTGTTGTGAATGTGTTAGAAATGAATTCTGAGCAGAAGCTCACTCTGGTGGTTGCAAACAGTGCTGAACTATTCAATGAAGATTGTGAAGATTGGCAATCAGGTGTTACAGACTGGTCTTATATAAGGGAGGTTACCTCCCATCAGGGTTGCCGGTGATCAATTGTTCTTGTCTCAACTTTGGTTCCTGGTTCACTTGGAAGCCTGCACTTCTGTGGAGATCAGCCAGGTCCCCTCTGGGGGCTTGTGCTCCTCTCAGTTTATCTGAGCCACTGTTATTTTTTCATTTGCCTTTTCCAGTTTTTTCAGTGGCTGCTGCTTAGTTTTGTTACACCAGAGAACTAATTTAGGTGGTAGAGGTCGTGTGATCTCAGGTGTTTTTGCAATTAGTGTGTTGGTATTTTTTTTAGGGTTTTTTGGATTGCAGTAAGTGTCCTTCCTATCCTTTTCTTTCTAGGAAGATTGGGCCCTGTTATGTTTCGGTAGCTGAGGAGTGCAGGTAAAAAAGGCAATACACCAGAGCAGTTGGAATCTATGAGATTGCAGTACCCTGACTAACCACCACAACTAGAGGCAGCCGTGGAGCGTTCCTACGTTGGTCCTAGACGCCTCGTCACAGCCTGAGAAACTAACTACACCTAAAGATAGAAATAGGAAAGCTATCTGCCCCGGAGCAGAACCCCAAAGATAATAGAAAGCCCCCAAACATGTAATGGCGGTTAGACAAGATGAAATACTGACACAGAAAGAAAATAGTATGAGCAAACGCTGGGGCCCAAACTAACTAAATAGAAAAGGATAGGAAGGGTACTTACTGCAATCCCAGAAAACCCTGAAAGGCACCAACTCTACTAATTTCAAAAACACCTGAGATCACACGACCTCTACCACCTAAATTAGTTCTCTGGTGTAACAAAATCAAAACAGCAGCCACTGAAAAAACTGGAAAAAGCAAAAGTACAAACATCAGTGGCTGAACAAAACTGAGAGGGCAGAAGCCCCCGGAGGGGACCCTGAAGGCCCCCACAGAAGTGCAGGACAAAATGCAAAAATATAGCACAAACACAAAAGAAGAAAATGTCTTATCTGTTAGCAGGAGATGCAAACACGACACAGCAGGCTACAAGGGAAACAGGAATAAAGGATCCAGACCAGAACAATTGATCACCGGCAACCCTGATGGGAAGGTGACTCCCTTATATAAGACCAATCAGTAACACCTGATTCCCAGTCCTCACAATCTTCACTGGACAGACTAGCACCGCTTGTAACCACCAGAGGGAGCCTCTGCTCAGAACTCATCTCAAACCCATTCACAACAGTACCCCCCCTTGAGGAGGGGTCACCGAACCCTCATTTGAGCAATCAGGTCGGTCAGGATGAGTTCTATGATACGCACGGATAAGTCTCCTAGCATGGATGTCCGAAGCAAACACCCAAGAATTGTCTTCCTGACCATAACCTCTCCATTTAACCAAATACTGGAGTTTCCGTCTAGAAAAACGAGAATCTAATATTTTCTCAACCACATACTCCAGATTGCCCTCAACCAAAACAGGGTCAGGAGGCACAGCAGCAGGAACCACTGGCTCAACAAACCTCTTCAACAAGGACTTGTGGAACACGTTATGGATCTTAAATGTCCCTGGAAGAAGCAAACGAAAAGAAACAGGATTAATAATCTCCATGATCTTATAAGGTCCAATGAACCTAGGCTTAAATTTAGGAGATGCTACTCTCATAGGAATATTCTTTGAGGACAACCAGACCAAGTCCCCCACTTTAAACCGAGGACCATCAGTCCTATGCCAGTTAGCAAACCGCTGGGCCCTCTCCTGAGAGAGGGACAACCTCTCCACTACCTGGTCCCAAATCTGTTGCATACGCTCCACAACAGAGTCAACACCTGGACAGACAGAAGCCTCCGTCTGTCCTGAAGAAAATCGAGGGTGAAACCCAGAATTACAAAAAAATGGAGACATCAAAGTGGCAGAGCTAGCCCTATTATTAAGAGCAAACTCAGCCAAAGGCAAAAAAGAGACCCAGTCATCCTGATCAGCAGACACAAAGCATCTTAGATAAGTCTCCAATGTCTGGTTTGTTCTCTTAGTTTGACCATTGGTCTGAGGATGAAATGCCGAGGAGAAAGACAATTGAACACCCAGTTTAGAACAAAAAGTCCTCCAAAATCTGGAAACAAACTGGACTCCTCTGTCAGACACAATGTTCTCAGGAATGCCGTGTAAACGAACCACGTGCTGAAGGAACAACGGCACCAATTCAGAGGAGGAAGGCAACTTAGGTAATGGCACAAGATGTATCATTTTGGAAAACCTATCACAGATTACCCAGATGGTAGTCATTCTCTGAGAAACAGGAAGGTCGGAAATGAAATCCATAGAGATATGGGTCCATGGTCTCTTGGGCACAGGCAATGGCATCAACAAACCACTAGAGCGAGAGCAAGGCTTGGAGCGAGAGCAAGTCCCGCAGGACTGCACAAATTCCCTGACATCACGAGACAAGGTAGGCCACCAAAAGGACCGACTAACCAAGTCTCTAGTACCAAAAATTCCGTGATGCCCAGCCAATGCGGAACAATGAATCTCAGACATCACACTCTTTTTCCACTGGTCCGGGACAAACAATTTTCCAACAGGGCAGCGCTCGGGCCTATCCTCCTGACACACCTCCAGAGCAAGTCTCAAATTGGGCGAGATGGCGGAAAGAACTACACCCTCTTTCAAAATAACAGCAGGATCAGATAACTCAGGAGAGTCCGCAAGGAAACTCCTCGAGAGGGCATCCGCCTTAACATTCTTAGTGCCAGGAAGATAGGAAACCACAAAATTAAAACGTGTGAAAAACAAGGCCCACCTGGCCTGTCTAGGATTGAGTCGCTTGGCAGATTCCAGATAGACCAGATTCTTATGGTCCGTAAGGACCACCACCTGATGTTTGGCTCCCTCCAGCCAATGTCTCCACTCTTCAAAAGCCCACTTCATGGCCAATAACTCCCGATTACCCACGTCATAATTACGTTCAGTAGGAGAAAATTTTCGAGAGAAAAAGGCACAAGGGTTACTTTTAGACGTCTCTGGATCTTTTTGGGACAAAACGGCACCTGCCCCAATTTCAGAGGCATCAACCTCCACCTGAAATGGCAGAGAAACATCAGGCTGCCGTAGAACAGGAGCAGAAGTGAATCTCTGCTTAAGTTCCTGAAATGCAGAGACTGCCTCAGGAGGCCAATTCACCACATCAGAACCCTTTCTGGTCAAATCAGTTAATGGTTTAACAATAACCGAGAAATTACCAATAAATTTACGATAAAAATTGGCAAAACCCAAACATCTCTGAAGAGCCTTTAATGAAGTAGGTTGGACCCAATCACAGATGGCCTGAACCTTGACCGGGTCCATTTCAATAACAGATGGGGACAAAATGAATCCCAGAAATGAGATCCTCTGTACGCCAAAAAGACACTTTGATCCCTTCACATACAGAGCATTCTCTCTCAAAATCTGGAATACAGTTCGAACATGTTTCACATGAGAGTCCCAGTCATTAGAAAAAATCAAGATATCATCCAAATAAACAATCAGAAATTTGTCCACAAAATCCTTGAAAATGTCATTCATGAAGGACTGGAAGACGGAAGGAGCATTAGTGAGCCCAAAGGGCATCACCAGGTACTCAAAATGCCCTTCAGGGGTATTGAATGCCGTCTTCCATTCATCCCCGTGCTTAATGCGAATAAGGTTATACACCCCCCTGAGGTCAAGCTTGGTAAACCAAGTAGCGTTTTTCACCCTGGAAAACAGGTCAGAAATCAAGGGTAACGGGTATTGATATTTCACAGTAATATTGTTCAAGAGACGATAATCAATACACGGCCTTAATGAACCATCCTTTTTGGCCACAAAGAAAAAACCGGCACCTAAGGGTGAAGAGGATGGTCTGATATGACCCTTCTCCAATGATTCCTTGATATAAGACCGCATAGCGTCATGTTCAGGTACAGACAAGTTAAAAAGGCGACCTTTAGGGAATTTACTACCCGGCACTAATTCAATAGCGCAGTCATAGCTCCTATGGGGAGGCAAGATTGCAGATTTACTTTCGCTAAACACATCAGAAAAATCAATAAAAAAGTCAGGAACATCCTGAGCCTGGGGGGAGGCAGAAAAAACAGGAGTGTTGGTATTAACACATTGGCAGCCCCAACTGGTTACAGACACAGATTTCCAATCCAAAACAGGATTATGAGACTGTAACCAAGGAAAACCCAGCACGATAATGTCATGCAGATTATACAGAACCAAAAATTTGCAGCACTCCTGGTGATCAGGTTCAACCCTCATTATCACCTGAGTAGAAAACTGGGGTTTATTCTCAGCCAAAGGGGTAGAATCGATCCCCAGTAGGGGAATAGACTTCTGTAGGGGTATCAAGGGAAATCCACAACGTTTAGCAAAATCATAATCCATCAGGTTAATAGCTGCTCCAGAATCAACGAAAGCCTGAGCAGAAAATGAGGACAGAGAGCATATCAGAGTGACAGTTAATAAAAACTTAGTCTGAACACTACCCAAGACAATTGAGCGTGCAAAACGTCTTCCCCGCTTAGGGCAGACTGAAATAGCATGAGAGGCATCACCACAGTAGAAACATAACCCATTGCGCTTTCGAAACTCATGACGCTGTGCCCCAGACACCACTCTATCACACTGCAGGGGTTCAGAAGCTGGTTCACAAGGCAACACCATTCCACGCATACTTCTCCGCTCACGCAAACGTCTGTCAATTTGAATCGCTAATGACATAGAATCATTGAGACCAGAGGGAACAGGGAATCCCACCATAACATCCTTTACATTATCAGACAGACCCTTCCGGAAAAGGGCTGCCAAAGCGTCGTCATTCCATTTGGTCAGGACTGCCCACCTACGGAATCTCTGACAGTATAACTCAGCGTCATCAAGCCCCTGATTTAATGCCAACAAGGCTTTTTCAGCTTGATCAGTGACATTAGGCTCATCGTACAATAACCCCAAGGCCTGAAAAAACGCATCAACATCACTCAAAACAGGATCCCCAGGTATCAGGGAAAAAGCCCAATCCTGAGGATCGCCGCGCAGGAGAGAGATGATAATTTGAACCTGCTGCGCTGCGTTCCCTGAGGACTTAGGTTTTAAGGCAAAAAACAATTTACAATTATTTTTGAAATTCTGAAACTTAGCTCGATCCCCTAAAAACAAATCTGGCATGGGAATCCTAGGTTCCACAACAGGCAACCCAGCAAGATAGATAGCAATACTCCGAACCTCAGTGGCAAGCTGATCCACACGGCCAGACAACTGTGCAAACTCCATTGAGAGAAAAGATCCTCCCCAGCACCAAGAGATACAGAGGGAAAAAAAAAAATGCAACAAACAGAAAAGTATCTCTGACAACTCTGACAACCTTTTTTCTTTCACAATATTTTTTCCCTTCTGTGAGTACCATACAATTTTCAATTTTTAGGGCCGGTGATACTGTTATGTTTCGGTAGCTGAGGAGTGCAGGTAAAAAAGGCAATACACCAGAGCAGTTGGAATCTATGAGATTGCAGTATCCTGACTAACCACCACAACTAGAGGCAGCCGTGGAGCATTCCTACGTTGGTCCTAGACGCCTCGTCACAGCCTGAGAAACTAACTACACCTAAAGATAGAAATAGGAAAGCTATCTGCCCCGGAGCAGAACCCCAAAGATAATAGAAAGCCCCCAAACATGTAATGGCGGTTAGACAAGATGAAATACTGACACAGAAAGAAAATAGTATGAGCAAACGCTGGGGCCCAAACTAACTAAATAGAAAAGGATAGGAAGGGTACTTACTGCAATCCCAGAAAACCCTGAAAGGCACCAACTCTACTAATTTCAAAAACACCTGAGATCACACGACCTCTAGCACCTAAATTAGTTCTCTGGTGTAACAAAATCAAAACAGGAGCCACTGAAAAAACTGGAAAAAGCAAAAGTACAAACATCAGTGGCTGAACAAAACTGAGAGGGCAGAAGCCCCCGGAGGGGACCCTGAAGGCCCCCACAGAAGTGCAGGACAAAATGCAAAAATATAGCACAAACACAAAAGAAGAAAATGTCTTATCTGTTAGCAGGAGATGCAAACACGACACAGCAGGCTACAAGGGAAACAGGAATAAAGGATCCAGACCAGAACAATTGATCACCGGCAACCCTGATGGGAAGGTGACTCCCTTATATAAGACCAATCAGTAACACCTGATTCCCAGTCCTCACAATCTTCACTGGACAGACTAGCACCGCTTGTAACCACCAGAGGGAGCCTCTGCTCAGAACTCATCTCAAACCCATTCACAACAGGGCCCCAAAGTTTGCTCATACTATTTTCTGTCTGTGTCTGTATTTACTCTTGTCTAACCGCCATTACATGTTTGGGGGCTTCCTATGTTCTTTGGGGATCTGCTCCGGGGCAGATAGTTTTCCTCTTTCTATCTTTAGGTGTAGTTAGCTTCTCAGGCTGTGACGAGGCGTCTAGGACCAACGTAGGTACGCTCCACGCCTGCCTTTAGTTGTGGTGGTTAGTCAGGGTACTGCAATCCAGTAGTTTCCAACCTCTCTGGTGTATTGCCTTTTTTGCCTGCTCTCTCAGCTACCAAATCATAACAGTATCACCGGCCTAACTGAAAATTATATGGTACTCACAGAAGCGAAAGATAGTGTAAAAAAAAAAAAAAAAAAAAAAAAGTTGTCAGAGTTGTCAGAGATATATATATATATATTTTCTTTCCCTCTTTTTCTCTGGGTGCTGAGGATTTTTTTTTTCTCTCAATGGAGTTTGCACAGTTGTCTGGCCGTGTGGATCAGCTTGCCACTGAAGTTCGGAGTATTGCTATCTATCTTGCAAGGTTGCCGGTTGTGGAACCTAGGATCCCCATGCCAGATTTATTTTTGGGGGATCGAGCTAAATTTCTGAATTTCAATAATAACTGTAAGTTGTTTTTTGCCTTAAAACCTAAGTCCTCAGGGAACGCAGCACAGCAGGTTCAAATTGTCATCTCTTTCCTGCGCGGCGATCTTCAGGATTGGGCTTTTTCCCTGACACCTGGGGATCCTGTTTTGAATGATGTTGATGTATTTTTTCAGGCTCTGGGGTTATTGTACGATGAGCCTAATGTCACTGATCAAGCTGAAAAAGCCTTGTTGGCATTAAATCAGGGGCTTGAGGACGCTGAGTTATACTGTCAGAAATTTCGAAAGTGGGCAGTCCTGACCAAATGGAATGATGATGCTTTGGCAGCCCTTTTTCGGAAGGCTCTGTCAGAGAATGTAAAGGATGTTATGGTGGGATTCCCTGTCCCCTCTGGTCTCAATGATTCTATGTCATTAGCGATTCAAATTGACAGATGTTTGCGTGAGCGTAGAGGTATGCGTGGAATAGTGTTGCCTTGTGAACCAGCTTCTAAGCCCATACAGTGTGATAGAGTGGCTTCTGGGGCACAGCGTCATGAGTTTCGAAAACGCAATGGGTTATGTTTCTACTGTGGTGACGCCTCTCATGCTATTTCAGTCTGCCCTAAGCGGGGAAGATGTTTTGCATGCTCAGTTGTCTTGGGTAGTGTTCAGACGAAATTTCTGTTGACTGTTACACTGATTTTCTCCCTGTCCACATTTTCTGCTCAGGATTTTGTTGATTCGGGAGCAGCTATTAACCTGATGGATTTTGATTTTGCTAAACGTTGTGGGTTTCCCTTGATACCCCTACGGAAGTCTATTCCCCTACTGGGGATTGATTCTACCCCTTTGGCTGAGAATAAACCCCAGTTCTCTACTCAGGTGATAATGAGGGTTGAACCTGATCATCAGAAGAGTTGCAAATTTTTGGTGCTGTATAATCTGCATGACATTGTTGTACTGGGTTTCCCTTGGTTACAGTCTCATAATCCTGTTTTGGATTGGAAATCTCTGTCTGTAACCAGTTGGGGCTGTCAATGTGTTAATGCCAACACTCCTGTTTTTTCTGTCTCTCCCCAGGCTCAGGATGTTCCTGACTTTTTGACTGATTTTTCTGATGTGTTTAGCGAAAGTAAATCTGCATCCTTGCCCCCCATAGGAGCTATGACTGTGCTATTGAATTAGTGCCTGGTAGTAAATTCCCTAAAGGTCGCCTTTTTAACTTGTCTGTACCTGAACATGACGCTATGCGGTCTTATATCAAGGAGTCATTGGAGAAGGGTCATATCAGACCATCCTCTTCACCCTTGGGTGCCGGTTTTTTCTTTGTGGCCAAAAAGGATGGTTCATTAAGGCCGTGTATTGATTATCATCTCTTGAACAATATCACTGTGAAATATCAATATCCGTTACCCTTGATTTCTGACCTGTTTTCCAGGGTGAAAAGTGCTACTTGGTTTACCAAGCTTGACCTCAGGGGGGCGTATAACCTTATTCGCATTAAGCACGGGGATGAATGGAAGACGGCATTTAATACCCCAGAGGGGCATTTTGAGTACCTAGTGATGCCCTTTGGGCTCACTAATGCTCCTTCTGTCTTCCAGTCCTTCATGAATGACATTTTCAGGGATTTTGTGGATAAATTTCTGATTGTTTATTTGGATGATATCTTGATTTTTTCTAATGACTGGGACTCTCATGTGAAACATGTTCGGACTGTGTTCCAGATTTTGAGAGAGAATGCTCTGTATGTGAAGGGATCAAAGTGTCTTTTTGGCGTACAGAGGATCTCATTTCTGGGATTCATTTTGTCCCCATCTGTTATTGAAATGGACCCGGTCAAGGTTCAGGCCATCTGTGATTGGGTCCAACCTACTTCATTAAAGGCTCTTCAGAGATTCTTGGGTTTTGCCAATTTTTATCGTAAATTTATTGGTAATTTCTCTGTTATTGTTAAACCATTGACTGATTTGACCAAAAAGGGTTCTGATGTGGTGAATTGGCCTCCTGAGGCAGTCTCTGCGTTTCAGGAACTTAAGCAGAGATTCACTTCTGCTCCTGTTCTACGGCAGCCTGATGTTTCTCTGCCATTTCAGGTGGAGGTTGATGCCTCTGAAATTGGGGCAGGTGCCGTTTTGTCCCAAAGAGATCCAGAGACCTCTAAAAGTAACCCTTGTGCCTTTTTCTCTCGAAAATTTTCTCCAACTGAACGTAATTATGACGTGGGTAATCGGGAGTTATTGGCCATGAAGTGGGCTTTTGAAGAGTGGAGACATTGGCTGGAGGGAGCCAAACATCAGGTGGTGGTCCTCACGGACCATAAGAATCTGGTTTATCTGGAATCAGCCAAGCGACTTAATCCTAGACAGGCCAGGTGGGCCTTGTTTTTCACACGTTTTAATTTTGTGGTTTCCTTTCTTCCTGGCACTAAGAATGTTAAGGCGGATGCCCTCTCGAGGAGTTTCCTTGCGGACTCTCCTGAGTTATCTGATCCTGCTGTTATTTTGAAAGAGGGTGTAGTTCTTTCCGCCATCTCGCCCAATTTGAGACTGGCTCTGGAAGGGTGTCAGGAGGATAAACCCGAGCGCTGCCCTATTGGGAAATTGTTTGTCCCAGACCGGTGGAAAAAGAGTGTGATGTCTGAGATTCATTGTTCCGCGTTGGCCGGTCATCCCGGAATTTTTGAGTCGGTCCTTTTGGTGGCCTACTTTGTCTCGTGACGTCAGGGAATTTGTGCAGTCCTGCGGGACTTGCTCTCGCTCCAAGCCTTGCTCTCGCTCTAGTGGTTTGTTGATGCCATTGCCTGTGCCCAAGAGACCATGGACCCATATCTGTATGGATTTCATTTCCGACCTCCCTGTTTCTCAGAGAATGACCGTTATCTGGGTGATTTGTGATAGGTTTTCCAAAATGATACATCTTGTGCCATTACCTAAGTTGCCTTCCTCCTCCGAATTGGTTCCTTTGTTCCTTCAGCACGTGGTTCGGTTACACGGCATTCCTGAGAACATTGTGTCTGACAGAGGAGTCCAGTTTGTTTCCAGATTTTGGAGGACTTTTTGTTCTAAACTTGGTGTTCAATTGTCTTTCTCCTCGGCTTTTCATCCTCAGACCAATGGACAAACTGAGAGAACAAACCAGACATTGGAGACTTATCTGAGATGCTTTGTGTCTGCTGATCAGGATGACTGGGTCTCTTTTTTGCCTTTGGCTGAGTTTGCTCTTAATAATAGGGCTAGCTCTGCCACTTTGATGTCTCCATTTTTCTGCAATTTTGGGTTTCACCCTCGATTTTCTTCGGGACAGACGGAGGCTTCTGTCTGTCCAGGTGTTGACTCTGTTGTGGAGCGTATGCAGCAGATTTGGGACCAGGTAGTGGAGAGGTTGTCCCTCTCTCAGGAGAGGGCCCAGCGGTTTGCCAACCGGCATAGGACTGATGGTCCTCGGTTTGAAGTGGGGGACTTGGTCTGGTTGTCCTCAAGAAATATCCCTATGAGAGTTGCATCTCCTAAGTTTAAGCCTAGGTTCATTGGACCTTATAAGATCATGGAGATTCTTAATCCTGTTTCCTTTCGTTTACTTCTTCCAGGGACATTTAAGATCCATAACGTGTTCCACAAGTCCTTATTGAAGAGGTTTGTCAAGCCAGTGGTTCCTATGGCTGCGCCTCCTGACCCTGTTTTGGTTGAGGGCAATCTGGAGTATGTGGTTGAGAAAATATTGGATTCTCGTTTTTCTAGACGGAAACTCCAGTATTTGGTTAAGTGGAGAGGTTATGGTCAGGAGGACAATTCTTGGGTGTTTGCTTCGGACATCCATGCTAGGAGACTGATCCGTGCGTATCACAGAGCTCATCCTGACCGACCTGGTTGCCCAAATGAGGGTTCGGTGACCCCTCCTCAAGGGGGGGGTAATGTGAATGTGTTAGAAATGAATTCTGAGCAGAAGCTCCCTCTGGTGGTTGCAAACAGTGCTGAACTATTCAATGAAGATTATGAAGATTGGCAATCAGTTGTTACAGACTGGTCTTATATAAGGGAGGTTCCCTCCCATCAGGGTTGCCGGTGATCAATTGTTCTTGTCTCAACTTTGGTTCCTGGTTCACTTGGAAGCCTGCTGTGTTTTGCCTGCATCTTCTGCTAACAGATAAGATTTTTTCTGCTTTTATTTTTTGTGCTTGCTTTTTGCATTTTGTCCTGCACTTCTGTGAAGGTCAGCCAGGTCCCCTCCGGGGGCTTGTGCTCCTCTCAGTTTATCTGAGCCACTGTTATTTGTTCATTTGCCTTTTCCAGTTTTTTCAGTGGCTGCGGCTTAGTTTTGTTACACCAGAGAACTAATTTAGGTGGTAGAGGTCGTGTGATCTCAGGTGTTTTTGCAATTAGTGTGTTGGTATTTTTTTAGGGTTTTTTGGATTGCAGTAAGTGTCCTTCCTCTCCTTTTCTTTCTAGGAAGATTGGGCCCCAAAGTTTGCTCATACTATTTTCTGTCTGTGTCTGTATTTACTCTTGTCTAACCGCCATTACATGTTTGGGGGCTTCCTATGTTCTTTGGGGATCTGCTCCGGGGCAGATAGTTTTCCTCTTTCTATCTTTAGGTGTAGTTAGCTTCTCAGGCTGTGACGAGGCGTCTAGGACCAACGTAGGTACGCTCCACGGCTGCCTTTAGTTGTGGTGGTTAGTCAGGGTACTGCAATCCAGTAGTTTCCAACCTCTCTGGTGTATTGCCTTTTTTGCCTGCTCTCCTCAGCTACCAAATCATAACAGAGGGCGTCATAGTGTCTATAAAAGCCCTGACTGCAGACCTCCATTTTACTTCTGCCGATCTTAACAGTAGGGAGAGTTTGCTGTTTATCAGTAGGAAGAGAGTTAGGGCTGGAAAGAGAAGTTCTTATGTGCTTGTGCTGATAGCAATTGTGCTGTACAGTTAGTGTGCAGTGACAGGGGAGGATTTTCTTGTGTGCAGCAGCGCTAGTTATTAGGCTGCCTGATACCTGTATTGCTGTGTGTACACTGCTGTGCAGACTGCTTTTTACACAGCACTAATACTTTTATTCTTTCTTTCTGCACAGTTACCGAACGTTAATTTTTTCCCACACCGTATAGAGCTGTACGCTCCTCATACACTACTGTGTACCGGCTGGTATCAAGGACAAATACATGCTGACTATCTGTGTGTGACACTGGAAATATACATACAGATTTAAATTTTTCCCTACACCGTATACAGCTGTACGCTGCTGATACAGTACCGTATTTCTGCTGTTTGTATTATGGTCAAATCCATACTGAGTGAGCATCTGTGTCTGACTCCGGAAATATATACGGAGATTTAATTTTTCCCTACACCATATACAGCTGTACGCTCCTCACACAGTACAGTATATCTGCTGGTATTACGGTCAAATCCATACTGAGAGAGCGTCTATGTGTGACTCCGGAAATATATAAGGAGATTTAAATTTTTCCCTACACCATATTGATACAGTAAAGATGTATATCTTTGTACCGTGTTAGCTTCCCTGCACCATATACAGCTGTACGCTTCTGATACAGTACCGTATTTCTGCTGTTTGTATTACGGTCAAATCCATACTGAGAGAGTGTCTGTGTGTGACTCCTCAATTTCTAGATTTAAGAAAGGTCTTCTTAGACATATTCTCACTGCTACCAGGAACGTGATTACTAGATTTTGGAAACAGGAAAAGGTTCCCTCGCGTTCTGATTTGGTGATGGAACTCAACGACATATATAGAATGGAACAGCTGATAGGACAACTGAATGGTACCACAGGAAAGGTATATAACACTTGGGCCCCCTGGATTATGTTTAGAGAATCATTGGAATTGGACTCTTGGTTGATAGACCCAAAGATGATGGGTCATATGAGTTTACCTACTGGATGGAGCCACATTTCCTACCCCACTCCTTATAATCCTCCCCTTTTCTTTTTTTTTTTTCTTTTCCCTATTTTCCCCCTTGTTTCTTCTCTATCTTCTTTTCTTTTGTAGACCTAGAGTCTTAGTCTAGGCACCTTCTTCTTTAAAATTTATAAACAAAGTAATACTGATGTTAATTGCCTACATGAGCAAACACCTCAGGCGCTCATCCAACATTTGTTTTATATGTATGACTTTCTGGGGAAAAGTTATAGTTGCTATATCATTTTTTTTGGCATGTGACAGTAGAAGAGGTATGTTCTTTTCTCTTCCTGTTATTAATGATTGATGTGTATAAATACCTAAATAGACTTGATTTACACAAAAAAATGAAATACCTCTCCTGGCTGGGCACTGCTCTACTCTTGACTCCTCAGCGTCGCCATCTTCCAGCTCTCTGCACTGTGACTGTTCAGGCAAACAGGCAAAGGGCGCACAGACGTGATGTCATTGCGCTCTCTGACCTGAATGTCACTGTCAGGAAACGTGGAAGATGTCACAGCGGTGGAGCAGGGAGAGGTAAGTATTGCAAGTGCTGGGGCCCTGAGCAAACAGGGAAGGCCCACTCGTGGGAGCCGGCACTGGCACAGGGCCCCTCATAGTACGCCGGTGTCTCTTACGGCAAGTGGACCCCCACCTGCTCAGGGCCCCGGCACTTGCCTGGGTGCGCCTGGTGCTGACGCTGGCCCTGGGGGGGTACAGCCCAGTTAGGGAGGTGCAAAAACTGGCATATGTTGAGGTGTAGGCTGGACGTTCAGCAGCTGCAAATGGAGGAATTGGAGAAGTCGGAGGAAGAGGAGGACAAAGCGAGCCATTTTGCTGGCAACCTATGTGTCATCAGGGGAAGTTGGTACAAAATCCTTTGAAACCCAGGCATGGTTCATTTTAATGAAGGTGAGTGTTAGGGTCTGCGGAACGCACCAAATATATGATGTAAAGAGGTGCGTTCACAGCCCGGAGTCCACCGTGCAGGCGGAGCCTGCTGCTAGTAAAATGGCGCAAGAAGCAAACTCTGTTATCCCGCAGAGTCGCCAAAATAAACGCCGTAACGCGCTGTGGTAATATGTGCGAACTCTGTTATTCCACAGAGCCGCTAGAAGGAGTGCCGCAGTGCTATATGGCGATGTGTGCGAACTCACTTAACACCACTGAGTCGCAAAATAAACACGCTAGGGCGCTGTCTAGCGTTGAAAGCAAATCCTGTTACGTCACAAAGCCGCTGAGAAAAACTTCTGTGTCCTGTCAGGCACCCAGGTACACAGTTGACTGCTAAGCGAACATAGAACGTGATCATGTGCTAATGTCCTCGCGGGAGACACCCGCAATCTATGGCGTCTGAACGCCAGGCCCTGAATACGGCAATCAAACTCCTCACGGTTATGCCGGTAATCTAGGGCATCTAGGACACCGACCCTGACCAGCTGGCATACCAAACTCCTCACCGATTAAGTCAGTATTCTAGGGGCTTATTTCAGCCGGGCCCTAACCACACACATGCATGACCACACTGGCGCAAAGCATATGACAATTGATATTAGCGCATGGCGGCCCAGCCATGCCACCCTTTTATAGCAACAGCTACAGGACCTGCCAGAAACAAGGACCAATGAGAAACTGTTCCAAAACACATGCAGTTTCAGGACCTTCCTGGTGGACCAATAGGAGCTGCTGTACATGAACATGTGACCCCTGATCTCCAATGAGAGATCTTACCCTGGGCATGCTCAGAAGGGGAAACGCAGGACTTCGTCTCAAAGACGTCTGCTCCAGCACTGGCTATAATAGCAGATCCAGGAAAGGCAGCAGTAAGTCTCTGCACAGTACTGTAAAGGGAAAGACTCTGGGACCGACGTCTCTGCTGAGCAGGCTCCACTGCGGCCGGAGACTAATGGGGGACCGCAGCGGGGCTGGTTTGAGACTCCCCT
Organism: Oophaga sylvatica; assembly: GCA_033576555.1. Lineage (NCBI taxonomy): Eukaryota > Metazoa > Chordata > Amphibia > Anura > Dendrobatidae > Oophaga > Oophaga sylvatica. The sequence continues at coordinate 334,130,022 of JARQOD010000001.1, read as the reverse complement.
TGTGCAGCAGCGGGAACTCGAACCCTAACATTTAACCCCCTCATAGGGCCCCCCCTGTTATGATTTGGTAGCTAAGGAGAGCAGGCAAAAACGGCAATACATCAGAGAGGTTGGAATCTACTGGATTGCAGTACCCTGACTAACCACCACAACTAAAGGCAGCTGTGGAGCGTACCTGCGTTGGTCCTAGACGCCTCGTCACAGCCTGAGAGGCTAACTACACCTAAAGATAGAAAGAGGAAAGCTATCTGCCACCGGGGCAGATCCCCAAAGAACATAGGAAGCCCCCAAACATGTAATGGCGGTTAGACAAGAGTAAATACAGACACAGACAGAAAATAGTATGAGCAAACGTTGGGGCCCAATCTTCCTAGAAAGAAAAGGATAGGAAGGACACTTACTGCAATCCAAAAAACCCTAAAAAAATACCAACTCTACTAATTGCAAAAACACCTGAGATCACACGACCTCTACCACCTAAATTAGTTCTCTGGTGTAACAAAACTAAGCCGCAGCCACTGAAAAAACTGGAAAAGGCAAATGAACAAATAACAGTGGCTCAGATAAACTGAGGAGCACAAGCCCCCGGAGGGGACCTGGCTGACCTTCACAGAAGTGCAGGAAAAAATGCAAAAAGCAAGCACAAAAATAAAAGCAGAAAATATCTTATCTGTTAGCAGAAGATGCAGGCAAGACTCAGCAAGCTTCCAAGTGAACCAGGAACCAAAGTTGAGACAAGAACAATTGATCACCGGCAACCCTGATGGGAGGGAACCTCCCTTATATAAGACCAGTCTGTAACTCCTGATTGCCAATCTTCACAATCTTCATTGAATGGTTCAGTACTGTTTGTAACAACCAGAGGGAGCTTCTGCTCAGAATTCATTTCTAACACATTGACAACAGTACCCCCCCCTTGAGGAGGGGTCACCAAACCCTCATTTGGGCAACCAGGTCAGTCAGGATGAGCTCTGTGATACGCACGGATCAGTCTCCTAGCATGGATGTCCGAAGCAAACACCCAAGAATTGTCCTCCTGACCATAACCTCTCCACTTAACCAAATACTGGAGTTTCCGTCTAGAAAAACGAGAATCCAATATTTTCTCAACCACATACTCCAGATTGCCCTCAACCAAAACAGGGTCAGGAGGCGCAGCCATAGGAACCACTGGCTCGACAAACCTCTTCAATAAGGACTTGTGGAACACGTTATGGATCTTAAATGTCCCTGGAAGAAGTAAATGAAAGGAAACAGGATTAAGAATCTCCATGATCTTATAAGGTCCAATGAACCTAGGCTTAAACTTAGGAGATGCAACTCTCATAGGGATATTTCTTGAGGACAACCAGACCAAGTCCCCCACTTCAAACTGAGGACCATCAGTCCTATGCCGGTTGGCAAACCGCTGGGCCCTCTCCTGAGAGAGGGACAACCTCTCCACTACCTGGTCCCAAATCTGCTGCATACGCTCCACAACAGAGTCAACACCTGGACAGACAGAAGCCGCCGTCTGTCCCGAAGAAAATCGAGGTTGAAACCCAAAATTGCAGAAAAATGGAGACATCAAAGTGGCAGAGCTAGCCCTATTATTAAGAGCAAACTCAGCCAAAGGCAAAAAAGAGACCCAGTCATCTTGATCAGCAGACACAAAGCATCTCAGATAAGTCTCCAATGTCTGGTTTGTTCTCTCAGTTTGTCCATTGGTCTGAGGATGAAAAGCCGAGGAGAAAGACAATTGAACACCAAGTTTAGAACAAAAAGTCCTCCAAAATCTGGAAACAAACTGGACTCCTCTGTCAGACACAATGTTCTCAGGAATGCCGTGTAACCGAACCACGTGCTGAAGGAACAAAGGCACCAATTCGGAGGAGGAAGGCAACTTAGGTAATGGCACAAGATGTATCATTTTGGAAAACCTATCACAAATCATCCAGATAACGGTCATTCTCTGAGAAACAGGGAGGTCGGAAATGAAATCCATAGAGATATGGGTCCATGGTCTCTTGGGCACAGGCAATGGCATCAACAAACCACTAGAGCGAGAGCAAGGCTTGGAGCGAGAGCAAGTCCCGCAGGACTGCACAAATTCCCTGACGTCACGAGACAAAGTAGGCCACCAAAAGGACCGACTAACCAAGTCTCTAGTACCAAAAATTCCGGGATGACCGGCCAACGCGGAACAATGAATCTCAGACATCACACTCTTTTTCCACCGGTCTGGGACAAACAATTTCCCAATAGGGCAGCGCTCGGGTTTATCCTCCTGACACCCTTCCAGAGCCAGTCTCAAATTGGGAGAGATGGCGGAAAGAACTACACCCTCTTTCAAAATAACAGCAGGATCAGATAACTCAGGAGAGTCCGCAAGGAAACTCCTCGAGAGGGCATCCGCCTTAACATTCTTAGTGTCAGGAAGAAAGGAAACCACAAAATTAAAACGTGTGAAAAACAAGGCCCACCTGGCCTGTCTAGGATTAAGTCGCTTGGCTGATTCCAGATAAACCAGATTCTTATGGTCCGTGAGGACCACCACCTGATGTTTGGCTCCCTCCAGCCAATGTCTCCACTCTTCAAAAGCCCACTTCATGGCCAATAACTCCCGATTACCCATGTCATAATTACGTTCAGTTGGAGAAAATTTTCGAGAGAAAAAGGCACAAGGGTTACTTTTAGAGGTCTCTGGATCTCTTTGGGACAAAACGACACCTGCCCCAATTTCAGAGGCATCAACCTCCACCTGAAATGGCAGAGAAACATCAGGCTGCCGTAGAACAGGAGCAGAAGTGAATCTCTGCTTAAGTTCCTGAAACGCAGAGACTGCCTCAGGAGGCCAATTCACCACATCAGAACCCTTTTTGGTCAAATCAGTCAATGGTTTAACAATAACAGAGAAATTACCAATAAATTTACGATAAAAATTGGCAAAACCCAAGAATCTCTGAAGAGCCTTTAATGAAGTAGGTTGGACCCAATCACAGATGGCCTGAACCTTGACCGGGTCCATTTCAATAACGGATGAGGACAAAATGAACCCAGAAATGAGATCCTCTGTACGCCAAAAAGACACTTTGATCCCTTCACATACAGAGCATTCTCTCACAAAATCTGGAACACAGTCCGAACATGTTTCACATGAGAGTCCCAGTAATTGGAAAAAATCAAGATATCATCCAAATAAACAATCAGAAATTTATCCAAAAAATCCCTGAAAATGTCATTCATGAAGGACTGGAAGACGGAAGGAGCATTAGTGAGCTCAAAGGGCATCACAAGGTACTCAAAATGCACCTTTGGGGTATTAAATGCCGTCTTCCATTCATCCCCGTGCTTAATGCGAATAAGGTTATACGCCCCCCTGAGGTCAAGCTTGGTAAACCAAATAGCACTTTTCACCCTGGAAAACAGGTCAGAAATCAAGGGTAATGGATATTGATATTTCACAGTGATATTGTTCAAGAGACGATAATCAATACACGGCCTTAATGAACCGTCCTTTTTGGCCACAAAGAAAAAACCGGCACCCAAGGGTGAAGAGGATGGTCTGATATGACCCTTCTCCAATGACTCCTTGATATAAGACCGCATAGCGTCATGTTCAGGTACAGACAAGTTAAAAAGGCGACCTTTAGGGAATTTACTACCAGGCACTAATTCAATAGCGCAGTCATAGCTCCTATGGGGGGCAAGGATGCAGATTTACTTTCGCTAAACACATCAGAAAAATCAGTCAAAAAGTCAGGAACATCCTGAGCCTGGGGAGAGGCAGAAAAAACAGGAGTGTTGGCATTAACACATTGGCAGTCCCAACTGGTAACAGACACAGATTTCCAATCCAAAACAGGATCATGAGACTGTAACCAAGGGAAACCTAGTACAATAATGTCATGCAGATTATACAGGACCAAAAATTTGCAACCCTCCTGATGATCAGGTTCAACCCTCATTATCACCTGAGTAGAGAACTGGGGTTTATTCTCAGCCAAAGGGGTAGAATCAATCCCCAGTAGGGGAATAGACTTCCGTAGGGGTATCAAGGGAAACCCACAACGTTTAGCAAAATCAAAATCCATCAGGTTAATAGCTGCTCCCGAATCAACAAAATCCTGAGCAGAAAATGTGGACAGGGAGCAAATCAGGGTAACAGTCAACAGAAATTAAGTCTGAACACTACCCAAGAAAACTGAGCGTGCAAAACGTCTTCCCCGCTTAGGGCAGACTGAAATAGCATGAGAGGCGTCACCACAGTAGAAACATAAGCCATTGCATTTTCGAAACTCATGACGCTGTGCCCCAGAAGCCACTCTATCACACTGCATGGGTTCAGAAGCTGGTTCACAAGGCAACACTATTCCACGCATACCTCTACGCTCACGCAAACATTTGTCAATTTGAATCGCTAATGACATAGAATCATTGAGACCAGAGGGAGCAGGGAAACCCACCATAACATCTTTAACATTCTCTGATAGACCCTTCCGAAAAAGGGCTGCAAAAGCATCATCATTCCATTTGGTCAGGACTGCCCACTTTCGGAATTTCTGACAGTATAACTCAGCGTCCTCAAGCCCTGATTTAATGCCAACAAGGTTTTTTCAGCTTGATCAGTGACATTAGGTTCATCGTACAATAACCCAGAGCCAGAAAAAATGCATCAACATTACTCAAAACAGGGTCCCCAGGTGTCAGGGAAAAAGCCCAATCCTGAGGATCGCCGCGCAGGAGAGAAATGACAATTTGAACCTGATGTGCTGCGTTCCCTGAGGACTTAGGTTTTAAGGCAAAAAACAACTTACAGTTATTTTTGAAATTCAGAAATTTAGCTCGATCCCCTCAAATCAAATCTGGCATGGGGATCCTAGGTTCCACAAGCGGCAACCTAGCAAGATAGGTAACAATACTCCGAACTTCAGTGGCAAGCTGATCCACATGGCCAGACAACTGTGCAAACTCCATTGAGAGAAAAAAAAATCCTCAGCACCCAGAGAAAAAGAGGGAAAAAAAATGCAACAGAAAAAAAAAAATCTCTGACAACTCTGACAACTTTTTTTTTTTTACACTATTTTTCCCTTCTGTGAGTACCATATAATTTTCAGTTAGGCCGGTGATACTGTTATGATTTGGTAGCTGAGGAGAGCAGGCAAAAACGGCAATACACCAGAGAGGTTGGAATCTACTGGATTGCAGTACCCTGACTAACCACCACAACTAAAGGCAGCCGTGGAGCGTACCTACGTTGGTCCTAGACGCCTCGTTACAGCCTGAGAGGCTAACTACACCTAAAGATAGAAAGAGGAAAGCTATCTGCCCTGGATCAGATCCCCAAAGACCATAGGAAGCCCCCAAACATGTAATGGCGGTTAGACAAGAGGAAATACAGACACAGACAGAAAATAGTATGAGCAAACGTTGGGGCCCAATCTTCCTAGAAAGAAAAGGATAGGAAGGACACTTACTGCAATCCAAAAAGCCCTAAAAAAATACCAACTCTACTAATTGCAAAAACACCTGAGATCACATGACCTCTACCACCTAAATTAGTTCTCTGGTGTAACAAAACTAAGCCGCAGCCACTGAAAAACCTGGAAAAGGCAAATGAGCAAATAACAGTGGCTCAGATAAACTGAGAGAAGCACAAGCCCCCGGTGGGGACCTGGCTGACCTCCACAGAAGTGCAGGAAAAAATGCAAAAAGCAAGCACAAAAATAAAAGCAGAAAATATCTTATCTGTTAGCAGAAGATGCAGGCAAGACTCAGCAAGCTTCCAAGTGAACCAGGAACCAAATTTGAGACAAGAACAATTGATCACCGGCAACCCTGATGGGAGGGAACCTCCCTTATATAAGACCAGTCTGTAACTCCTGATTGCCAATCTTCACAATCTTCATTGAATGGTTCAGTACTGTTTGTAACCACCAGAGGGAGCTTCTGCTCAGAATTCATTTCTAACACATTCACAACACCCCCCTTCTTTGGGCCTCGCTGCGTTCAAAGGCAGCGATGAGCTGTGGAGCGTGAACATACTCGGCAGGCTCCCAGGACATATCCTCAGGCCCATAACCCCTCCAATCCACCAAATAAAATTTTTTGCCTCGTACCACCTTGCACCCAACAATGGCGTTCACCTCATGATTGTCGATAGATGAACCCGACGTCCCGGCAGATGACTCGGAAAACCGGGAAATGGCCACGGGTTTTAGGAGGGACACGTGAAAGGTTTCTGTGATACCAAGGCGAGGCGGAAGGGCTAGGCGTTAAACCACCGGGTTCACCTGCTCAAGAACTTTAAAGGGGCCCAAAAAGCGAGGTGCCAACTTGGTGGACTCTACACGTAGCCTGATGTTTCGGGCAGAAAGCCACACTAGGTCACCCAGAGCAAATGTAGGAGCGGGGCACCGATGGGCACCGGCCGAAGACCTCATCCTCTCTTTTGAAGCCTGAATGGCATCCTGGGTGCGGTCCCAAATGTCCCGTGCCTCCACAGCCCAGTCTGCCACCCTGGAATCGGCGGAAGACACGGGCATGAGCACTGGTACCCACGGATGCTGACCGTAGTTCAGGAGGAATGGGGTCTGTCCGGTGGAGTCAGCCACAGCATTATTTAGAGCGAACTCAGCCCACGGTAGCAAGGATGCCCAGTCATCCTGCCTGGCAGAGACAAAATGTCGCAAATATGTGACCAATGTCTGGTTTGCCCTCTCTACCAACCCATTCATCTCGGGATGGTATGCAGAGGAGAGATTCAACTCAATGCTGAGTAAACGACACAGCTCTCTCCAGAACCGAGACGCAAACTGGGGACCTCGATCACTGACAATTTTGTTTGGCATACCGTGTAGGCGGAAAATATGCCTAATGAACAATGCTGCCAAGGCCCGTGCAGACGGTAACCGTGGTAACGACACTAAGTGCACCATTTTGGAGAAGTGGTCGGTTATCACCCAGATGATGGTGCAGCCCCGAGACTTGGGTAAGCCCACCACAAAATCCATCCCGACCATCTCCCAAGGCCTGTCTGCCACCGGTAAAGGGAAAAGTAGCCCAGCTGGCCGTTGTTGAGGGGACTTATTCTTGGCGCAGGAGACGCACGCCTGAACATATTCCCTGACGTCACGGACCATATGTGGCCACCAGTATGTCCTCGCCAGCAACTCAGATGTCCTTTTTGCCCCAAAATGTCCACCCACCCTGGACGAATGTGCCCAAGAGAGTACCTCCGATCGCAAATTGGTGGGCACAAAAGTCTTGCCCGGAGGCACAGACTCAAGCGAAACCGGGGCCACAGTTCTTAGGCTCTCTGTGGGGACAATCAACCGAGGCTCCTCCTCCACCTCCTCAGAGGACAACACGGAGCGAGAAAGCGCATCGGCCCGAATGTTCTTCACACCGCAGAGGAAATGGAGGGTAAAATGAAACCGGGAGAAGAACAGGGACCATCTGGCCTGACGAGAATTTAGCCGCTGGGCGGTCTGTAAATAGACCAAATTTTTGTGGTCAGTGAAACTTGAAAGGGAAAGCAAGCCCCACTAGGAGATGTCTCCACTCGGAAAAGGCCAACTTCATGGCTAGCAACTCCCTATCCCCAATGGAATAATTCCTCTCCCCTGGTGTGAAGGTCTTGGAAAAGAAGAAACAAGGATGTTTCCGACCTTGAGCATCCTTTTGAAAAAGGACTGCTCCAGCACCAACGGACGAGGCATCGACCTCCAATAGAAAAGGCTTATCAACCTCGGGGCGATGTAAGATGGGAGCGCTAGCAAAATGGGACTTAATTGAAGTAAAGGCCTTGGAGACCTCCTCTGACCACAATTTGGGATTGGCTCCCTTCTTGGTGAGGGCTACCAAGGGAGCTACCAAAGTGGAGAAGTGGGGAATGAATTGGCGATAGTAATTAATGAACCCCATAAAGCGCTGCACCGCTTTAAGAGAATGGGGTTTTTGCCAATCCATCACAGCCTGTAGTTTGGCAGGATCCATAGCCAATCCCTGGGCGGAGATGATATAGCCCAGGAAAGGTAAAGACTCCTGCTCAAACATGCATTTCTCCAACTTTGCATAGAGGGAGTTCGCCCGTAACAGGTCGAAGACTTTGCAGACATCCCTCCGGTGAGAGTCAATATCTGGAGAAAAGATGAGAATATCATCCAGATAGACTACTACAGAGGTGGAAACCATATCCGGAAGATATCATTGACAAAGTCTTGGAAAACGGCTGGGGCATTACAGAGCCCGAAGGGCATCACCAGGTATTCATAATGCCCATCCCTAGTATTAAAAGCCGTCTTCCATTCGTCCCCCTCACAGATGCGAATCAGGTTATAAGCACCACGCAGATCTAATTTAGTAAATACCCTTGCTCCCGGAGCCTATCAAAGAGCTCAGAGATCAGGGGCAACGGGTACTTATTCTTAATGGTGATGGCGTTAAGACCTCTGTAATCTATACACGGACGTAATTCTCCATTCTTAGACAGAGCAGAATTATCTCTTCATGGTACAGAAAGAGAAGAAATTTGAAGTGCAACTGAAGAAACAGAGGAATGGAAGTATGTGACCCAGAGAAGCAGGAGGATCAGGAGGCAGTCAGAACCAATTCTGCTCAGAAACCAGCACCAGGCTCTTACACAGGAGAACGATGAAGAAATACATCAGGATAAGACTTTGCCCACAAAGAGTAACCTTGTACGCCCTCAGAGTCCTCCTGAATGGAGAAAGAAAAATGTTGTGAAGAAGAAACGGAGAGTTGTTGTCATGGGGGATTCCCTGTTGAGAGGAACAGAGGCTGCTATCTGCAGACCAGATATAACCTCAAGAGAAATGTGCTGTCTTCCAGGTGCAAAAATTAAAGATGTGTCTGACAGGATATCAGGACTCTTCAGACCTAAAGATGACTACCCATTCCTGCTAATACATGTGGGGACAAATGACACCACAAGAAGTGACCTGGAAACCATCTGCAGTGACTTTGAAAACTTAGGTAAGAAAGTGAAAGAACTGGGAGCGCAGGTGGTCTTCTCTTCCATCCTCCCAGTGGATGGCCATGGAACAAGGAGGTGGAATAAGATTCTGCAGGTGAACAACTGGCTACGTCGATGGTGCCGTCAGCAAGGATTTGGATTTCTGGATCACGGAGTGAATTACCTGTACGATGGACTACTTGCTAGAGATGGGGTGCACCTTACGAAGACTGGAAAACATGTATTTGGAAGTCGCCTTGCTACACTCATCAGGAGAGCTTTAAACTAGAACAATGTGGGAAGGGAAGCAAAACGCCAGAAAAAGCCATACACCTGACAAATGCTATTGAGAACTCTGCTATTAGAAGTGAAGGGGAAGAACAAAGACAAAAAAAATCTACATAATAAAAATATTGAAGAAAGAGAAACCAATCACAAACTAAAGTGTTTCTATACGAATGCACAAAGCATGGGCAACAAACAAGGAGAACTGGAGCTACTAACGCAGGAGAAGAAATATGATGTCATTGGAATCACTGAGACTTGGTGGGACGATACAATGATTGGAATACAAGGCTAGAAGGTTACAACTTATTTGCAAGAAACAGACTTGATAAACGAGGAGGAGGTGTTGCATTGTATGTTAGAAAAGCGTATATCTGCACAGAGATTGAAGCTTCAGAGACTGGGAGTTCTGTGGAAACTGTTTGGGTAAGAATACAAGGACAGAACAATGGAAAGGACACCATTGTAGGCATTTACTACAGGCCGCCTGTGCAAGCTGAAGATATGGATGAACTCTTTATGCATCAAATGGCCAAGTTCTCCAAAAAATATGACATAGTGGTCATGGGAGATTTCAACTATCCAGACATTTGTTGGGAATCTCTCTCAGGCAAAACTAACAGGTCCAGGAAATTCTTATCCTCTCTTGCTGACAACTTTATCTTCCAAAAGGTAATGGAGAAAACAATGGGATCTGCTACCTTGGATCTAATCCTCATAAACAGGGAGGAAATGGTGGAGGAGGTAAGAGTGGCTGGGACCCTAGGAGGTAGTGACCATGCTATTTTAGAATTTTGGATAACAAGAGGAGGAAGACCTGTGAAGACTCAGACGTCAAGGTTAGATTTCAGTAAGGCAGATTTTAAGGAACTCAGAAAGAGAATTGGAGGGATCCAATGGCTGGATATCCTTAAGGACAAAAATGTCCAGGAAGGATGGAAAATCTTGAAAAATGAGATTCTCAAAGCACAATTGTTAACAATTCCGAAAAGAGGGAAGAATGGGAAGCATTTAAGGAAACCAGGATGGATGAACATAGAACTTAAACACATGCTAAAAAGGAAGAAAGAAATGTTTATCAAATGGAAAGAGGGAGGCATATCTAAAGAAGAATATAATGCCGTCTGCAGAACCTGCAGGGCACAAATCAGATTATCTAAAGCTGACAATGAATTAAGGCTTGCAAGTGACGTCAAAAGCAACAAAAAAGGATTTTGGGGATACATCAAAAGTAAAGAAAAGTCAAAGATGCTATAGGATTTTTACAGGATGAAAATGATGAAATGGTAAGTCAGGATGTTGAGAAGGCTGAACTTTTAAATTCCTATTTTGCATCTGTTTTCTCTCAGAAAGGAAATGTAACATCAACTGATCTTCACTGTCCTATTAAAGGAATAGAAGAATCCAGGATATCTATAAACAGAAAGACAGTGAGGAAACACTTAGCTAACCTAAATGAATTCAAGTCTCCAGGTCCAGATGAATTACACCCCAGGGTACTGAAGGAGATAGCAGAGGAAATTCTTGAACCACTGTCCATAATCTTTGAAAATTCTTGGAGAACAGGAGAAGTCCCAGAAGACTGGAGAAGAGCAAATGTTGTTCCTATCTTCAAAAAGGGGAAGAAGGTGGACCCAGGGAACTACAGGCCGGTGAGTCTGACTTCTATACCAGGAAAGATCTTTGAACAAATTATTAAAGAACATGTATGCAAGTACCTGGATAAGAATGAAGTGATTAAACAGAGTCAGCATGGGTTTGTAACTAATAAGTCATGTCAGACTAACTTAATTTCCTTCTATGACAGAATCACTGACTGGGTGGATCAGGGAAATGCTGTAGATATAGTATATCTTGACTTCAGCAAAGCATTTGACAAAGTATCTCACACAATCCTTATTGAAAAAATGACTAAGTATGGAATGGACAAGGCAACTGTTAGGTGGATTCATAACTGGCTTAGTGATCGGACCCAAAGAGTGGTTGTAAATGGCTGCACATCCAGTTGGAAGAATGTCTCAAGTGGGGTACCACAAGGCTCTGTTTTGGGCCCTGTATTGTTCAACATCTTTATCAATGATTTAGATGAAGGAATTGAGGGTAAACTGATCAAATTTGCTGATGACACAAAGCTAGGAGGGGTAGCTAATACTAGAGAAGAGAGAGAGAGGATTCAAAAAGATATACATAAACTGGAGCAGTGGGCAGCAACTAACAGAATGGATTTTAACAGGGAAAAATGCAAAGTACTACATCTGGGCAATAAAAATGAAAAAAGCATATACAAAATGGGAGGAATAGGGCTAAGTAACAGCACATGTGAAAAAGACTTGGGTATACTAATTGATCACAGACTTAACATGAGTCAACAGTGTGATGCAGCAGCAAAAAAGGCAAATGCAATTCTAGGATGTATCAACAGAAGCATACAGTCTAGATCACGTGAGGTCATTATTGCCCTCTACTCCTCTTTGGTCAGACCTCATCTGGAATACGGTGTCCAGTTTTGGGCACCACATTTTAAAAAAGACATCAACAAACTGGAGCAAGTTCAGAGAAGAGCCACCAGAATGGTGACCGGTCTGCAAACCATGTCCTATGAGGAACGGTTGCAGGATTTGGGAATGTTTAGCTTGCAAAAAAGAAGACTGAGAGGAGACTTAATAGCTGTCTACAAATATCTCAAGGGCTGTCACATTGTAGAAGGATCATCTTTATTCTCATTTGCACAAGGAAAGACTAGAAGCAATGGGATGAAACTGAATGGGAGGAGACACAGATTAGATATTAGAAAAAACTTTTTGACATTTAGGGTGATCAATGAGTGGAACAGGCTGCCACAAGAGGTGGTGAGTTCTCCTTCAATGGAAGTCTTCAAACAGAGGCTGGATAGATATCTGTCTGGGATGATTTAGAGAATCCTGCTTTGAGCAGGGGGTTGGACCAGATGACCCAGGAGGTCCCTTCCAACTCTACCATTCTATGATTCTATGATTCTTCTTCTGCACGAAGAAGAACCCGCTCCTGCTGGTGACACCGACTTCCTAATGAACCCTCTTGCCAGATTCTCCTGGATATATTGAGACATAGCCTCCATCTCAGGAAGAGAGAGGGGATAGACCCTTCCCGAGGAGGTTCTGCTCCAGGCAAGAGGTCAATAGGACAGTCGTAGGGACGATGGGGCGGCAGAGTCTCTGCAGCCTTTTTAGAGAACACGTCTGCATATGACTGATAACACTTGGGAAGAGGAGAAAGATCTGGGGTATCTCTGTAGTGGTAACCTGAATGCACTCCTTGACACATCTGTCCTTACATGACTCGCTCCAACTCAGTATCCTACCGGAGGTCCACTCAATATGAGGGGAGTGGGAACGGAGCCAGGGTACTCCCAGTAGGATTTCGTCTATTCCCTCGGGAAGGACGAGAAGGGAAATAATTTCCTGATGGGAAGGGGGTACACACAAAGTAAGAGGTACAGTCTGATGTGTAATTGGCGAGGGCAATGTCAACCCATTCACTACCCGGACAGTCAATGGTTTGTCGAGCGCTACCAGATGTATTGCGTGGCAACGAGCAAAGGTGGATGACATGAAATTCCCCTCTGCTCCTGAGTCCACACAAAGCTCAACTGTAAGTGTGGAAGAGTCCACAGTGACTGTCCCTTTAAATGTCATCTTGGAGGAAAATGCCGCTGTCTCTGGTGAACCTCCTCCCAGGGTCACTAGACGCGATCGCTTTCCCGATTGCTGTGGACATTTGTTGGCATAGTGTCCTGTCTGCTGACAAAGGTTACAGACCACAGATACTCGGACGACTCGAGACTTATGTCCTGCACGAGGAACCTCTGTGGCCTTTTGGGGTTTGGACGCCAGATCGGGGGATTCGAGAGGTGTGGCAAAGGTGGGAGCCAACCGAATCCTCTGCGTACACTGGGCCCGCTCCAACCTCCGCTCGTGAAAACGGAGGTCGATGCGGGTAGATATGGAGATGAGCTTCTCCAGTGTGGCGGGAATCTCCCTGGTAGCCAAAGCGTCTTTAACATGGTCAGCCAGTCCTCGCCAGTAGACTGGAATGAGAACTTTATCCGACCAGTCTAGCTCTGGGGCCAGAGTCCGAAATTGGACGGAAAACTGACTGACCAAAGACGAACCCTGTGGCAATGCCAGCAGTTGTAGTGCCGTATCGTGGGTGACCTGAGGTCCTAAAAAGACCTTTTTAAGAGCCTCCAGGAAACGAGGAGCACTCCGCACCACACGATCGTCACGCTCCCACAGCGGCGTTGCCCACTCCAACGCTCTGCCCGAGAGTAGAGACAGTACAAAACCCACTTGTGCCCGATCCGTGGGGAAACGTGCAGCCAGAAGCTCGAGCTGTATAGAGCACTGACTCACGAATCCCCGACATTGCTTGCTGTCACCGGCAAACTTGTCAGGAAGCTGGAGGTGGGATAATGTAGGGGCAGAGGTGGCAGAGGACAAACTGGCTGCAGCCACGCTAGCAGCCTGAACAGCGACTGCGGTAACATCCACAGCTGAGGTTGTGCGCTCAAGAGCCACCAACCTACCCTCCAGCTGCTGGATGTACTGCGGTAGACGCTGGTCATCCGCCATTTTACTAGCCAGACCCTGGCGCTAATATTATGTTAGGGTCTGCGGAACGCACCAAATATATGATGTAAAAAGGTGCGTTCGCAGCTCGGGGTCCACCGTGCAGGCGGAGCCTGCTGCTAGTAAAATGGCGCAAGAAGCAAACTCTGTTATCCCGCAGAGTCGCCAAAATAAACGCCGTAATGCGCTGTGGCAATATGTGCGAACTCTGTTATTCCACAGAGCCGCTAGAAGGAGTGCCGCAGTGCTATATGGCGATGTGTGCGAACTCACTTAACACCACTGAGTCGCAAAATAAACACGGTAGGGCGCTGTCTAGCGTTGAAAGCGAACCCTGTTACGTTACAGAGCCGCTGAGAAAAACTTCTGTGTCCTGTCAGGCACCCAGGTACACAGTTGACTGCTAAGCGAACATAGAACGTGATCATGTGCTAATGTCCTCGCGGGAGACACCCGCAATCTATGGCGTCTGAACGCCAGGCCCTGAATACGGCAATCAAACTCCTCACCGGTTATGCCGGTAATCTAGGGCATCTAGGACACCGATCCTGACCAGCTAGCATACCAAACTCCTCACCGATTAAGTCGGTATTCTAGGGGCTTATTTCAGCCGGGCCCTAACCACACACACGCATGACCACACTGGCGCAAAGCATATGACAATTGATATTAGCGCATGGCGGCCCAGCCATGCCACCCTTTTATAGCAACAGCTACAGGACCTGCCAGAAACAAGGACCAATGAGAAACTGTTCCAAAACACATGCAGTTTCAGGACCTTCCTGGCGGACCAATAGGAGCTGCTGTACCTGAACATGTGACCCCTGATCTCCAATGAGAGATCTTACCCTGGGCATGCTCAGAAGGGGAAATGCAGGACTTCGTCCCATAGACGTCTGCTCCAGCACTGGCTATAATAGCAGATCCAGGAGAGGCAGCAGTAAGTGTCTGCACAGTACTGTAATGGGCAAGACGCTGAGACCGACGTCTCTGCTGAGCAGGCTCCACTGCGGCCGGAGACGAATGGGGGACCGCAGCTGGACTGGTTCGAGACTCCCCTTGTGCAGCAGCGGGAACTCGAACCCTAACAGTGAGATCACCAACATTTGGGGTCGACAGCCGGGTCCTTCTTTCTGTCAGGATTGATCCAGCAGCATGGAAGACTATCTGATAGCACACTACCAGCAGGGCAAGCGAGCTCCTGTAAGGCATATTGTGCTAATTCAGGCCAGGTGTCCAGTTTACAGGCCCAGTAGTCAAAGGGGAATGAACTGTGAGGGAGAACATCGATTCAGTATTACCAGTCGTGTGAGCGGTACTCAAGAAATCAGTCCACAACATGGTCATGAAACCCAGGGCCGGCGTCAGCACCCGGCATACCTGGGCAAGTGCCGGGGCCCTGAGCAGGCGAGGGGGGCCCACTCACCGTCGGGCACCCCGGCGACCGTTAGCGGAGGAGAGCGGTGTCAGCGCCGCCACTGGCCCCCCCGCTTGCTCAGGGCCCCGGCAGCAGCTGGCACAATACTTACATCTTGCCCCGCTGCCGCAGCTCCGGGCTCCAGGGGTGCCTGCGCTTCCTCTCACAGCAGCGCCGCTGAATGACGTCATCATTCAGCGGCCGGCTGTGGCAGAGAGCGCACGGACGCCGGACAGATGTGATGTGTCTTTGTGTGTGTGTGTCTGTGTGTATCAGTATGTGTATATGTAGTGCGGTGCTTTGTGTGTGTATGTGAGAGAGTGCTTGTGTGCTGCGGTGCTGTCTTTCTGATGGTGGTGGGGAGGGCAGTGATGATGATGATGGGGAGTCATTGATGATAATGGGGAGGCATTGATGATGATGGGCAGGCATTGATGATAATGGAGAGGCAATGATGATGGGGAGGCAATGATGCTGATGAGGAGGAAATGATGATGATGGGGAGACAATGATGATGATAGGGATGGCGATGATGATGATGGGCAGGCATTGATGATAATGGGGAGGCAATGATGATGATGGGGAGGCGATGATGATGGGGAGGCGATGATGATGATGGGGAGGCAATGATGATGAAGGGGAGGCAAAGATGATGACAATGGGGAGTCTTTCCACAGCGCCCTTTCCTGAGCCGTAACAGTGCAGAATGCAGCACAGCGCAGAGGAGAGCTCCATATTTTGTATGGAGCATTATATGGGGACCAGTATCCTGTATGGAGCATTATATGGGGACCAGTATCCTTTATGGAGCATTATATTGGGTCCAGTATTCTGTATGGAGCATTATTTTGGGTCCAGTATTCTGTATGGAGCATTATATGGGGGATACGGGGGTGACATCCTTCATGGGGTATTATATGGGTGATGAGGGGGAGACTATGTGGTGCCTATAATATTGTATGGAGGACTGTACTGTCCGGTCTGTACTGTGCGCTGCGAGGATTTGGCGGTTTTTGAGCTATTGTACAATTTACAGTAGATATCACTCATGTAATGGAAGAAGTGAAGTATTGGGCATTGTACTGTACCTATATTTCTCTGCCGTATCTGTGCATCATGAATCGTGGTCTGTGTTAAAGGGGCCCACCGAGGCTCTTTCGCCCGGGGCCCATAAAAAACCTGGAGCCGGCCCTGATGAAACCCCTGTCTCCAACGCCACTTCGGCTGTGTGCACCACGAACACTTCTTCCATGTTGTCCAGTACGGCTCGTGGTAGAACCTGCACCACTGCTGTGTGCTGGGAATGCCTCTAACAAACGGTTTACCAGAGTTGCTTGTTTGTTCGCCAATATTAGCTCTAGGTTCTCCTGTGGCATGATGTTCTGTAATTTGCCTTTATAGCGTGGATCGAGGATGCTGGCCAACCAGTAGTCGTCATCCTTCATAATTTTGGCAATGCGGGGTTCCCTTTTTAGGATCCGCAAGACATAATCACACATGTGGGCCAATGTTCCAGGTGTCAATGATGCACTGCCAGTGGTGGGTGGAGGAGCACTTTCTGCCAAGTCCACATCTCTTCAGTCACGCACAAACCCTGTATCTGACCTAGGCAAGCCAACATTTTCTCTTGCCCCTGAGAAGCATCCCCCTCCCCAAAATAATCACCCCCTCATCCTCCTCCTCATCCTCTTCTTGCTCCACCTTGTCCAGGACAGTTCCCTGAGCAGACAATGGCTGACTGTCATCAAGGCTTCCCTCCTCCTCCTCCTCTTCCTCCTTCGCTGCAGACGCCTGATCCTTAATGTGCGCCAAAATTTGCATGAGCATAAGTGGGATGCTCATGCTTATGATGGCGTCGTCTGCACTTACCAGCCATGTGCATTCCTCAAAACACTGAAGGAATTTACAGAGGTCTTTCAGCTTTGACCACTGCACACCCGACAACTCGATGTCTGCCCTCAAACTGCCTGCCCGTGTATCCTCCCACAAATGCATTACAGCCTGCCTCTGTTCGCACAGCCTTTCAACCATGTGCATGGTGGAGTTCCACCTTGTTACAACGTCTATGATTAGGCGGTGCTTGGGGAGGTGGAGCAATCGCTGCAGCCTTTGCATACGACTGAGAGTCTACTGGCGAGCGACGGATGTGTGAGCACAGTCATCACACCTTATGGAGCAGGGCTGTTAACTCTGGATAATTATTTAAGAAGCACTGCACCATCAGGTTCAAGGTGTGAGCCAGGCAAGGTATGTGTCTAAGTTTTGCCAGGGCTATGGCAGCCACAAAATTACGGCCGTTATCACTGACTACCTTGCCTGGCTCAAGATGTAGACTGCCCAGCCATGACTCAGTTTCTCGCTACAAGTAGTCGGACAGTACCTCTGTGGTGTGTCTATTGTCGCCCAAAGACATCATTTTTAAAAAAGGCTGCTGACTCTTACCACTAGCTGTTCGATAGTGGGATACCTTGTGTGCAACACTAGCAGCTGCGGATGGAGTGCTCATGCGACTGTGCTCTGTCGACGAGCTTTCGCTTCTGGAGGAGGAGGAGGCTCAAACGCCTACAGCCAACTGTTGCCTATATCGTGGGCTAGGCAGCACTGTCCCACCGCCGCTGTCCCCTGTGGACCCTGCATCCACCACATTAACCCAGTGCACAGTGATGGACACGTAACGGCCCTGGCCATGCCTACTGGCCCATGCATCTGTTGTGAGGTGCACCTTTCTACTCACTGATTGTTTGAGTGCCTGGACAATGCGGTTTTTCACATGCAGGTGGAGGGCAGTGATGGCTTTTCTAGAAAAGAAGTGCCGACTGTGTAGGTCATAGCGTGGGACAGTGTAGGCCATGAGCTCTCGGAATGCTGCGCTTTCAAACAAACGGAAGGGCATCATCTCTAATGAGATCAGTTTGGCAATGTAGGCGTTTAAAGCCAGTGTACGCGGATTAGAGGATGAGTACTTTCTTGTCCTACTCAGAGTGTCTACTAGGGTAAGCTGGACTTGAGATCTGCATATGGAGGAACTAGCGGTGGACTTGGCGGACTGAGTGGGGGTTGGTAATGGTGATGGTGGTGGTGGTGATGGCCTAGATTCAGTCTTTTGTTGCAAAAACATCTCTGCGTTCCACTGAGAGGGTGCACCGGATATGACGTTTTGGAATGACCGCTTCAGCGTCCTATTTAAGAACCCACGTGGTTCAGACGCGCGCACCCGCCTGACAGTCTGCACAAGTGCTGCGGGTGACTTCATCCCTAACGGCTGACAAAAATGGCATAACTCTCCCCTGATGATCTAGCCAGAGAAACGCGTTGGGAGGTTGTCAGTCTTCTCAGCCATATATATCCACATGGTTTTTGGTAATGTATGGTGATTTTAAGAAGCCTCCCCCATAGATGGAAGTAACGGTGGATATCGATATATGGTGAGATCGTTCTGTTTATTGAGATGTGCAATTTATGATTTGAATGTGCACATATATTTAAATGATATTATACAGATATATTGATAATTGAGGATATTGATATATAACAGATAATTATCTGCGGTTTTCATCCTCTTATTAATCCCATATATGTGACAATGATAAGTCTGATATATAGACTTTTTAAAAATATTTTCCTTTTTTTTTTTTCTCACAATAATAGTGGTGGTTAGGATACACATTATTTGGTTTATTTATTATTTGTTTGTAAGATATTGGAACTAAGAAGTTCCTTTTAAAGGCGTCTATTAAAAGTTAATTTTTAGCCTGTACTTCTACCTTGCAATTTACATATAATTTTTGATTGGTATATACTTTATAATACAACTTATTTCCAGTGGTATGGCTGGTTTTTTGACTAAAGGCATTAATATTGACACATGGACTGCTGAGGCGAAAGAGGTTTTCTCGGATAAAATATTTGTTCAACCGAAGTACACCCCCTCATATAGTAATGCATTTAAAGAATTGACTAAAGTGTACAAAAATCAAATTTCCAGTTGGTGGGAGGTTCAAAGCCTTGAAAACTATATCAAAACTGGTATAGTCCCTCGACATTTAAGAATAACTTTACAACTAGGATTTAGATATAGGAATAGTACCCTGAGTGATCAATGGGAGAAAGAAGTGACTGCTAGTTCCTTGAGGTTTATGAATCTACTTCTGGAGGAAGAGAAAAAAAACACTTAATTTGCAAAGTGATCTATTAAAAGAACAGATTGAAATAACAAAAAAATTTTCAGCGGAAACAGATTTTTCTGCAAAAGAGACAGTATTACAAAATACCATCGAAAGATATCAATATAACCTCAAGGAACGCAAGCATCGCAATTTTGTGGCGTGATTTACAGGAATTTAAAGAGAATAAGGCGTATCATATTCCCACTAACAGAAATTTTTCTAACTTTGGTAGAAATCTGGAAACGGATATATCCTCTACTGATACGGACTTGTCCGATTCTGAGACTCGTTCCAGAAATTCTAGAAGCAGACAGAGAGATAGGGGCAATCAGAGGGGGCGTCCTGGTGATAGATTGGGGAGTTCCCGTTTTTTAGATCAGGGTTATTACCTGAGAAACAGGTCGGGTGTCAACAGTTAATTAAAACACAGACTACTCAAGTGATTAACATTTCTTCTTAGACCCCTTACAAACATAGAGGTTCAGGTTTTGAGTAAGGGTCTTAATTTTGTGCCAACTTCAGATTTTCAGGCATTTGAAAGCATTAAAGATCTCCATCTTTTTGTTCGTAAGTTGAAGAGGAAAAAACATTTTATTAAGGAAGATAAACGCACTAGTCAGGATTTGAGAATTCCTGAGTCACTTTTACCGGATATTAGATCACTCTACGGCCTGGCTGACCCTGTCCCAGAGTTTACGGGAGAGGGCCCATTTACTCAACTCAAGCCTAAAAGTTTAAAAATGCCCCCGCCGTCAGGAGATAAATCTACCATTGATGTATTTTTGGAAGTAGTCACTAAATATTTAGAACTTTTGGGTACAAAGGTCAAAACACGCTATAATCTATCTAAAATTGAAATGGAGGCCATCAAATGTCTTGAAAAAGGTCCTAATATTGTGGTAAAGCCCTCAGATAAGGGTGGGAACACGGTAGTGATGAATCTCATGGATTACCGGGATATGTGTCAAAAGATTTTGAAGGACTCGATATCCTATGAAAAAGTGTCGGGTAATCCAATGAATGAATCTCTGAATCAATTGAAAGTTATTTTGGATGAAGGTATTAGGGGGAATTTGATTGATAAAAATGAATATGATTATCTATACCCCACGTTCCCTGTAACAGCAACTTTCTATTGCCTCCCTAAAATTCATAAGGGTTCTTCTCCCTTGAAAGGGAGACCAATAGTCTCAGGTATTGATAGTTTGACCCATCATATTGGGATATATTTGGATGAGATATTGAAACTTTTTGTTATCTCGTTGAATTCTTATACTAGAGATACAACGGATCTACTGAGAAAATTGGATGGGCTGAATATTGAAAGAGAATCCATCCTCTGTAGCATTGATGTAGAGGCGCTATATTCCTCCATTAGTCATGTGAATGGCCTAGAAGCAGTGGAATTCTATTTAAAAAGGAGGGGCCTACAATGCAGTGACCATAACATCTTTGTACTCAAATTGTTAGAATTTTGTCTGACCAAAAACTTCTTTCTTTTTGACAACGGGTTGTACCACCAGCTCACGGGCACAGCAATGGGCAGTCCATGTGCGCCATCTTATGCGAATCTGCTCCTGGGCTGGTGGGAAGAAACTGTAGTGTTTAGCGATCTGTACACTCAGGAATGTGAAAAGATAGGTTTTTGATCAAGATATATTGACCGCGTCTTTATGGTGTGGAATGGGAGCATTCTAGAGTTGGAGACTTTTGTGGCTAAACTAAATGTCATTCAATTGGGACTCTCTTTCACTTTTGAATATCATATGTCTGAATTGCCTTTTTTAGACATAAACATTAAAAAAATGGGAAATGGAAATATTGATACGAAAATATTTAGAAAACCAACATCAACGAATGCCCTTTTGAGATGGGAAAGTCACCATCCAACCCCCCTTAAGAAGGAATCCCAAAGGGACAATATATGAGGGTGCGACAAAATTGTTCCTCTGAAAGTGACTTCCAGGCGCAGGCAGCAGATCTAAGGCAGCGATTTCTAAATAGAGGACACCCGAATGGGGTCCTACGTAAAGTGTATAATGACACTAAATCTTTGGATAGGACATCGCTATTGAATGCTAAACAGCCAAAAAATGAACCCCCCACATGTCGTTTCATCACTACCTTTAACTCTGGAGCACAACAAGTTCGTTCAATTCTCCAGAAACACTGGTCAATATTGCAGATGGATGAGGACATTGGAGATCTGGTGGGAGATTTTCCCAAAGTAACTTTTTTGAAAGGTAGATCCATAGGGGATAGAATTGTGCACAGTCATTTTAATCCCCAGAAGAGAGAAACTTGGCTTACTAGCAATGTCAAAGGCTGTTATAAATATAGTGGTTGTATAGCTTGTCCGGTCTTATCTACAGGAGGATCCTTCAGGAGTAATGTAACGAACAAAACATATGAAATCCGCCATTTTATCAACTGTCGCATGAGGGGTGTGATTTATAAAGCTACTTGTCCGTGCAATTTGGAATACGTGGGAAAGACGATTCGAGAATTCAGAAGGAGAATAGGTGAACATCTGCGAGATATAGCCCTGAAGAGGGATACACCTTTAGCCAGACACATGGTTAGTCAACATGAGGGGGAAACAACGGGTCTCAAATTCATTGGAATTGATAAAATAGGAGCACCAAAGAGGGGCAGCAACTGGGATAGGAGAATTTTACAAAGTGGAACTAAATGGATATTTCAGCTGAAAACACAACAGCCTTTGGGTCTCAATGAAATCTTTTCATATAATTGATTTGTATAAATTGGGACATTCAATATATCTCCTCTCTCATGATATGCCTCCCCTCCTTGCCCCACTATCTTCCACGTATCCCTTTCCTATTATTGTAAACTCTTTTTCCACACTTATCTTAGGTCTAAATTAGGGTCTTATAGGGAATTATACTGCCAGCCGCCGAGGAGTGGGGGAGCCAATATCATTTCTTCTTAGGGTGCCAACCTCCACTGACAGGTAGGGTACATCAGGTCTGATAGGGACTGATAGCCCCTATAACCTTTTATTTTTTGTTTCCCTTCTGACCTTATCTCCATTGTCCTCTATCATACTAACATTGTTAATATTTATGCCTGGCACTCAAATGACCACCAATTCTACTTTAAGGAGCTTTTTGTCCTGGGTTATATCTCAGGAGAGTTTTGTAAGGTTCCTTGATTCCGTAAATTGAGCATGGGAATCATATATATATATGGGACCATATCTTTATATCTGCATCGCTGCGGCATCCAGGATGTGACGTCACTTGGTGAGTCACATGAACGCGGAACTCATGAGGGCATCTGAGGATGTTACCTATGCGTTCCATCTCTGCGTTCCACTGAGAGGGTGCACCGGATATGACGTTTTGGAATGACCGCTTCAGCGTCCTATTTAAGAACCCACGTGGTTCAGACGCGCGCACCCGCCTGACAGTCTGCACAAGTGCTGCGGGTGACTTCATCCCTAACAGCTGACAAAAATGGCATAACTCTCCCTGATGATCTAGCCAGAGAAACGCGTTGGGAGGTTGTCAGTCTTCTCAGCCATATATATCCACATGGTTTGGGGTACTGTATGGTGATTTTAAGAAGCCTCCCCCATAGATGGAAGTAACGGTGGATATCGATATATGGTGAGATCGTTCTGTTTATTGAGATGTGCAATTTATGATTTGAATGTGCACATATATTTAAATATTATACAGATTTATTGATAATTGAGGATATTGATATATAACAGATAATTATCTGCGGTTTTCATCCTCTTATTATTCCCATATATGTGACAATGATAAGTCTGATATATAGACTTTTTTAAAAATATTTTCCTTTTTTTTTTTTCTCACAGTAATAGTGGTGGTTAGGATACACATTATTTGGTTTATTTATTATTTGTTTGTAATGTATTGGAACTAAGAAGTTCCTTTTAAAGGCGTCTATTAAAAGTAAATTTTTAGCCTGCACTTCTACCTTGCTATTTACATCAGTATGGATTAGACCAGAATATAAAAAGCAGAAAAAGGGTACTGCATCACAAGATACCAGGTGTATATAGTATATGAGAAAATTTCAATCTTCGTATATATTTCCGGAGTCACGCACAGACGCTCACAGGCTCAGTATGGATTAGACCAGAATGTAAAAAGCAGAAAAAAGGTACTGTATCACAAGATGCCAGGTGTATATAATATAGGGGAAAATTGTAAATCTCCGTATATATTTCCGGAGTCATACACAGACGCTCTCTCAGTATGGATTTGACCGTAATACAAAAGGCATAAAAAAGGTACTGTATCAGAAGAAACCAGGTGTATATAGTGTAGGGGAAAATTTCAATCTCCGTATATATTTCCCGAGTCACACACAGATAGTCAGCATGTATATGTCCGTGATCCCAGCCGGTACACGGTAGTGTGTGAGGAGCGTACAGCTGTATACGGTGTGGGAAAAAATGAATGCCTATTAACCAGCACTGCTGCACACAAGAAAATCCTCCACTTTCACTGGCAGGCAGCCTAATAACCAGCGCTGCTGCACACAAGAAAATCCTCCCCTGTCACTGCACACTAACTGTACAGCACAATTGCTATCAGCACAAGCACAGAACTTCTCTTTCCTGCCCTAACTCTCTCCCTACTGATAAACAGCGTCAGCAACCTCTCCCTACTGTTAAGATCGGCATAAGTAAAATGACGGTCGGCGGTCAGGGCTTTTATAGACACTATGACGCTCTCCAAAGCAGACCAATCACTGCAATCCCCTTCTCTAAGATGGTGGTGGACGCTGCCCATGTCATCTCGTTGACCACAGTGTACGTCCTTGCTCATCGGCTAAAAAAGGCGCCTGCAAGCATTATGGGAAAACCGACTTTGGCCCTCGAGTCGACGGCCGCATGGCCGACTTCACGCTATGGTCTGGTTTCACTCGGCGAAACTCGACTTTAGCGAAGGTCGGCGACTTATGAATCTGACTGACCTGTTTCGCTCAACTCTAGTGGTATGTGTTAAAGGGGCCCACTGACAATCTTTGGCTCGGGGCCCACGAATACCTGGAGCCAGCCCTGCCCCTCCACAACTTTAGCCAACTAACCCCCAGTTTTCAATGTGTTACTATTATTATAAAGTAAATTAAGGTTGACAACCTTAAGTAATAAGAATTGATGTCGCTGGCATTGAAATGGGCACTGTAGGTGTGTTTACTGTCCTCCACTCACTGCCGACTTTTATTCCCCATTGACTTGCATTGGGGTTGGGTCAAGTTTCGGTCGGAACTCCGACTATTTAAGATAGTCGGCCTATTTAGTTCGACTCAACTTTTGATAAAATCGGGTGGTCCGAAACCCGACTTGACCCTCCCGGAGGCAAAGTTGCTCATCTCTAGGAGTAAATGCTGTTCATTTTCTCAAAAAACAAACAAAAACAATAAAAATATATGTTTAACCCCCGTGGTATAGTGACTAATGTGGCACCCAGGGGGCACTGTAGAAGTTGCTAAAATTATGCATGGAGGCATGAGATGGATGGGAAACCAGTCCCTGGTATAGTGCTAAATGGAAAGTATGTGTCGCAGAGCTATTCTGTGCTGTAGGTCAGTAATGTTGTTCTGGGACTTGTAGTCCCGTAAGAGTTCTGATTATTGTTAAGGGTGAACCTATAGGGTTAGCTTGTGAGCTGGGTGGGACATGTTAACCACACATACACCGCCCACTGGTGGTGGGAGAATGAATGTTGCAATCTGGTGATTGTAGGTGTTGTGAAGGACCTGTGATGAGGTCATGAATAGGTGACCGGACCATGTGCTTCATGCCTTAGCTGGGGGAGTGGCTACAGGTATGAAAGACAGTGTTTGGCATAGGGCTGCCTGGAAGGTTCCTGGAAGGTCTGTCAGTGTTGGAAGATCCTGGAAGCACGTGGTGAGACTTGGAGCTTGGTAGCTGGAGTGTTGGACGGGGGTCCTGAATAGCACCCGGACAGGACACATGGGTGTGCGGAGCCTGTGACGGTCCCACACTGAGAACCACACGGTTCTGTTGAGGAGCTTGGCTGGAGTTAGCCTGGAAGTGTGACTTTCTGTTACAGTGTGTCAGTGAGCACCAAAGCGAGTTCCAGACCACCCGGTAAGGCACCTGGCGGTCCCTGCTGGCCTGCAGCCGCTTAGTCAAGCCCGTCCCATGCAAGGGTGCATCTGGGAACAGTGATATTGAAAGCTGGAATGCATTTATGTTTTGTGATGTTTTGTTACCTGGTGTTAAAGAGACAGTAAACATTGATTTTTGGACTTAAAGCCTGTGTGTTGCCTCATAACTGCGGTCCGGCCCTTGCCTACCAGAGAGGATCCCTACAGTTTGATGGAGAATGCGGGCAGACGCAGTGAGGGTTTTTTTTTTAATGTTTTTTTTCCAAGCATGACAAATAACCAGGTGAAGACGTCTGGCTGTAACCCGGTGGGGTTACGAAGGTGACAAGCGCCTGGCTGTAACTCGGTGGGGTTACGAAGGTTGCTGTGGATCAGGGGATCCACGAAGACGGCGCAGCGGAAGCGTGCAGAGACTGGTGGTAGCGGGAGCTACCGGGACACTTGCAGGAAGAGGTTCTGCAGTAGCAGCAGCTTGTGAGCAGCAGTCGGAGGTGCCGGTGGTTGGTGGCTGGCACAGCAGCAGTGTCGGTGCCAGCAGAAGCTTGTGGTGTAATAGAAGGACAGTGTGAACCAGGTCACACAGACTCTTAAAGGGCCAGTAACAGCCCAAAATAAATAAAACTGTACTGTGGGAGTTGTGCCTAAGGAAACTGTGGGGGAGTCCACAGGGTATATCCTAGAATGGGCTAATGGTCTAAACGGGGCATTAACCCACCAGCAGGGATGGGGGGTAAAAAGGGGGTGGAGTATCCCAACGGTAAAGGGGAGGCGACATCGGATTGTTGCCAGGGGCAATGGTGCTATGTATGTCCAGTCTGTCATTTGAATTACCCTCCAGGTGAGAGGCTACATGGGCGTGACCTGCTGATGAATGGTGAGGAGGAGGTACACGATTCAGGAAGCTCAGTGACCCTAGTGAGGGCTGCACCCGATAACTTTAAAACCACAAGAAAGATCAAGGTCACTTGCATCCATGGGTCCACTAGGGAATATGTAGAGGCCTTTGTGATACTAGAGACGGTCAGGGACAGTAAAAACCATAAGGCAGCTTTAGTTCCAAACTTAGCTTGTCCAGTGGTAATAGGCCGGGACTCTGGGCTGTTCTCAGAATTGTGGGATGGGGGAGTTCCTCTACAGCCACTGAATAGAGGTCTCTGTACTGTTGGGGCAATGTGTATTAGTACAGTGACACCTCCCAAAGTGGATGGGTCTGACCAACTCTGTGACATAGTAGACGATGACACAAGTGGAAAGGGTGCGGCTACCCAACGGACAGACCTGAAGTCTCTTGATGGGTGCCAGGTGGGAGGTGACTCAGATTGTGACTCAGACTGTGACTCTAATAGAGAAAGGGAGTACAGTGAGGAAAAGCCCCACAAGGAGAAAAAATCCTCCCGTAGACGGAGACACAAAGGGCGCAAGGCGCCGGAACACAATGTATGCACTAAGGATGGTAAAAAAGAAAAACCTATGACTGATGCGATTGTGCAAGATGTGAGTACTCTTCCAGACCCTGAAAAGTCGGAGAGGGTGGAGCCTCTAGAAAGGTTGACGGGGTCAGATACGGAAGGCGCCAACGCTGTACAGTTGGAGCAGGTGCGCCACCTGGAGGCCGAGGTTGCGGCCATAAAGCAGAACATGGCTAACAAAGTGTCTGGTGAGAAGCAAAAGTCGGCTGAACTAAAGACCATGAAGGAGCAGATCGAACAAGAAAAGGCCCTGAGGCAAACTGTGGAACATAGAGTGGATGAGCTGGAGAATGTAGTCTCTGAGCTCAGAGGTCACCTGTCTATGTGACAAAGTGTGGGTAGGACCTTGGGAGAAGAGATGGAGTTGCTCAGAAAAGCAGTAAGGGGTCTGCAGAAGGAGAAGTTGCGGGTTAAAGACGTACAGCGGCCATGCCCGAGTGATGACCAGGCGGAAGTGCCAGTGCCCATCTGGGCAAGGGGTCGTGAAGAACGTGAGTCTCAGGAGGAGGAGAAGACTTCACTCTTTAGGTGTGTGATAAAGGTACCTGCAGACATGCGAGAAGCCTGTGCCAGTGAGGGGGTGCATGAGGCCTTTAAAAAGGCGGTAAAAGCCGATAGTGTTAACTGGGCACCAGAGACGAACCAGTTGGTGATCCTGGCAGAGGGGGAAGACACAGAGAAGCTGGTGGCTGTCCTGAAGGATATGCATCTGCAGTGTCTCCACGCGAAACAGATGATTATGTTGAGTAACATTAAAGTCGCTCGACGTCTGGAGCAGGCAAAGGAAGATCAAAATCGGCTGGGCTTGGTAGAAGAGGTAATTCCGGTACCCAGAAATCTGGTGGGGAGAGTCGTTGGAAGACTTGGAAAAGTGATGCAGGAGATGGTGGATAGATCCGGTGTAAGGAGAGTGAGGATTCCAGCTGATGGCGAGATCAAGGTGGCTGGAGAAGAAGAAGACATGGTTCCATTCATTGGTGTGGGCTCAGTGGAGAGCCTGAAGAACATCCGAACGCTCCTGGAGTATCGAGTGACGTACCTACGAGAAGTAGAACAGCTGATCTCAGGAAGAAAGCAGATAAAGGAACAGCTGCAGGAGTTGAAACGAAGATGGTGACTGCTTCCAGCCCAAGATATAGAGAAACAAGAGGCTTCTCTGGGGACTGGCAGTAGGCGAGCTGAAACACTAAGGGGTAGAGGACGATTCTGTTAGCTCAGGGCTGAGTGACCTAAGTGTGAGACCTGGTGGCAGACAAAGAGATAGAGAGTCCGACTCAGATCAACCAGTGAGCTTGACTGGACGATGGACTCAGGACCGCAACAACCGTAGGAGATGGTACTGGAGGGGTCTGGTGACACAGACGGAAAAACAAGGCCGACATTCTGACCCCTGGGGCCGGGGAAGGCCTAACCAAGAGGTAATGTTGCAGGATGCCCAAAATCGACTGAGATGGTCCCTCGACTTGTAGGGCAAGGTGACATGGGTGACCTGTCTCGGGGTCCTCGGGTTGGAACAGGTGTTCAACCTCACAAGTTTGAACAGAGGGGGAAGGTATGTGGTGTAGTGACTAATGTGGCACCTAGGGGGCACTGAAGAAGTTGCTCAAATTATGCATGGAGGCATGAGATGGATGGGAAACTAGTCCCTGGTATGGTGCTAAATGGAAAGTATGTGTCGCAGAGCTATTCTGTGCTGTAGGTCAGTAATGTTGTTCTGGGACTTGTAGTCCCATAAGAGTTCTGATTATTGTTAAGGGTGAACCTACAGGGTTAGCTTGTGAGCTGGGTGGGACATGCTAACCACACATACACTGCCCACTGGTGGTGGGAAAATGAATGTTGCAATCTGGTGATTGTAGGTGTTGTGAAGGACCTGTGATGAGGTCATGAACAGGTGACCTGACCATGTGCTTCATGCCTTAGCTGGGGGAGTGGCTACAGGTATGAAAGACAGTGTTTGGCACATGGTGAGGAGATTGAGTTGGAGACTGAGAAGTCTCTGGAAGTCTGGCTGAGACAGTGGAGAGTGTGTCCTGCATAGGGCTGCCTGGAAGGTTCCTGGAAGGTCTGTCAGTGTTGGAAGATCCTGGGGTTGGATCGGATTCCTGGAAGCACGTGGTGAGACTTGGAGCTTGGTAGCCAGGGTGTTGGACGGGGGTCCTGAATAGCACCCGGACAGGACACATGGGTGTGCGGAGCCTGTGACGGTCCCACACTGAGAACCACGTGGTTCTGTTGAGGAGCTTGGCTGGAGTTAGCCTGGAAGTGTGACTTTCTGTTACAGTGTGTCAGTGAGCACCGGAAGCGAGTTCCAGACCACCCGGGAAGGCACCTGGCGGTCACTGCTGGCCTGCAGCCGCTTAGTCAAGCCCGTCCCATGCAAGGGTGCGTCTGGGAACAGTGATATTGAAAGCTGGAATGCATTTATGTTTTGTGATGTTTTGTTACCAGGTGTTAAAGAGACAGTAAACATTGATTTTTGTACTTAAAGCCTGTGTGTTGCCTCATAACTGCGGTCCGGCCCTTGCCTACCAGAGAGGATCCCTACACCCCTTAGTGACAGAGCCAATTTGCAGCTTAATGACCGGGCCAATTTTTACAATTCTGACCACTGTCACTTTATGAGTTTATAACTCTGGAACGCTTTAATAGTATCCTACTGATTCTGAGACTGCTTTTTCGTGACATATTGTACTTCACGTTAGTGGTAAAAAAAATTTTATATGACTTGCTTTTATTTATGAAAAAAACGGAAATATGGCGAAAATTTTGAAAATTTAGCAATTTTCAAACTTTCAATTTTTATGCCCTGAAATCAGAGAGATGTCACACAAATTTCTTAATAAATAACTTTTCCCACATGTCTGTTAGGGTTCGAGTTCCCGCTGCTGCACAAGGGGAGTCTTGAACCAGTCCCGCTGCGGTCCCCCATCAATCTCCGGCCACAGTGGAGCCTGCTCAGCAAAGATGTCGGTCCCAGCATCTCGCCCGGTCTAATACTGTGCAGAGACTTGCTGCTGCCTCTTCAGGTTCTGCTATTGTAGCCAGTACTAGTCAGCGGTGAGCAGACGTCTTTAGGACTAAGTCCTTTGTTGTTTCATCTGAGCATGCCCAGAGCAAGATCTCCCATTGGAGATCAGGGGTCACATGCTATGTGGTATAATGACTAATGTGGCACCTAGGGGGCGCTGTATAAGTTCTCAAATTATGCCTGGAGGCATGAGATGGATGGGAAACCAGTCCCTGGTATGGTGCAAAATGGAAAGTATGTGTCGCAGAGCTATTCTGTGCTGTAGGTCAGTAATGTTGTTCTGGGACTTGTAGTCCCATAAGAGTTCTGATTGTTGTTAAGGGTGAACCTACAGGGTGAGCTTGTGAGCTGGGTGGGACATGCTAACCACATATACACCGCCCACTGGTGGTGGGAGAATGAATGTTACATACTGGTGATTGTATGTGGTGAAGGACCTGTGATGATGTCATGAACAGGTGACCAGACCATGTGCTTCATACTTTGGCTTGGGGAGTGGCTACAGGTATGAAAGGCAGTGCTGGGCACATGGAGAGGAGATTGTGTTGGAGACTGGGAAGTGTCTCTGTAGTCTGTCTCAAGGGATTCTGTCTGAGACTGGGAAGTGTCTCAAGGGAGTCTGTCTGAGACCGGAAGGAGCCTCTGGAAGTCTGGCTGAGACAGGGGAGAGTGTGTCCTGCACAGGGCTGCCTGGAAGGTTCCTGGAAGGTCTGTCAGTGTTGGATCGGATTCCTGGAAGCACGTGGTGAGACTTGGAACTTGGTGGCCAGGGTGTTGGAGGGGGGTCCTGAATAGCACCTGGACAGGACACATGGGTGTGCGGAGCCTGTGACGGTCCCACACTGAGAACCAGGCGGTTCTATTGAGGAGTTTGGCTGGAGTCAGCCTGGAAGTGACTTTTTGTTACTGTGTGTCAGTGAACACCGGAAGCGAGTCCAGATCACCCGGGAAGGCACCTGGCAGTCCCTGCTGGCTTGCAGCCGCTTTGTCAAGGGTGAGTCTGGGACCAGTAGTTTGCAAAGATGGAATGCATTTATGTTTTTGTCATGTTTTGTTACCTGGTTTAAAGAGACAGTAAAACATTGATTTTGGACTAAAAGCCTGTGTGTTGCCTCATAACTGCGGTCTAGCCCTTGCCTACCAGAGCGAACCCCTACAGCTCAGATACAGCTGCCACTCCCATTGGTCCTTTAGGAAGGTCCTGTGGCTGTTGATGTTCTGAAGCAGCTTCCCATTGGTCCTTCCTGGAAGGTCTTTTTCTCGTGGCTGCTATATCAAATCTGTTACGTGCTTGCGCCAGTGTGGTCATGTATGCATGTGATTAGGTCTGGCTGAAATAAGCCCCTAGAATACCGGCACCTCCGGTGAGGAGATTGTATGCACGTGTTCAGGGCTCGGCTGAAAACGCCATTAGAATACCGGCTACTCCGGTGAGGAGATTACTGCTTGGGTTCTGTTTGCATGACCACAGACTGCAATCCGCTTAGCAGTCGTCTGTGTTCCCTGTGAGTCTAACAGGACACAGTCTTTGTTACAGCGGCTCTGTGAATTAACAGAGTCCGCTTATATCGCCATATAGTCTGACCACAACCTACTGACATTCTCTTTTCTCTCCTCTGTTAGTACGCATCCCCCACTCCACAAACTCACCCACCCTTGCAGAAATCTCAAACACCTCAATTTACAATCGCTCTCTGAGTCCCTCCTCCCTCTCACAGACATAGCCTCACTTAATGACACAGATGCTGCTGCCACATTTCATAACACCACAATTAAAGCCACACTTGATTCGGCCACCCCCCTCACGCAGAGCAAAACTCGTACAATCAACAGGCAGCCCTGGCTGACCGGCCTGACCAAAGAACTAAGACGGGCTTCCAGGGCTGCCGAGCGGAGATGGAAGAGAACCCATTCTACCGAGCACTTCAACGCATACAAGCAGTCCCTCGCCAGCTTCAAGTCCACGCTCTCTGACGCAAAACAAACTTACTTTGCATCTCTCAAATCCTCCCTGTCTCACAACCCTAAACAGCTCTTCAACACTTTCAATTCTCTACTCCATCCCACAGCACCTCCTCCCTTTCCTCTCATTTCTGCTGAAGACTTTGCCTCCTTCTTTAAGCAAAAGATTGATACTATCAGAGAAGGCTTTGGCCCGCAGCCCCCAATGCCCCTCTTATCCACTCAGCCCTGTTCTTCCAAAACCAGCTTCACCACCATGACAGAAGATCAGCTCTCCACTCTCCTGTCAAGATCGCACCTCACCACTTGTGTAAGGTTCTATGTATATATTCCTGAAACTCAGTTTGTTCGTCAGCCATTTTACTTTCTGTCTTGCTGCAGCTATCTTGCCCTCAGTCAAAATGGAGTTTCCAGCTTGAATGTTCCCGCCCTGATTCTCTCCTTTGCTTCTTAAGCAGCCACAGCTGAGCAATCAGTGCTTCAGAATCTAGCCTGCAGTGAACCTGTGACTTGACTCCTGTAAGCCTTGGACCTTGTACTCCAGCTATTCCTACTGAGGAACTCTGAAGCACTTGTGGACTCTGAACCCTGCTCTTTGAAAGACCCACGTTTGCATGGACTTACGGTAACAGAGAAGAAGATCCTGAATCTGTATTGGAGAGTGATTGCTGAGCTTGGATTACTCTGGCCTGCTGTGTCTCCTGTTTCTGTGTCTGCAAACTGTGTGACTATTTCTGCCAACTTGTATGAAGTAATACAGGACTTTTCTATATCAAACCTGTGACTCCTGTGTTTTCATCGCACCCAAGCACAAGACGCTATATGAACTGTACTACATACATTACAAGATTCTGAAGCCAAAACGTTAGTGTCTGCTGGGTCTGGAAAGGCTGTGTCTGCTGTACTGTGGATATCAGACGTCCGGTTGTACTTTCTGTGATGACAGTGGTTGTGACTTCTCACAACCATTCCAGGTGAGCAATTCCCTTAAGTTTTTTCTTTTTGCAGTGTTACCACAGGTAAACACTATTGTTTTTTTTTTTTTTTTTTTTCCTTTCTTTTCTCTTTTTTGTCTGCTGTAACTCTGGATATCAGATGTCTGGTTGAAACTTTCTGTGATGATAGTGGTTGTGACTTCTCACAACCATTCCAGGTGAGCAGTTCCCTTAATTTTTTTTTCTCTCTGCAGTGTTGCCACAGGTGAACACTATTGTTTTTTTTCTCTCCTCTTCTTCCAGTAATCCTGTCTTAAAAGATCTGGAAAATGGAGGCCCGCATAAAGGAACTTTGCGGAGTGACTGATAATATCCTTGCAGATTTGCAGAATATAAAGACCCGTTTTACAAATCTACAGGACCTCAATAATCACAATTTGCAAGTGGTTGGACAGACTACCCAGGATTTGCGAGCCAGGATTGAGGTTCTAGAGGGGCGAGTCCAGGCTCCTGCCGTAGCCCCGAGTGCTGGGATTCCCAAGTTGCCCCCTTTTCGTTTTGGCGGTGAACGTGAGAAATTCAGGGGATTTATTAATCAATGCAATCTTTTTTTTTCTGCACATGCTTCACAATTTCCCACTGAACGATCTAAGGTGCTTACTATAATTATGTTGCTTACCAACAAGGCTTTAATGTGGGCAAACCCTCTGATTGAGACTGAGGATGATTGTTTGAATCACCTTGATGATTTTATTTCAGCCATGGGGCAGGTGTTTGATGACCCCAATCGAGGTGCAACAGCTGAAGCAGCCATGTTAGCTTTGCGCCAAGGTAAGCACTCGGTAGCTGAATATGCCTTGGATTTCAGGAGATGGGCCCTTGATACCACCTGGGACAGTTCCGCCAAAAAATCTATTTTTCGAAAGGGGTTATCTCCACTGATTAAGGATGAACTTGCTCGTGCCGACCCTCCCACTGCGTTAGGTGACTTTATTAACTACTGCATCCGTATTGATACTCGTCTGACTGAACGCAGGCAAGAGAGATGGTTCGAAAGCAATCGTACTAACCTTTTCCTACCTTCCTCTCCAGCTAAGGAACCTTTGAGTAGGATCACAAGGGAACCTGAACCTGAACCCATGCAGGTAGACTCTTTACAACGACGGGTTAGTGATGCACGCAAGGAACATTGTTTTAAGGAGAATCTATGTTTCTATTGTGGTAAGTCAGGGCACTTCATTATAAACTGGCCCAGCCGTTCTCGTAAGACTACTGCAGCACTCATTCATTGTGAGTGTTGCGAGAGGGGATCTGTCAGGTCCGAGCCTCAGGCTCCAGAGAGATCTGCAGCAACAGATCTTGATTTCTCGGACTTAAACTCCGTTACCTCTGAGGACGTTGACTGTGTAAACGCTGCCATTTTTCAAGTTTCCTCAGCGGTGTCCCAGCTGAGTTGTAAGAAAAACAATTCTCATTGCTTTCTTTCCATCAAACTCTGGGTTGACTCAGCTTGGGTGTCTAGCTCTACTATGATCGACTCAGGGGCAAGTGGAAATTTTATGGATGTCTCCTTTGCTCTGAAACAGGGAATACGTTCAGTGAAGAAGGCTACTCCAGTACAGATGGAAACTGTGGATGGCTCCCTGCTGACCTCTGGACCAGTGGATCAGGAAACAGAGCCTTTGAGGGTTCTTATGGGTAAAGATCATCAAGAGAAACTGTCCTTTATGCTTATCTCTTCTCCCCACTTTCCCATTATTCTAGGGCTACCATGGCTGCAGGCTCAGAATCCTACCATTAACTGGGAGACCAAGGAATTACACTTTCCAGAGAAACAGATGAGTCCAAAAGTTTCAGCTTGCTCTGTTCCTAAAGGAATCATGTCAGTCCCTGAACTACCAGCTGTATACCAGGACTATGTGGATTTATGTGACAAGAAGAACGCTGACCAGCTTCCTCCTCACCGTCCATATGATTGTCCAATTGAATTATTGCCTGGAGCAGAGATACCTTTTGGTAAGATCTACCCCCTGGCGGGGCCCGAGCTAAAGGCTTTAAAGGATTACATAGATGAAAATCTAGCCAAGGGCTTCATACGCCCCTCTTCATCTCCTGCAGGTGCACCCATCTTCTTTGTAAAGAAGAAAGATGGATCTCTGAGACCATGCGTAGACTATAGGGAACTCAATAAGGTTACTATTAGAAACCGTTATCCATTGCCTTTAATCCCTGAGTTATTGGAGAGAGTGCGACATGCCAAAATTTTTTCTAAACTAGATCTTCGTGGGGCCTATAACTTAGTCCGTATTAGACCTGGGGATGAATGGAAGACTGCATTCAGGTCACGCTATGGACACTTTGAATATCTAGTTATGCCTTTTGGTCTGAGTACCGCCCCAGCCACTTTCCAACACTTGGTGAATGACATCTTCAGGGATCTCCTAGATACATTCGTGGTAATTTATTTGGATGATATTCTAATTTTTTCTAACTCCACAGAGGAACATCATGGACATGTGAGAATGGTCTTGGAACGTCTAAGACAAAATCATCTTTACATCAAACTTGAAAAGTGTGAATTCCATAGGACCGAAATTCAATTTCTGGGGTATGTACTGTCTACACAAGGAATTAGTATGGATGGAAGCAAAACCCAAGCCATCAAGGATTGGCCAAGTCCTAGAAATGTGAAGGAGGTACAGCGCTTCATCGGGTTTGCCAACTTCTATAGACGTTTCATTAGAAATTTCTCTGAGGTAGTGTCACCTATCACTCAACTTACCCGGAAAGAGTCTAGGTTTTCCTGGACTCCCCAAGCCCAGGAAGCATTTTCCCGTCTAAAAGATAAATTTACCACTGCACCTATCCTAGTACATCCCAACCCCGAGCTTGCCTTCATAATAGAGGTGGATGCTTCAGACTGTGCCGTTGGAGCTATACTCTCTCAGAGAACAGGTGAGAAGAATGTCTTGCATCCCTGTGCCTTCTTTTCCCAGCAGTTGTCTTCGGCTGAGAGGAACTACGATGTGGGCAATAGAGAGTTGTTGGCCATTATTGCCGCCTTCAAAGAATGGAGACACCTTCTTCAGGGAGCTGCACAGCAAATAGTCGTCCTGACAGACCATCGTAACCTTGAGTTTATCAGGTCGGCTAAGTGCCTGACTCCTCGCCAGGCTCGCTGGAATCTTTTCTTAAACCAATTTCATTTTATCATCTCTTATAGACCAGGATCGCGCAATGGAAAGGCTGATGCACTCTCTAGGATTTACTCAGCAGAGACACGTCCAATTACTCCTCCTAAGACTATTCTTCCTGACTCTAGATTCCTAGGAGTAATTCATAATCAAGACCTACTTAAGGACATCAAGGAAGCATACCATGCGGATTCCTTTTTGGCACAACCCCCAAGGGACGTAAGTCTTGTCTTTAAGAATGGTGTGTGGATTCAGGGACAACGTCTGTATATTCCTGAAACAGTCAGATTAAGAGTATTGCAACTCATTCACGATTCCAATATAGCTGGGCATAGAGGAATTCTAAAGACACAGGAATTTCTTTCTCGTTTCTTTTGGTGGCCCACTTGCAGGAAGGATGTTTTGAATTATGTCACTTCATGTGAGGTCTGTGCAAGATGCAAAACACCTCGCTCCTCACCAACTGGTCTGTTACAGCCTCTTCCCACCCCGTCCCGCCCGTGGGGATCCATTTCTATGGACTTCTTTGTGGAGTTACCAACCTCTCAGGGGAAGAACACCATTCTAGTGGTGGTTGACCGTCTAACAAAGGCAGCTCATTTTATCCCTTGTGTCGGCTTACCCACTGCAAAACAGACATCAGATTTGATGATTAAAGATGTGTTTCGCTTACATGGAGTACCGGATGAGGTTATTTCGGATCGAGGGGTGCAATTCACTTCTAGGTTTTGGCAAAATTTCTGTGCAGCATTGGACATTAAAGTAAACCTTTCTTCTGCTTTTCATCCCCAGACTAATGGACAGACCGAACGAACCAATCAAACCCTGGAGCAGTATCTCCGCTGCTTTATCTGCCACCTACAGGATGATTGGGTGGATCTACTTTCATTAGCTGAGTTCTCGTATAACAACTCTCAGAGTGCCTCCACTAAACAGTCTCCTTTTTACTCTAATCTAGGTTATCATCCTAACATTCTACCACGATTTCCCATAGAAACGCCTTTACCAGCAGTGGCTGAAAGAATCACGTCTTTACAGAAGAATATGGATCTTCTAAAGGAAAATCTGGAATCGGCTCAAGAAAGGTACAAGAAAGCAGCAGATAAATTTCGTAAACCTGCACCAGCTTTCAAGGTAGGAGACTTGGTCTGGCTGTCAACCAGAAATCTTAAGTTAAGGATTCCATCGTCTAAGTTGGGACATAAGTACATTGGACCCTATAAAATCAGTAAAATTATAAGTGCCGTTGCTTGTCGTCTTCAACTGCCCAGAACTATGAGAATCCACCCTGTCTTTCATGTATCCCTACTAAAGGCTGCGACACCCAATACGTTTCCTGGACGTTCCTCTCCTTGCCCTGACCCAGTGCTAGTCGATGGTCAGGAAGAATTTGTGGTGGAAAGGATTTTAGATTCCAGGTTGTATAGAAATCAGTTACAATATCTGATTAAATGGCAGGGCTACCCAGTGGAGGACAACTCATGGGAACCGGTCAATAACGTTAATGCTCCTCGCTTGCTCCGTCAGTTTCATCAGAGGTACCCACACAAGCCTGGTCTGAGGTCATCCGGAGGTTGTCCTTAAGGGGGAGTAATGTAAGGTTCTATGTATATATTCCTGAAACTCAGTTTGTTCGTCAGCCATTTTACTTTCTGTCTTGCTGCAGCTATCTTGCCCTCAGTCAAAATGGAGTTTCCAGCTTGCATGTTCCCGCCCTGATTCTCTCCTTTGCTTCTTAAGCAGCCACAGCTGAGCAATCAGTGCTTCAGAATCTAGCCTGCAGTGAACCTGTGACTTGACTCCTGTAAGCCTTGGACCTTGTACTCCAGCTATTCCTACTGAGGAACTCTGAAGCACTTGTGGACTCTGAACCCTGCTCTTTGAAAGACCCACGTTTGCATGGACTTACGGTAACAGAGAAGAAGATCCTGAATCTGTATTGGAGAGTGATTGCTGAGCTTGGATTACTCTGGCCTGCTGTGTCTCCTGTTTCTGTGTCTGCAAACTGTGTGACTATTTCTGCCAACTTGTATGAAGTAATACAGGACTTTTCTATATCAAACCTGTGACTCCTGTGTTTTCATCGCACCCAAGCACAAGACGCTATATGAACTGTACTACATACATTACACTTGCGCGCTTGACCCACTCCCATCCCACCTCATCCCTAACTTTGCCACAGTCTTCATCCCTACTCTCGCACACCTCTTCAACCTTTCACTTACAAATGGTGTCTGTCCTTCATCCTTCAAACATGCTTCAATCACACCCATCCTCAAAAAGCCCTCCCTCGACCCATCCTCTGTGTCTAACTATCGCCCGATATCTCTTCTCCCCTACGCCTCAAAACTACTGGAAAAGCATGTATATCTCGACTGTCCTCCCACCTCTCCTCCTGTTCCCTCTTTGACCGGTTACAATCTGACTTCCGACCGCATCACTCAACTGAAACTGCCCTAAAGTCACTAACGACCTGCTAACCGCCAAGAGCAAGCGACACTACTCTGTCCTCTTTCTCCTGGACCTGTCTTCTGCCTTCGACACCGTGGACCATTACCTCCTGCTACAGATTCCCTCATCTCTTGACATCACAGACTTGGCCCTATCCTGGATCTCATCATACCTAACAGACCGAACATTTAGTGTCTCCCTCTCACACACCGCCTCCTCACCTTGGCCCCCTGTCTGTCGGTGTTCCTCAAGGCTCAGTCCTAGGACCCCTACTCTTCTCCATCTACACCTTCGGCCTGGGAGAGCTCATAGAATCCCACGACTTGCAGTATCACCTCTACGCCGATGACACGCACATCTACCTATCTGGACCTGACCTCACCTCCCTACTGACCAAAATCCCACAGTGTCTGTCTGCTATCTCAGCCTTCTTTTCTGCTCGCTTTCTCAAACTGAACATGGACAAAACAGATTTCATCATCTTTCCCCCACCTCATTCTACCCCTCCACCAGACCTATCCATCAATGTCAATGGCTGCTCACTTTCCCCGGTCCCGCATGCTCGGTGCCTTGGGGTGATCATCGACTCTGCCCTCTCTTTCAAACCACATATCCAAGCCCACGCCACCTCCTGTAGCCTCAAACTCAAAAATATTTCCCGGATCCGCGCATTCCTCAACCATGAAACCACAAAAACACTAGTGCACGCCCTTATCATCTCCCGCCTCGACTACTGCAACCTCCTACTGTCAGGCCTCCCCTCTGGCACCACTCCAGTCCATCCTACACTCTGCTGCCCGACTAATCCACCTGTCTCCCCGTTATTCCCCAGCCTCCCCCCTATGCCAGACCCTTCACTGGCTTCCTATTGCCCAGAGGCTCCAGTTCAAAAGCCTAACCATAACATACAAAGCCATCAACAACCTTTCTCCTCCATACATCTGTGACATGGTCTCCCTCTATCTACCTACACGCAACCTTCGATCCTCTCAAGATCTCCTTCTCGACTCCCCCCTCATCTCTTCTTCCCACAACCGCATACAAGACTTCTCCCGGGCTTCCCCCATACTCTGGAACTCCCTGCCACAAAACATCAGACTTTCACCAACAACGGAGACCTTCAAGAAGAAGGTGAAGACCCACCTGTTCCGA
Source organism: Oophaga sylvatica (assembly GCA_033576555.1). Classification (NCBI taxonomy): domain Eukaryota; kingdom Metazoa; phylum Chordata; class Amphibia; order Anura; family Dendrobatidae; genus Oophaga; species Oophaga sylvatica. The sequence continues at coordinate 334,090,262 of JARQOD010000001.1, read as the reverse complement.
CAAGCCTACAACCTGCAATGATCCTCAGTCTACTGAACCATCACACGACCAGCTCTACCCTTTCCTAGTGTATTCTCACCCATCCCTGCAGACTGTAAGCCCTCGCGGGCAGGGTCCTCTCTCCTTCTAACGCCCGGGCATGAAAATAAAAAATCATATTTTTTCCACAAACCTGATCGTTTAGTCCCCAATTTTTTATTTTTCCAAGGGTAACAGGAGAAAGTAGACCACAAAAATTGTTGTCCAATTTGTTCTGAGTACGCTGATACCCCATATGTGGTGGGGAACATTGTTTGGGCGCATGGCAGGGCTTGGAAGGGAAGGAGCGCCGTTTGACTTTTTCAAACCAAAATTGGCTGGTATTGAGATTGGACGCCATGTCGCGTTTGGAGAGCCCCTGATGAACCTAAACAGTGGAAACCCCACACAAATGACACTATTTTGGAAACTAGACCCCTTAAGGAACTTATCTAGATGTGTGGTGAGCACTTTGAACCCCCAAGTGCTTCACAGAAGTTTATAACGTAGAGCCGTGAAAATAAAAAATAATTTTTTTCCTCAAAAATGATTCCTTAGCCTGCTATTTTTTTATTTTCCCAAGGAAACAGGAGAAATTGGACCCCAAAAGTTGTTGTGCAATTTTTCCTGAGTACGCTGATACCCATATGTGGGGTGGAACCACTGTTTGGGCGCATGGGAGAGCTTGGAAGGGAAGGAGCGCCATTTTGTAATGTAGACTTTGATGGAATGTTCTGCGGGCGTCATGTTGTATTTGCAGAGCCCTTGATGTGCCTAAACAGTAGAATCCCCCTGCAAGTGACACTATTATGGAAACTAGACCCCCCAAGGAGCTTACCTAGGTATGTGGTGAGCACTTTGAACCCCCAAGTGCTTCACAGAAATTTATAAACGCAGATCCGTGAAAATAAAAAAGAATTTTTTCCTCAAAAATGATTTTTTTAGCCAGCTATTTTTTATTTTCCCAAGGGTTTCAGGAGAAATTAGAACCCCAAAATTGGTGTGCAATTTGTCCTGAGTACGCTCATACCCCATATGTTGGGGTAAACCACTGTTTGGGCACACGGCAGAGCTCGGAAGGGAGGGAGCGCCATTTGATTTTTTGAACGCCATGTTGTGTTTGGAGACTCCCTGATGTGCCTAAGTAGTGGAAACCCCATGCAAGTGACACCATTTTGGAAACTAGACCCCCCAAGGATCTTATCTAGATGTGTGGTGAGCACTTTGAACCCCCAAGTGCTTCACAGAAATTTATAAACGCAGAGCCGTGAAAATAAAAAAATCTTTTTTTTCCTCAAAAATGATTTTTTTTAGCCAGCTTTTTTTTATTTTCCCAAGGGTAACAGGAGAAATTAGAACCACAAAATTGGTGTGCAATTTGTCCTGAGTATGCGGATACCCCATATGTTGGGGTAAACCACTGTTTGGGCGCACGGCAGGGCTCAGAAGGGAGGGAGCGCCATTTTACTTTTTGAACGCCACGTCGTGTTTGGAGACTCCCTGATGTGCCTAAGTAGTGGAAACCCCATGCAAGTGACACCATTTTGGAAACTAGACCCCCCAAGGAGCTTATCTGGATGTGTGGTGACCACTTTGAACCCCCAAGTGCTTCACAGAAATTTATAAACGCAGAGCCGTGAAAATAAAAAAAATCTTTTTTTTCATCAAAAATGATTTTTTTAGCCAGCTATCTTTTATTTTCCCAAGGGTAATGTAAGGGTCTGCGGAACGCACCAAATGTATGATGTAGATTGGTGCGTTCGCAGCCCGGGGTCCGCTGCTAGTAAAATGGCGCAAGAAGCGAACACTGTTATCCCACAGAGTCGCCAAAATAAACTCCGTAACGCGCTGTGGCAATATGTGCGAACTCTGTTATTCCACAGAGCCGCTCGAAGGAGTGCCGCAGCGCTATATGGCAATGTGTGCGAACTCAGTTAACACCACTGAGTCGCAAAATAAGCACGCTAGGGCGCTGTCTAGCGTTGAAAGCGAACTCTGTGCGTCACAAAGCCGCTGAGACAAACTTCTGTGTCCTGTTAGGCACCCAGATACACAGTTGACTGCTAAGCGAACATAGAACGTGATCATGCGCTAATGTCCTCGCGGGAGTCACCCGCAATCTATGGCGTCTGAACGCCAGGCCCTGAATACGGCAATCAAACTCCTCACCGGTTATGCCGGTAATCTAGGGCACCTAAGACACCAACCCTGACCAGCTAGCAAACCAAGCTCCTCACAGATTAGGTCGGTATTGTAATGGCGTATTTCAGCCGCCCTAACCACACACATGCATGACCATACTGGCACAAAGCATATAACGGTTGATACTAGTGCATGGCGGCTCAGCCATGCCACCCTTTTATAGTAACAGCTACAGGACCTGCCAGAAGAAGGCCCAATGAGAAACTGTTCCAAAACACATGTAGTTTCAGGACCTTCCTGGCGGACCAATAGGAGCTGCTTTAACCTCAAAAATTACGGATTTACATAATTTATAACCGCAAAAAAAGTGTTCCAGGAAGGAAATATTAAAATTCAACCTTTATTAACATATTTAATACAAAATATAAAAACAATAAAATAACAAATCTGCCCAGTAGGAGGTATATGACGTATTACCACATCGATAAATTTGTATATCACAGGTCCAGTATATAGGAGATATATATGAGAAAATTCCCTAAGTCAAAACTCCTAGATGAGGATGCCCTACTATATGAATATTAGCATTAACAATATGCCATAAAGTTGTTTCAAATAAGATAAATACCTAATCTATAAGTGAATATTGGCTGGACTCCAAAGAAATCCAAAGCGCTAGCGTGTGACAAGCCCAATCTGGCTGAACCAAACAGTCCTAAGCACAGATCAATAATAGATAGATAGGTCACTAGACAAAAAAAGTCCTAGATAAGCTATTGCTGTTAATCGGCATAAGTCACCTAATATTGTTGGTATAGACCGTAAGTAAACAAGTAAGTTACCTAAAAACTGGACCGTGCTGATGTGCGTAGCGTTACCTCCTCCAACCCACACATGAATGGTTTCAGGATGCTTAACAGTTGGCATGAGACAAGACTGAGACTGGTGGTAGCGCTCACCTTGTCTTCTCCGAATGAGGCGTTTTCCTGATGTCCCAAACAATCGAAAAGGGGATTCATCAGAGAAAATAACTTTACCCCAGTCCTCAGCAGTCCACTGCCTGTACCTTTTGCAGAATATCAGTCTGTCCATGATGTTTTTTCTGGAGAGAAGTGGCTTCTTTGCTGCCCTCCTTGAGCCCAGGCCTTGCTCCAAGAGTCTCCGCCTCACAGTGCATGCAGATGCACTCACACCTGCCTGCTGCCATTCCTGAGCAAGCTCTGCACTGCTGGTAGCCCAATCCCGCAGCTGAAACACTTTTAAGAGACGGTCCTGGCGCTTGCTGGTCTTTCTTGGGCGCCCTGGAGCCTTTTTGGCAACAATGGAACCTCTCTCCTTGAAGTTCTTAATGATGCGATAGATTGTTGACTGAGGTGCAATCTTTCTAGCTGCGATACTCTTCCCTGTTAGGCCATTTTTGTGCATTGCAATGATGACTGCACGTGTTTCTTTAGAGATAACCATGGTTAACAGAAGAGAAACAATGATGCCAAGCACCAGCCTCCTTTTAAAGTGTCCAGTGGTGTCATTCTTACTTAATCATGACAGATTGATCTCCAGCCATGTCCTCATCAACACCCACACCTGTGTTAATGGAGCAATCACTGAAAAGAGGTTAGCTGGTCCTTTTAGGGCAGGGCTGCAATGATGTTGAAATGTGTTTTGGGGGATAAAGTTCATTTTCTAGCCAAATATTGACTTTGCAAGTAATTGCTGTTAAGCTGATCACTCTTTATAACATTCTGGAGTATATGCAAATTGCCATTAGAAAAAGTGAAGCAGTAGACTTTGTAAAAATTAATATTTGTGTCATTCTCAAAACTTTTGGCCATGACTGTAGTCCGAAAAATACGGTAGATGCTCCAAACAATTTCAAATGAAAATCTCCCCACTGTATCACGTTAGTAACCGAAAAAAATTGTTTTTAGTGTTGACGAGGCCGGTATAGCCTATAAAATATGCTCCAAATAATTTCAGACTCAAATTTCAACATACCTGCTGTATAAAAATATTTTTTTTATGTGCAACAGCTCTGCATACACAACAATTTCACTGCCACTAAATGACAAGGTAGGATATGGTGCGCTGTATCACTTTTAGCAACAGAATTTTTTATTTTTTTATTTTTTTTTAATCTGCATGAGCTATGCAGACAGTTGAATTTCACTAAGAAGAGGAGAACAGCATCAAGTCCGGGTGAAAAATAGAAAAATCCTTTTATTTTGCCAGTGCAACGTTTCAACCAATACAGGTCTTTAACAGGCAAACTAAAGACCTGTATTGGTTGAAATGTTGCATCTGGCAAAATAAAAGGATTTTTCTATTTTTCACCCGGACTTGATGCTGTTCTCCTCTTCTTTGTGGTATGTACTTCTCCATTGGGTCATGTGGAACTGGAACGTGCATCTTTATTTCTGAAAGTGCTGTCAGATATTTTGTTTGTAGTTGAATTTCGCTGACACTAAATGACAAGGTGATATATGGTGTGATGAATCACGTTAGCAACTGCCCCTTCAATTTTTTTTTACTGTGCAACAGCTCTATACACAGAACAATTTCACTGCCACAAAATGACAATGTGGGATATGGTGGGCTGTATCATGTTTAGCAACAGAATTTTTTTTTTTTAATGTGCATGAGCTTTGCAGTCAGTTGAATTTCACTAAGAAGAGGAGAACAGCATCAAGTCCGGGTGAAAAATAGAAAAATCCTTTTATTTTGCCAGTGCAACGTTTCAACCAATACAGGTCTTTACCAGGCAAACTAAAGACCTGTATTGGTTGAAATGTTGCATCTGGCAAAATAAAAGGATTTTTCTATTTTTCACCCGGACTTGATGCTGTACTGCTCTTCTTTGTGGTATGTACTTCTCCATTGGGTCATGTGGAACTGGAACGTGCATCTTTATTTCTGAAAGTGCTGTCAGATATTTTGTTTTTAGTTGAATTTTACTGACACTAAATGACAAGGTGATATATGGTGTGATGAATCACGTTAGCAACTGCCCCCCCAATTTTTTTTTACTGTGCAACAGCTCTATACACAGAACAATTTCACTGCCACAAAATGACAACATGGGATATGGTGGGCTGTATCATGTTTAGCAACAGAATTTTTTTTTTTAATGTGCATGAGCTTTGCAGATAGTTGAATTTCACCACCACAAAATTACCACATGGGATATGGTGGGCTGTATCACGTTTAGCAACAGAGCATTATGTTAAATCTGCATGAGCTATGCAGACAATTGAATTTCACCACCACTAAATAATAAGGGAGATATGGCATGCTGAATCACGGTAGCAACTGACAAAAAAAAACATTTTTTCCAGGCCAACAGCTCAAATTAAAGAACAATGTCACCACACCACTAAATGACAAGGTGACATATGCCTTGCTGTAGCACATTCAGCAAGTAAAAAAATAAAATTTAGAAAGGTATACTCATGCATGGAGCACAATAGAAGCAGTGCAGAACACACTTCTATGAAATGTGGCCTGCTGTCTTTGTGGACCTCAGTAATGGCACAAAAAAAAAATCTGCTGGAAAGTCGATTTCACAGCCACACAGGACACTAGCTAGCTAAACTATCTGACTTAGAAACAACCGCCTAGCTAACTAAAAACAGTCCCAGCATCAGGAGCAGCCTCTCTGCACTGTTACATTGTCAAAATGGAGATAAAACAACATGCCTGCTCTTTATATGGAGAGGGACATGTGATTTCAGCAGCCAATGACACAAGCCGTTGAGTCAGGACATGTTTCTTGCCCCCTGATTTGCTAGCCACAATGTGCACACATAGATTTAGAAGAAAAAAAGTTTACAAGCACGCCGCTCCTTTGAGCTCTGCCTACCCCCACCCTCATCAAACACGTGCCTCACACTCATTATACACCACCATTATCTTTGCAATGTGCTCAAAATACTTTAGTGGCAACACAAATATTTTCCCACACTTTTTACCAAATGTTTCCGATTTTTTCTGACTTTATAAAATCACGAATCCGGATGTGCCATATTCACGCTGATTTTATGTTTGGTGATCTTTTTTGAACAAATTCGCTCATCACTATTTGTAAGCAGCAAAGGCCAGTTGTTGAATACCAGCAACAAAACAGCCATCGGTATTCAGGTTAGCCTCCAGACATAACAACTGAGTGGGCATGGATGTCTGACATGTGTGCGATTCTCCAAGACTTTGAGTACTGCACAAGGATGATAATCGGCAATGACGCCATAATCAGCGCAACAATCCAACTTCTGTACCTACTTAAACAGTCGCTGCTCACAATTAACCCCTTAACGACCAAGCCATTTTGTAGGTTAAAGACCAGGCCAATTTTTACAATTCTGACCACTGTCATTTTATGTGCTTATAACTCTGGAACGCTTCAACGGATCTTGGCAATTCTGAGACTGTTTTCTCGTGACATATTGTACTTCATGATAGTGGTAAAATTTCTTCAATATAACTTGCGTTTATTTATGAAAAAAATGGAAATATGGCAAAAATTTTGAAAATTTTGCAATTTTCAAAATTTAATTTTTATGCCATTAAATCAGAGAGATATGTCACAAAATATAGTTAATAAATAACATTTCCCACATGTCTACTTTACATCAGCACAATTTTGTAACCAAAATTTTTTTTTGTAGGAAATTATAAGGGTTAAAAGTTGACCAGCAATTTCTCATTTTTCCAACAAAATTTACAAAACCATTTTTTTTAGGGACCACCTCATATTTGAAGTGAATTTGAGGGTCAGTATGACAGAAAATACCCAAAAGTGACACCATTCTAAAAACTGCACCCCTCAAGGTGTTCAAAGCCACATTCAAGAAGTTTATTAACCCTTTAGGTACTTCACAAGAATTGAAGCAATGTGGAAGGAAAAAATGAACATTTAACTTTTTTTCCCAAAATTTTTCTTTCGACACAATTTTTTTAAATTTTGTCAAGGGTATCAGTAGAAAATGAACCACAATATTTGTTGTAAAATTTCTCCTGAGTACACCGATACCCCATGTGTGAGGGTAAACCACTATTTGGGCGCATGGCAGAGCTCGGAAGGGAAGCAGTGCCATTTGACTTTTTTGGCTGGAATTGAGATTGGACGCCATGTCGCATTTGGAGAGTCCCTGTGTGCCTAAACAGTGGAAACCCCCCACAAGTGACCCCATTTTGGAAACTAGACCCCCAAGGAACTTATCTAGATGTGTGGTGAGAGCTTTGAACCCCAAAGGGCTTCACAGAAGTTTATAACGTAGAGCCGTAAAATTAAAAAATCATATCTTTTCCACAAAAATGATCTTTCCACCCCCAATTTTTATTTTCCAAAGGGTAACAGGACCCCAAAAGTTATTGTGAAATTTGTCCTGAGTACGTTGATACCCCATATGTGTGGGTAAACCACTATTTGGGCGCATGGCAGAGGTTGGAAGGGAAGCAGCGCCATTTGACTTTTTTGGCTGGAATTGAGATTGGATGCCATGTCGCATTTGGAGAGTCCCTGTGTGCCTAAACAGTGGAAACCCCCCATAAGTGACTTCATTTTGGAAACTAGACCCCCCAAGGAACTTATCTAGATGTGTGGTGAGAGCTTTGAACCCCCAAGGGCTTCACAGAAGTTTATAACGTAGAGCGGTGAAAATAAAAAAATCTTTTTTTTTCCACAAAAATGACCTTTTTGCCCCCAAATTTTTATTTTTATAAGGGTAACAGGAGAAATAGGACCCCAAAATTTGAAATGCATTTTGTCCTGAGTACGCCGATACCCCATATGCGGGGGGGAACCACTGTGATCGCCTTACTGCGATCTTTGGGAGGCACAATGAACAAATCTACCAAAGGTGAAGAATTGGTTTTCTTTTTTGCGCCGTTCCTCGTGCGGTATTAGTGATTAGGCGACTTTATTCCTCGGATCGGTGTGATTACGGCGATACCAGATTTACACCCTTTTTTCATGTTTAGCTTCTGTCACACTCTAAAAGACGCTTTTTTTTTGGAATAATTTTTTGTAAGAAATTTTTGCATCGCCGTATTTTGAGAGCTATAATTTTTCCATATTTCGGCCGACAGAGTTATCTGTAGGCTTATTTTTTGCGGGACGAGTTGACTTTTTATTGGTACCATATTCGGGCACATAACGTTTTTTGATCGCTTCCTATTCCGATTTTTGTGAAAGCAGAATGAACAAAAACCAGCAATTCAGGAATTGTTTTTTTTTTTTTTTACTCCGTTCCGCATGAGGTAAAATTGATAAAGCAGCTTTATTCTTCGGGTCACTACGATTACAGCGATACCTCATTTATATATATTTTTATGTTTTGGCGTTTTTTACACAATAAAAAGTATTCTAGAAAAAATAATTATTTTTGCATCAGTTTATTCCGCGAGCGATAACTTTTTTATTTTTTTGCTGATGATGCTGTATAGTGGCTTGTTTTTTGCGGGACAAGATGACGTTTTCAGCGGTACCATGATTATTTATATCCCACTTTTTGATCGCGTGTTATTGCACTTTTTCCAAGCGGTGTGATGATACTGCTTGGAAAAAGTATAATTTACTACTTTTTTTTTTTTTTTTACGGCTTTCACTGAAGGGGTTAGCTAGGGATACACTTTTATTGATAGGATTTTTACGGACGCGGCAATACCAAACGTGTGTTTTTTTTGTTTTTTGTTTTTTTATTACATAAAAATGTGTATTTTTTAGGGATTTTTTTTAAATTATTTTTTAATATTTTTTTTACAAAATGCTTTTTTTTACTTGTCCCTTTATGGGACTTTCACTTTTTTACTTTTTATTGCAGTTACAATGCATTGCAATGCTCTAGCATTGCAATGCATTGTAACTATAGTGAAAGCTGCTGTGACCATGATCACAGCAGCTTTCCGTAGCTACATGACCCGGAGGTTGTCATGACAACCCCCGGGTCATCAAGGCAGAGATCGGGTCCTGCAAATACATTGCAGGGCGCCGATCTGAGGCAGAGGAAGCTCCCGACCCTCTGCCTCCCCCCCTGAGCGCTGCGATCGCGCTCGATCGCAGCAGTCAGGCGGTTAACAGCCAGGGGCGGCGGGGGCGCCGCTCCTGGCTGTCAGTGCAGGAAGCCTGGCCACTGCAGCGCCGGCTCCTGCACTGATCGCGCTGGAGATGCTGAAATTTCAGCATCTCCTGCGCGATCGCTGCTGTGTTCGGTCAGTCAGATTGACTGACCAAGCACAGCGCTGTAGCTGCGGGGACCGACGGCAAAGGTCCCCGCACCGCTTGCCGTGCCTGTCAGCTGTCTGTCATACATACAAAAAAAGGCTGCACTCAAGCATACTAAAGCATGACAATATGGAATACATGAAATTTAGAATAGCAATATGGCTTTGGAATATAAGGAAAAATTTGAGACGCTTAGTATAAACATTTGGCCAAACATTTTAAAGCCCACCAACCATCGTCAAGGTGGTCTCAATACTGGTGAGTCCCTGACCTAATGTGAACATACCTCTATTAGGCTGATATCTGAATTTCTGGGTGAATATGCACCTCTGTCAGTAATGCCTGCATTTATGGGTAAAGTAGGGACCTGGTGTAATTAAAATCACCACCTGGTGGGGGCGGAGTGCTCGGTCAGCAAGCTAACATTCAATAGACAAAAAAACCTGACTGGCACATCCAGACTAATGTGAACTAGGTGCAAACCAAGGGAAGCTTCCCCCATGTAAAACATACAAAAAAAGGCTGCACTCAAGCATACTAAAGCATGACAATATGGAATACATGAAATTTAGAATAGCAATATGGCTTTGGAATATAAGGAAAAATTTGAGACGCTTAGTATAAACATTTGGCCAAACATTTTAAAGCCCACCAACCATCGTCAAGGTGGTCTCAATACTGGTGAGTCCCTGACCTAATGCTGACCGAGCACTCCGCCCCCACCAGGTGGTGATTTTAATTACACCAGGTCCCTACTTTACCCATAAATGCAGGCATTACTGACAGAGGTGCATATTCACCCAGAAATTCAGATATCAGCCTAATAGAGGTATGTTCACATTAGGTCAGGGACTCACCAGTATTGAGACCACCTTGACGATGGTTGGTGGGCTTTAAAATGTTTGGCCAAATGTTTATACTAAGCGTCTCAAATTTTTCCTTATATTCCAAAGCCATATTGCTATTCTAAATTTCATGTATTCCATATTGTCATGCTTTAGTACGCTTGAGTGCAGCCTTTTTTTGTATGTTTTACATGGGGGTAGCTTCCCTTGGTTTGCACCTAGTTCACATTAGTCTGGATGTGCCAGTCAGGTTTTTTTGTCTATTGAATGTTAGCTTGCTGACCGAGCACTCCGCCCCCACCAGGTGGTGATTTTAATTACACCAGGTCCCTACTTTACCCATAAATGCAGGCATTACTGACAGAGGTGCATATTCACCCAGAAATTCAGATATCAGCCTAATAGAGGTATGTTCACATTAGGTCAGGGACTCACCAGTATTGAGACCACCTTGACGATGGTTGGTGGGCTTTAAAATGTTTGGCCAAATGTTTATACTAAGCGTCTCAAATTTTTCCTTATATTCCAAAGCCATATTGCTATTCTAAATTTCATGTATTCCATATTGTCATGCTTTAGTATGCTTGAGTGCAGCCTTTTTTTGTATGTTTTACATGGGGGTAGCTTCCCTTGGTTTGCACCTAGTTCACATTAGTCTGGATGTGCCAGTCAGGTTTTTTTTGTCTATTGAATGTTAGCTTGCTGACCGAGCACTCCGCCCCCACCAGGTGGTGATTTTAATTACACCAGGTCCCTACTTTACCCATAAATGCAGGCATTACTGACAGAGGTGCATATTCACCCAGAAATTCAGATATCAGCCTAATAGAGGTATGTTCACATTAGGTCAGGGACTCACCAGTATTGAGACCACCTTGACGATGGTTGGTGGGCTTTAAAATGTTTGGCCAAATGTTTATACTAAGCGTCTCAAATTTTTCCTTATATTCCAAAGCCATATTGCTATTCTAAATTTCATGTATTCCATATTGTCATGCTTTAGTATGCTTGAGTGCAGCCTTTTTTTGTATGTTTTACATGGGGGTAGCTTCCCTTGGTTTGCACCTAGTTCACATTAGTCTGGATGTGCCAGTCAGGTTTTTTTGTCTATTGTCAGCTGTCTGTGACAGCTGTCGGCACTGATCTACCACTGCGTGTTTACACGCAGTGGTAGATCAAAGGGATGACATGCACAATCTGTCCTGGTGCCGGAACTGACACCTTGCCATGACGGACTGTGCACGTCATTGGACATTAATGGGTTAAAGCTGAACCTTTACATGCAGACCAGGTGGAGATGGAGGAACACAGACAGGGAGATTCTACCTAGCCCAGCCTCATCTCATCTGCTCAGTGCGGATTGGGTAACATTGAGTAGGTGAAGGCTGAGGAAGATGAGGAGGAACAGGACCTAGTTGCTAGCGCAACAGAGGTTGATACTCACACAAGCTCTGTCCTGTCTCTCCTATGTGGATAGGCTGAGGAGGGGGATGAGGAGGAAGAGAGGGAGGAGGAAGATATTTAGAGTTGTCATCATGATGGAGAAAGGGAAATATTAGCTGTAGGGAGCTTGGCACATATGCCAACTTTATGTACCGCTGTCTTTCTCATGACCCTCGAGTTACATTCATCTTGGCCAAAAAAGGGGTAGTTCCCCCTGCTAGACCCACACTACAAAGAGGACCTTGTATCTCTCCTTCCAGAGGTGGAGAGGTTTACAAAAAGGGTGCTATAGTGGAAGGCCATTGTGGAAAATATGTTGGAAAAATTCCCATCAGAAAATGCTAGCCGCTTGGGGCAAGCTTCCTTTCCCAACCAAGGAGGAGAGGCGAGGGAGACACACACACAAGGTACAGCAGAGGCAGTGGTACACTGTCAAAGGCCGTGGCCAATTTTAAGACACCCTCCCAGCATTCAGGCCCTGATCACCGGGTATTTTTGTCAAGGAGGGAAATGTTTTTAAAGATGGTCAAGAAATACCTGGCCAAAAAAAACAGCATACTCCCTAATCTCTCTGCTTCCTTCAACTATTGGGTCTCAAAGCTGGACACCAGGCATGAGCTGCCCTCTGTGCATTGGAAGTGTTGTGCTGCTCTGCCAGTAGCATCTAGTCTGAGCAGGTTTTTAGTGCCACCATGGAGTCATAACAGACAGGCGATTTATCCTGTGAACAGAAAATGCTGACAGGCTCACTCTGACAAAAATGAACAAAGCCCTGACTTTTCCTCACCAGCAGATGACAGCAGCACATAAAGTGTTTTAATATTCAATATCTGAATGAGGCCCTCCAGTTGTTGCCTTCAAGGGTGTGTGGATGACCCTCCTTATAATTTATAATTTCTTTCTGGCTTTGGACTTTGTGCAAAGCCTTGATGAGTATAGAAGTACTACAACTACACTTTGTTCACAATATTTGAATGAGATAATGCAGTTGGTGCCTTCAAGGGTGTATGAATGACCCTGCTTGTAATTTTTGGCAGGCTTGGCACTGTGTGCATAGCCTTTATCAGTCTAGGAGTACCACTACATGACAATTTGGACAGAATGTGTATGAGGCCCTGTTCCATTAAATTGTTGGCAGTTCTTGCTTCCTTCATAAAATACACTGAAATTTAAATTTTTTAAATAATTTATATTTTGGCTTCCTTAAATTATTATTTTGTTTTAAATCCTTTTTAAATTTTGCCTTATATACAAGTCATTATACAGAAAAGAATGTTTCTTAACATTTTTTTTCCTGTAATTCCAGTATCTCGTTGATTTTGAAGATTTTATTGTCAAGTGGAGTAAAAGTGTGACATCATTGTTCTCAGCAGCAATCTGGGAGTCAGAGATGCTTCCAGGGGTCTGATCTCCTTCCTCCAAATTTTTTCACTGCCCCCCTCATTGTAGGATCTGCCTGAAAAATGCTCAGATTTCCCATTGACTCCCATAATATTAGTTACTCAAAACGAGCATCCGAGCATTAGGAATTGCTTGGTTCAAGTAACGAGCATCCTAGCATTTTCACTCATCCCTAATGTACATGTATGTAATAGTGTACTGTGGTGTGTGTAAAAACATTTCTTTGCTTAGGACACATTTAAAAAAACGGAAAGGGTCTTTTATATCTTTGTTGGTGAATTCCATTTGGAACAGACAAGTGAAATGAACTCCTTAGTGCAAACTGTTGTAACTGTATGTCACAGTCACGGTGTACAGTCATGGCCAAAAGTTTTGAGAATGACACAAATATTATATTTTCACATGATCTGCTGCCCTCTGGTTTTTATGTGTGTTTGACAGATGTTTTCATCACAGACAAAAATATAATAATTGCAAACATATGAGTAACAAAAGCTTATATTGACAGTTAGAATGAGTTAATGCAGCAAGTCAATATTTGCAGTGTTGACCCTTCTTCTTCAGGACCTCTGCAATTCTCCCTGGCATGCTCTCAATCAACTTCTGGACCAAATCCTGACTGATAGCAGTCCATTCTTGCACAATCAATGCTTTCATTTTGTCAGAATTTTTAGGTTTTTGCTTGTCCACCCGTCTCTTGATGATTGACCACAAGTTCTCAATGGGATTAAGATCTGGGGAGTTTCCAGGCCATGGACCCAAAATCTCTATGTTTTGTTCCCTGAGCCATTTAGTTATCACCTTTGCTTTATGGCAAGGTGCTCCATCATGCTGGAAAAGGCATTGTTGATCGCCAAACTGCTCTTGGAGGGTTGGGAGAAGTTGCTCTTGGAGGACATTCTGGTACCATTCTTTATTCATGGCTGTGTTTTTAGGCAAGACTGTGAGAGAGAGCCGATTCCCTTGGCTGAGAAGCAACCCCACACATGAATGGTTTCAGGATGCTTAACAGTTGGCATGAGACAAGACTGGTGGTAGCGCTCACCTTGTCTTCTCCGAATGAGGCGTTTTCCTGATGTCCCAAACAATCGAAAAGGGGATTCATCAGAGAAAATAACTTTACCCCAGTCCTCAGCAGTCCACTGCCTGTACCTTTTGCAGAATATCAGTCTGTCCATGATGTTTTTTCTGGAGAGAAGTGGCTTCTTTGCTGCCCTCCTTGAGACCAGGCCTTGCTCCAAGAGTCTCCGCCTCACAGTGCGTGCAGATGCACTCACACCTGCCTGCTGCCATTCCTGAGCAAGCTCTGCACTGCTGGTAGCCCGATCCCTCAGCTGAAACACTTTTAAGAGACAGTCCTGGCGCTTGCTGGTCTTTCTTGGGCGCCCTGTAGCCTTTTTGGCAACAATGGAACCTCTCTCCTTGAAGTTCTTGATGATGTGATAGATTGTTGACTGAGGTGCAATCTTTCTAGCTGCGATACTCTTCCCTGTTAGGCCATTTTTGTGCATTGCAATGATGACTGCACGTGTTTCTTTAGAGATAACCATGGTTAACAGAAGAGAAACAATGATGCCAAGCACCAGCCTCCTTTTAAAGTGTCCAGTGGTGTCATTCTTACTTAATCATGACAGATTGATCTCCAGCCATGTCCTCATCAACACCCACACCTGTGTTAATGGAGCAATCACTGAAAAGAGGTTAGCTGGTCCTTTTAAGGCAGTGCTGCAATGATGTTGAAATGTGTTTTGGAGGATAAAGTTCATTTTCTAGCCAAATATTGACTTTGCAAGTAATTGCTGTTAAGCTGATCACTCTTTATAACATTCTGGAGTATATGCAAATTGCCATTAGAAAAAGTGAAGCAGTAGACTTTGTAAAAATTAATATTTGTGTCATTCTCAAAACTTTTGGCCATGACTGTACATGTATTGAGTGTGTTTAGGAGCTGAGCCTACCCATACCCCATAGATGATGGCTGTGAAACAAAGTCGTCATCTGACTGTTAAGCTGTGTGCCCACGTTGTGTTTTTTAAGCGTTTTCCTGCTGCGTAAACGCTTAAAAAACGCTAACAAAACACATCCCATTAATTTTAATTGCATTCCGCAATTGCTGTGCCAATGCTGTACATTTTTACGGAGCTTAATTGCATTGCGGTAAAATACGCAGCATGTTCATTCATTTGGCTATGCCCACCATGCATAAAGTGAGTGCTTCATGAGCGGATGGTACCCAGGGCCTGGAGGAGAGGAGACTCTCCTCCAGGCCCTGGGTACCATATTCCTGTAAAAAATAGAATTAAAATAAAAAATAGGGATATACTTACCCTCTGCCGGCCCCCGGAGTCCTCAGCGGTGTACGCGGCGCTGCCAGCAACTTCCGTTCCCAGGGATGCATTGCGAGAATCACCCCAGATGATGTAGCGGTCGCGTGACCCCTACGTTATCCGAGGTCATTCGCGCAATGCATCCCTGGGAACGGAACTTGCCGGCAGTGTCGCTGAGGACCGGGAGGACTCCGAGGTTTGACAGAGGGTAGGTATATCTCTATTTTTTTTTTATTATTATTATTTTTAACATTCTCAATAGTAAAAAGTTGGTCACATTTCTCAAGCACTATGCTTAACAAGTGTGACCAACCTGTCAATCACTTTTCCAAGCAATGCTTCAAATTGCTTGGAAAAGCGCTAGCATTCTGCAAGCTAAAAATGCTTGTGTTTTGCAGGAAAACGCATGCGAATTCCGAATGCGTTTTACCTGCGGCAGGGAGTTCCGGAAATGCTGCGGACAATTACGGAGCATTTCTGCAACGTGGGCACATAGCCTAACAGCAATGGTCAGAGCTAGCCTCAATTCTTGCTTTTTAGCTATTTAAATACAACTATCAATCACTGACAACAGCATTTAATACAATGGCTGTTGCATGTGCTCACATGCTCCCATCAGCCCATACCAGAGACAGTCTCCCGGGTTGCCATTGCACACACCCATTGCTGACATGTTACTAATATTATGCTTTGCTTATATAGCATCATCATATTTTGCAGTGCTTTATATACGTTATCATTGCTGTTCCAAATGGGGCTCATAATTTAAATTTCCCATCAGTATATCTTCGGAGCATGGAAGGAAACCCAGTGGAAACCCACATAAAGATGGGGAAAATATACAAACAATTTGCAGACATTGTCCTTGCTGGGGTTTGAACCCAAGACTCCAAAGCAACATTGCTAACGACTGAGCCACCATACTGCCCCCCAGTGTTGGACCTTCTATGAAGTCAATCTGAGGCTCGGGCTCCTAGGAAGATGTCTGTTTCACTACGAACCGCAATCGGTCCTATGATCACGCTTTTTTTTTTCAAAGATTGGAATTCCCTAAACCAAATGTAAAAGTAGCCTGAAAATGCATTTATACTGACCTATTATATTAGATATTCTCTCTTCCCAATAACTGGCCAGTGTAAACAGTGCTGCTAATCACCCAACAGACGAGGGTTGAAAATGATCATTGTTGGCTGCACATCGTCCTATCTAAACAGTGCTGTGAAGAACAAGGGCAGCGTATGCATACAAAACAGTATGTTACTGATCTCTTAAGCTATGTAACTATGATGAAAATTTGGTGATTTTTTTACGCTGCATATTTTTGAAAAATGCAAGCAACCTATTTTACTTAATGGGTGCAGAAATGCTGTAGAAAATCTGCAACATCAAAAACTCATCAAAAGTTGCTTTATGCATTTAATAGTCCTCTGTGTCTGTGCTGTTACATACTTTGGCTGTTAACTGGTTCATGTAGAATTACATGTACACCCGACACTATGGCTGGTCCGAACAATGAAAGCAATTGTTACCATCTACCTTTTGTGCCTTTTTCCTCATAGATTGTAAGCTTGCGAGCAGGGCCCTCATTCCTCTTAGTATCTACTTTGATCTGTGTTTATTGTTATGCTGTAATATCTATTGTCTGTACAAGTCCCTTCTATAATGTAAAGTGCTGCGGAATATGTTGGCGCTATACAAATAAAATTATTATTATTATTATTATTATTATTATTATATGTCCATAGTGGAAATGTACCCTTACAGAATGTTCTGCACGCATGGGAAATGCGATCAGCCTGTGTATTAAATGACCACTGATTAGCTTGTATATAGCAAAAATTTGTATAGAGTAGCCTTGCTACTCACATTATGATCTCACAATGGCAAAGCAAGTAAGTTTGAAAAACCACAAATAAGGGGTCCGATGTGCTGCTTCGCTGAGCTATTGACTGTAGTGGTCAGACATAGTCACCTATGCTTGTGTTTAACTTTGTTTATGCCAGGTATATGAGTCGCCCGCCAGGGCCGTGGGGTACTCGGCACCAAGCCCGTTCACTTCTATGTGGGTGTCACGGCGACACAGCTCGGTCCGTGGCCCTGGGCGCTCACTGAAAAGGGGATATTTACAGGGGATTATAAGGTTTGTATTAACCCCTCTCTGACATTAGACGTACTATCCCGTCCATAAAACCCGTGCCATTCTGACCATGGACGGGATAGTACGTCATAGGCGATTAGCTGCGCTCCCGGAGGGAGCGCAGCTAATCGCCGCCGGGTGTCAGCTGATTATCACAGCTGACACCCGTGACTGTGTGTCAGGAGCGGTCACGGACCGCTCCCGGCACATTAACCCCTTGCACACCGCGATCAAACATGATCGCGGTGTACTGGGGGCACAGGGGAGGATCGCGCAGGGTGGGGGCTCCCTGCGCGCCCCCCTGAGACCCTCAGACCAGCGCGATGTGATCGCGCTGCTCTGAGGGCTTCCTCCCTCCCAGGACCCGGATCCAAGATGGCGCTGGGGTCCTGGAGGGAGGCGGCTTCCTCAGTGCCTGCCGAGAGCAGGCATGAGGAAGCGTCCTGCACTGCCTGTCACATCGCTGGTGTGACAGAGTGCTGTGCACACTGTCACACCAGCGATCTGATGAAATACAGTGATGTCCCACCCTGGGACAAAGTAAAAAAGTAAAAATAAACATGTGTAAAAAAAAATCCAAAATAAAAAAAAAAAAAAAAAAATATTCCCCAATAAATTCATTACTTATTGTAAATAAAAAAAATAAAACAATAAAAGTACACATATATGGTATCGCCGCGTCCGTAACGACCCCCCCTATAAAACTGTCCCACTAGTTAACCCCTTTTGTGAACCCCTTAAAAAATAAAAAATAAAAACAAAGCAAAAAATCAGTGCTTTATCATCATACCGCTGAACAAAAAGTGGAATAACACGCGATCAAAAAGACGGATATAAATAAACATGGTACCGCTGAAAACATCATCTTGTCCCGCAAAAAACGAGCCATCACACAGCATCATCAGCAAAAAAATAAAAAAGTTATAGCTCGCAGAATAAAGTGATGCAAAAATAATTATTTTTTTATAAAATTGTTTTTATTCTATAAAAGCGCCAAAACATAAAAAAATTATATAAATGAGGTATCGCCATAATCGTACTGACCCGAAAAATAAAACTGCTTTATCGATTTTACCACACGCGGAACAATAAAAACGCCTCACCCAAAAGAAATTCATGAATTGCTGATTTTTGTTCATTCTAACCTCCCAAAAATCGAAATAAAAAGCGATAAAAAAATGTCACGTGCTCAAAAATGGTACCAATAAAAGCGTCACCTCGTCCCGCAAAAATTAAGACCTCACATGACATTGTGGGCCAAAATATGCAAAAATTATAGCTCTCAAAATGTGGCGATGCAAAAAACTACTTTTTGCAATAAAAAGCGTCTTTTAGAGTGACAGCTGCCAATCATAAAAATCGCTATAAATAGTAAATCAAACCCCCTTTATCACCCCCTTAGTTAGGGAAAAATAATAAAATAAAAAAAATGTATTTATTTCCATTTTCCCATTAGGGTTAGGGTTAGGGTTTCGGCTAAAGTTAGGGTTAGGGTTGGCGCTAAAGTTAGGATTAGGGTTAGAGTTAGGATTAGGGTTAGGGTTGGGATTAGGGTTGGGACTAGGGTTAGGGGTGTGTTGTGGTTAGGGTTGGAGTTAGAATTGGGGGGTTTCCGCTGTTTAGGCACATCAGGGGCTCTCCAAATGTGACATGGCGTCTGATCTCCATTCCAGCCAATTCTGCGTTGAAAAAGTCAAACGGTGTTCCTTCACTTCTGAGCTCTGCCATGCGTCCAAACAGTAGTTTATCCCCACATATGGGGTATCAGCGTACTCTGGACCCAAGAGTTATTGTGAAATTTGTCCTATTTCTTCTGTTACCCTTGGGAAAATAAAAAACTGGGGGCGAAAATATTATTTTTGTAAAAAAAATAAGATTTTTTTGTTTTTACGACTGTACATTATAAACTTCTGTGAAGCACTTGGGGCTTCATAGCGCTCACCACACATCTAAATAAGTTCCTTGTGGGGTCTATTTTCCAAATGGGGTCACTTGTTGGGGATTTCCACTGTTTAGGCGCATCAGGGGCTCTCCAAATGCGACATGACGCCCCCAGACCATTCCATCAAAGTCTGCAATCCAAAACGTCACTACTTCCCTTTCCGAGCCCTGACATGCGCCCATACAGTAGTTTTCTCCCACATATTGGGTATCAGCGTACTCAGGACAAATTGGACAACAACTTTTGGGGTCCAATTTCTCCTGTTACCTTGTGAAAATAAAATATTGGGGGCGAAAAAATCATTTTTGTAAAAAAAAAAAGGATTTTTATTTTTACGGCTGTGCGTTATAAACTTCTGTGAAGCACTTCGGGGTTCAAAGTGCTCACCACACATCTAGGTAAGTTCCTTGTGGGGTCTATTTTCCAAAATGGGGTCACTTGTGGGGGGTTTCCACTGTTTCGGCGCATCAGGGGCTCTCCAAATGCGACATGACGCCCCAGACCATTCCATCAAAGTCTGCAATCCAAAACGTCACTACTTCCCTTTCCGAGCCCTGACATGCGCCCATACAGTAGTTTTCTCCCACATATTGGGTATCAGCGTACTCAGGACAAATTGGACAACAACTTTTGGGGTCCAATTTCTCCTGTTACCCTTGTGAAAATAAAATATTGGGGGCGAAAAAATCATTTTTGTAAAAAAAAAAAAGGATTTTTTATTTTTACGGCTGTGCGTTATAAACTTCTGTGAAGCACTTCGGGGTTCAAAGTGCTCATCACACATCTAGATAAGTTCCTTGTGGGGTCTATTTTCCAAAATGGGGTCACTTGTGGGGGGTTTCCACTGTTTAGGCGTATCAGGGGCTCTCCAATGCGACATGACGCCCCCAGACCATTCCATCAAAGTCTGCAATCCAAACGTCACTACTTCCCTTCCGAGACCTGACGTGCACCATACAGTAGTTTTCTCCTACATATTGGGTATCAGCGTACTCAGGACAAATTGGACAACAACTTTTGGGTTCCAATTTCTTCTGTTACTCTTGTGAAAATAAAATATTGGGGGCGAAAAATCATTTTTGTAAAAAAAAAAAAAAAAGGATTTTTTTATTTTAAGGCTGTACGTTATAATCTTTAGTAAAACACCTGGGGTTCAAAGTTCCACCACACATCTAGATAAGTTCCTTGAGGGGTCTAGTTTCTAAAATGGTGTCATTTGGGGGGGGTTTTTCTACTGTTTAGGCAGATCAGGAGCTCTCCAAAACGACATGACGTCCAGCCATCTTGCGTTGAAAAAAGTGAGACGGCGCTCCTTCCCTTCCAAACTCTGCCATGCACCCAAATAGGGTTATACCCCACATATGGGGTATCAGTGTACTCAGGACAAATTGCACAATAACTTTTGGAGTCTTGTTCCCCCTTGGAAAATAAAAATTCGGGTGAAAAGATCATTTTTGTGGAAAAAATATGATTTTTAAATTTTAGGCTTACGTTATAAACTTGTGTGAAGCACTTGAGGGTTCAAATTGCTCACCAAAGATCTAGATAAGTTCCTTAGGGGGTCTAGTTTCCAAATGGGGCATTTGTGGGGGGTTTCCACTGTTTAGGCACATCAGGGGCTCTCCAAATGCAACATGGCATCCAATTCAATTCCAGCCAATTTTGGTTGGAAAAAGTCAAAGGGTGCTCCTTCCCTTCCGAGCTCTGCCGTGCGCCCAAACAGTGGTTCCCCCCACATATGGGCATCAGGTACTCAGGACAAATTGGACAAAAAACTTATGTGGTCCAATTTCTCCTGATACCCTTGGGAAAAATAAAAAAATTAGTGACTAAGAGATAATTTTTTGGGGAAAAAAATAGGATTTTTTATTTTCATGCCCGGGCATTATAAACTTGTGTGAAGCACTTGGGGGTTCAAGTGCTCACCAAAGATCTAGATAAGTTCCTTAGGGGGTCTAGTTTCCAAAATGGGGTCACTTGTGGGGGATTTCCACTGTTTAGGCTCATCTGGGGCACTGCAAACGGAACATGCCCCCATAAACGTCTGCATTCCAAAACTTTTACTACTTCCTTTCCAAGCCCTGCCGTGCGCCCAAACAGTTTCCACCCCAATATGGGGTATCAGCGTACTCAGGACAAATTGGACAACAACTTTTGGGGTCCAATTTCCTTGGGAAAATTCAAAAAATTTAGAACTAAAAAATCATTTTTGTGGAATTTTTTTTTTTTTTTTCACACCCAGGCATTATAAACTTTTGTGAAACACTTGGGGGTTCAAAGTGCTCACAAACAGATCTAGATAAGTACCTTAGGGGGTTCTAGTTTCCAAAAATGGTGTCACTTGTGGGGGGTTTCCACTGTTTAGGTGATCGAGGTTCTCCAAGCGCGACATGGGTCCAATCTCAACCCCAGCCAATTTTAGTTTGAAAAAGTCAAACGGCGCTCCTTCCTTACGGAGCTCTGCCGTGTGCCCAAACAGTGGTTTTCCCCCCATATGGGGTATTGGCGTACTCAGGAGAAATTGCATAAAAACCTTATCTGTCCATTTTCTCCTTTTACCCTTGTGAAAATAAAAAAATTTTGTAAAAGTCATTTTTGTGGCTAAAAGTTAAATATTCATTTTTTCCTTCCACGTTGCTTTAGTTCCTGTGAAGCACCTGAAGGGTTAATAAACTTCTTGAATGTGGTTTTGAGTACCTTGAGGGGTGCAGTTTTTAGAATGGTGTCACTTTTGGGTATTTTCTGTCATGTAGACCCCTCAAGTGACTTCAAATGTGGGTGGTCCCTAAAAAAAATGGCTTTGTAAATTTTGTTGTAAAAATGAGAAATCGCTGGTCAACTTTTAACCTTATAACTTCTAACAAAAAAAAATTTTGATTTCCAAATTGTGCTGATGTAAAGTAGACATGTGGGAAATGTTATTTTCTTAACTATTTGTGTTACATTTTTCTCTGTTTTAAGGAATAAAAATTCGTTTGAAAATTGCTAATTTTCAAAAATTTTCGCCATATTTGCGTTTTTTTTCAAAATAAACGCAAGTTATATGGAAGAAAATTTTTCCACTAACATGAAGTACAAAAGTCACGAGGAAAAAATTCGAATCGCGAAGATCCGTTGAAGCGTTCCGGAGTTATAAAACCCATAAAGAGCAGTGGCAGAATTGTAAAAATTGTCCCGGTCTTAAGTGCAAACCACCCTTGGGGGTGAAGGGGTTATTTGTGACGCCACCCGTGGTACCTGGTCAGGGTGCCAGCGCTGCTTTACGTCCGCTGAAGGGTTGGTGGTGGGCAGCAAGGTGGGTTTAAACCTCCCACAGGCAAGGCTGGGGGTCCTTCGGGAAAAGGAAGTTAGGGGTGAGGATGGAGGAGGGGAGTTCGCAGCGGGAGTAAAAAGGTAGAGCACACAAAAAATCTCTTTCTGACCTTTACTGCTGGAATGGAGGCAAAGTCCCCGGGGGGGCTGGCAGGGTGAAGGATGTACGTCAGTTCTTCCCACTGGTAGGTGTAGAGCCTCCTTAACTCCTATGTGTTGGGGTTTTTTGACCTGTATGAAACGAGGTCTAACTCTGTCTTCAACTTTAACCCTGCTGTATAGGGCTTTTATTGGAAGAACACAGTCTCTAAGGCGTTCCTGCCAGATCCTGTCTTCCTAACCGCCACCCATGGGTCCACGACTTGTGTCCACAGGGTCTCCCGGGTTTTT
>JARQOD010000001.1:333984810-334066989 GCA_033576555.1 Oophaga sylvatica | reverse complement strand
TTTTTTTTTTTTTGTCCTGGGTGTCTGTACTGATATACAGCACTAGTTATCCCAAAAATAAAAAAAACAGGGCACACATTTGTCATAGTGGTATCACCGTGGCAGCTCATATCTGTGTATGCTCAAAGTTTGGCCAGTTTTATGACAGTTTTCTTTTTTTGTCCTGGGTGTCACTGTACTTATATACAGCAGTATTTTGCTAAAAAAAGTTAAAAAAAATACGGGCCACACATTTGTCGTAGTGGTATCACCATGCCAGCTCATATCTTTGCGTGCTGAAAGTTTGGCCAGTTTAGACCAGTTTTCCTTTTTTTGTCCTGGGTGTCACAGTACTGATATACATCACTAGTTAGCCCGGAAATAAAAAAAACAGGGCACATATTTGTCGTAGTGGTATCACCGTGCCAGCTCATATCTGTGTGTGCTCAAAATATGGGCAGTTTACGGTGGTTTTCTTTTTTGTGTCCTGGGTGAAACTGTAGTTATATATAGCACTATTTAGCCCCCCCCAAAAAATAACATTTGCCGTAGTGGTATCTCCTTGCCAGCTCATATCTGTGCGTGCTCAAAGTTTGGCCAGTTTAGGCCAAAAATGTTTTTACCTAAAGTCCAGATAGTTAAAAGTGTGGTTTTCAAGCACATTTATCACATACAAGTTGACTCCCAAATCACCCTTTTGTACTGAACGTGTACAGTATAATATTGTATTCCATTTACAATGGACAAGGCACGTGGCAAGGGATGGGGAAGTGGACATGATGGTGATGGTGCAGGCTGAGGCCATGGGCAAGCTGAAATTGGCCCACCGAAAACACTCACATCTTCTCGCTGGACCTTAAGGTACTGTCACACTAAACGAGATCGCTAATGCGTCACAGATTTTATGATGCAGTAGCGATCTCGTTAGCGATGCAGCTGTGTGTGACATGTAGCAGCGATGTGGCCCCTGCTGCGATGTCGCTGATCGCTCATGAATGTTCTGAGCCGTTTTTTTGGTCGTTGGTGTCCCGCTGGTGAGCCTGAATCGCTGGGTGTGACACCCTTTATGAACGACTTCACCAGCATCGCAGGTGGGACTAGGTTTTCCCAACGACCGCAGAGGTCGTTATACAGATCGCTGATGAGTTGTGTTTGTAATCTAACTAGCGATCACATAGCTATCGCACCAGCGATCTCGCCAGGTCGTGTCGTTGTCGTGATCGCTGGTGCGATCGCTAAGTGTGACAGTGCCTTTAGTGTCCGAAGTCCTAAGGGACCGTGGCAAGACAGCACTATTGAAGCCCATGCAGTGTGAAAATGTTGTTGGTTGTGTAGCAGATAATACTTCCAGCTACTTATCCAACACAACCAGCACCCTGTCTTCAACACGGTCAAGTCACAGTAGCCGTGAATCTGGACTGCATATTCCTTAATCTGATCCTCCTTCCTCCCTCCCTGGAAAAACAGATCCCACACTAGGACACTCCGAAGAGCTGTTCAGTTTTCCATTTGGAGATTCGTGCCTCTCGCCCACTCCACTACAAGCGGGGCAAGATGATATTACATGTAGCGATGCACAAATCTTTGAGCAGCCACGGTCTCAAGAAGTGGACAATGATGAGACACAATTGCCGGAAATTCAGGAGGAGGACCAGCAAGGGGAAGTGGAAGATGAGGTGGTGGATGATGTAGTAACAGATCCAACCTGGCAGGAGGACATGCAGAGCGAGGACAGCAGCACACAGGGGGAGGTAGGCGTCGCACCACTTCAGGCAGGAAGAAGCAGTGTGGTGGCTGCAGACAGAAGGCGTGCAACCATTACCCGTAACACCAACCTGACGGAAGTTGTCAGTCCAACTGTTCGGTATTCCCGAGTATGGTTATTTTTTAAAGACTCTGTTGATAACCCCAAACAGGCCATTTGCAACACCTGTCATGCCAGTGTCAACAGGGGTAGCAAAACTACCAGCCTTACCACCACCAGTATGATCAGGCACATGGCAGCAAAGCACCTAATTTTGTGGGTCCAACCCCAGGCTCCAGGAACAGTGTCTGCAGGTGACACCACTACTTCTTCCACTGTTATATGTGCAAGCCAATCCCCTGTCCACAGTGCATGCGAAGAGGCCTCCTGCCCTGCACCTGCCGTTGCCCATAGTCAAATAGCACCATCATCAAGCACGTCCACGTGCTTGTCCCAGTGCAGCCTTCAGTTGTCCATACCCCAGTCATTGGAAGTAAGCGGAAATACACAGCCAATGCCTCGCAGGCCACAGTACTCAATTCTCATATTTCTCATCTGCTTGCGGTCGAAATGTTGCCTTTTAGGCAACCTGATGGGGGCAGCCGTCCCAAGGTACTCTGTCCCCAGCCGTCACTATTTCTCCCGCGGTGCCATCCCGATATTACACAAGCATGTGTCCCACAACAATACCCGTGCCCTCAACAATGCAGTTATTGGGAAAGTACACCTAACCACGGACACGTGGACAAGTGCCTGTGGCCAGGGACACTACATCTCGCTGACTTCATTCTGGGTTAACATAGTGGAAGCCGGGACCCAGTCAGACCTTGTGATGGAACACATCCTCCCGACGCCAAAGATTGTGGGCCCTACGTCAATCAGGGTTGTCCCCCCAGTGTACAGCTCCTGCACCTGCTCCTCCTCTTCAGCCTCCATGTCAGAAATGAGCACATCAGTCATAAGCTGGAAGCACTGCAGCACTGCCAAAGCAAAGCGGCAACAGGCTGTGCTGGAGTTAATTTGCTTAGGTTACAAACTGCACAATGCTGAAGAGTTGTTGACAGCTCTGAAAGTGCAGGCAGATGTGTGGCTGACACGGGTAAATCTCCAGAAAGGCATGGTTGTGTGTGACAATGGCAGGAACCTGGTGGTGGCTTTGAGGCGAGGCGAACTGACACGCATACCATGCCTGGCCCATGTGCTGAACCTCGTTGTTCAACGTTTTCTAAAAAGCTGGAGCTGCCGGATCTGCTGGTTAAAGTATGCTGCATGTGCGCACATTTTAGAAAGTCAGCTACAGCTTCAGCCACCCTTGCCGTGCTTCAGCAGCAATTGCAGATTCCGGCTCACCGACTGGTGTGTGATGTCCCCACATGTTGGAACTCTACACTGCATATGTTAGAAAGGAATTGTGAGCAGAAGCAGGCAGTTGTTGAATATCAGTATCAATAAGGCCGTCAGGTTTGACTCCACACATAAAACCTCAGGAGTTGTCATGGATTTTCAGACATATGTAGCATCCTCCAAAACGTTGAGGAGTCCACCAAGATGGTGAGCGGCGATGACGCCATAATTAGAGTCACCATCCCGCTCATCTGCATTCTGAAAAGCTCTCTGCTCACAATGAAAGAGGAGGCATTGCAGGTGGAGCATGAGGACATGGATCAAGGAACTATACAGGGTGATTACACACAGCCCAGCCTCGTGTCATCCCAATGTGGATTGGTTGACAATGACGAAGAGGAGGAGGAGGAAGAACAGGAGCTACTTTCATGCGCTATAGACGGGACTATAACCACAACTGTCATGCCGTCTGTTTAGCGTGGATGGCCTGAGGACAGGGAAGAAGAGGAAGAGGAGGAGGAGGAGGACACCTTGGTCAGTCATCCTGTTGGTGAGGACACGGAAGTCTTGCCTGTTACCAGTCTGCCACGCATGGCTGACTTTATGTTGCGCTACCTTTCTCATGACCCTCGCATTGTCAAAATATTGGGTACCAGTCATTGCTGGTTAGTGACACTTTTAGACCCACTGTACAAGGATAACTTGCAATCTCTTGTTCCAGAGGCAGACCGGTGTAACAAAATGGTGCAGTATCATAGGACCATTGTTGCGGAATTATTTAAAAAATCCCCATCTCAAAATGATGGCGGGAGAGACATCAGTTCGTTGGCCAACCAAGCAGGACAGGCGAGACAGACAAGTCCACTCCAGCAGAGGCAGGGGAACACTGGCAAAGTTCTGTGACAGTTTTCTAAGACCCTCCCATAGCTCATGCACTGAGGCGCGAGTAATCTCACAAGGAATGCAATGTTCTCTAAGATGCTGATGGAGTACCTTGCTAACCGTACCAACATCCTCCGTGATTCCTCTGTGCCTTTTAATTATTGGGTATCCAAGCTGGACACGTGGCATGAGCTGGCTCTTTACGCCTTGGAGGTCCTGGCCTGCCCGGCTGCTAGCGTTTTGTCAGAGCTGGTTTTTAGTGCTGCTGGTGGCATTATCACAGATAAGCACATTCGCCTTTCTACGGAAAATGCAGACAGGCTGACTCTTATAAAAATGAACAAAGGATGGATTGGGCCTGACTTCTCGACACCACCAAATGATGACAGCAAAGCATAAACTCCAATGTAGTGTTTTTTTTGGGAGGTGTATTCCCATACACCTCTTCACAACCAAACATGGATATACACTTTCTGATTTTGGCTATTTGGTGTCCTCCTTCTCCTTTTCCTCATCCTCACCGTCCACCACCACTTCCACACCAGGGTGAACGTATTCAGTCATGCTCCGGCCACTCGATGTTTTGGCAAGGGTGTTATGATGCCCGTCACCAAAATACAAAAAATATGTACACCCTAAAGGGGAAATGTTTGCCAGCCCAAACACTAAGTGTATGGGCATTCAAAATCTAGGAGACAACAAGATCAAAAGGGTTTACGTGTTCCGTGCAGCTAGAGCCAGTGTCGCATTATTAACAAGGGTGGATGGTTAGGCTGTGCGTAAAAGAGTTGTTCTGAAAAAGGTTGAGGTGTACCCCACAGGGGAAATGTTTGCCAGGCCATACACTAAGTTTATGGACATTCCAAGTCTAGGAGAAACGCTTCTAGAAATTGGGCCTATTTTTTAATGAGGCCTTCCTCCATGTCTAATCATCCACTGGCACAAGATCAAAAGGGTTTACGTGTTCCGTGCAGCTACAGACAGTGTCGCATTATTAACAAGGATGGGTGGTTAGTCTGTGCGTAAAAGCCTTGTTCTGAAAAGGGTTGAGGTGTACCCCACAGGGGGAATGTTTGCCTGCCCATACACTAAGTTTATGGGCATTCCAAGTCTAGGAGACATGCTATTAGAAATTGGGCCTATTTTTTAATCAGGCCTTCCTCCACGGCTCATCATCCACCGCCACTAGATCACCAGTGTTAACGTGTTCCATGCTGCTACAGCCAGTGTCGAATTTCTAACAAGGGTGTGCGGTAATGCTGGGAGTACAATACTTGTTATGGAAAAGGTTGAGGTGTACCCCACAGGGTAAAATGTTTAATATGACTCTTTTTATCAGGCCCTCCTCCATGTTTCTTCCAAGGGGGGATTGTGGTTATTGCGGTGCATATGACTTCTTCGCAGGGCTGGCCTTGATTTTCCATGGCCCATCCAGTATGTGGGTTCAAAGGCTTATTGGGGTGCATATGACTTGGTAGCAGGGCAGGCCTTGCAGTCAATGCATAAGAAAATGGAATGGGAGTACAAAATGAATAATGTGAAGTGGATTTTTCTGGGCCCATCCAGTACCTGGGTGCAAAGGCTTATTGGGGTGCATATGACTTGGCAGCAGGGCAAGCCTTGCAGTCAATGCATAAGAAAACAGAATGGGAGTACAAAATGAATAATGTGAAGTGGATTTTCCAGGGCCCATCCAGTATGTTGGTTCAAAGGCTTATTGGGGTGCATATGATTTGGTAGCAGTGCAAGCCTTGCATTCAATGCAATATTTTTTATGGAAATCATCCTGGACATCTTGTGAAAGGGGTATTGGGGAGCGTCGTAATTTTTGGCAGCCCGTCCACTCACTACATAGGCTAAAACAGTTTAGAAGACCCACTGTTTAATAATGGGCCTTTTAAGCAGATTAATGCTGCCTGATGCCCCTGTAAAAATAGGCTCCGTGACTTTAAGAGTCCCTCCTTCATAAATAAAACAAGATATGTCTGCTCTTGTGTCACACACCACATGGCCAACAATGTTGTCAGAGTTTCATGCCATTTTTACCGCTGCACCAAAAAACATACCAAAATGAAACCAAAAAGGATATTGCTGGGAAATATGTTAAGATGCATCCTTTACAGGTTAATGACTTGTATATAAGGCAAAATAAATAACCCCAGACCAAAATATTCCTCCACCATTTGGGCTTTGTTCAGATACAGCGTTTTTGAAGCATTTTTCAACTTTAGCATTGCTTTCAACCAAAACAAATGCATTCACTGGGAAATGTCATTGTAACACTTAACAACCCTAGCTGGCCATGTGGTGTGTGACACAAGAGCAGACATATCTTGTTTCATTTATGAAGGAGGGACTCTTAAAGTCACAAAGCCTATTTTTACAGGGGCATCAGGCAACACTAATCTTCTTAAAGGGCCATTATTAAACAGTAGGTGTCCTATGCTGTTAATGCCTATGCAGTGAGTGTTTAGGCTGCCAAGAATTACGATGCACCCCAATAACCCTTTCATGAGAGGTACAGGAGGGCTTCCTGAAAAAAGGTTGCATTGAATGCAAGGCCTGGCTTGCCCCAAAGTTACATGCACCCCAATAAGCTTTTCAAGCCACGAACTGGATGGCCACTGGAAAATCAACTTCATATTATTCATTTTGTACTCCCAAACTCTTTTCTTATGCATTGATTGCAAGGCCTGCCCTGCTACCAAGTCATATGCACCCCAATAACCCCAATCACCCCTTGGAAGAAACATGGAGGAGGGCCTCATAAAAAAATGTCCCATCAAAAAGGAGCGGGTCTCTTGGAATGCCCATACACTAAGTGTATTGGCTGGCAAACATTTTCCCCTGTGGGGTATACCTCAACCTTTTCCATAATATGTATTTTACGCCCAGAATAACCACCCACCCTTGTTAGGAATTCGACACTGGCTGTAGCAGCACGGAACACGTTAACCCTGGTGATCTAGTGGCAGTGGATGATGAGCCGTGGAGGAAGGCCTGATTAAAAACTATGCCCATTTTAAAGAAACGGGTCTCCTAGACTTGGAATGCCCATGCGCATATGGGCTGGCAAACATTTCCCCCTGGGGATATCAACATAGTGTGTACATTTTTTTTAGGGGCATCATAAACATCTTGCAAAACTGTATCGTAGTTTCCTACACAGTTGCTGCTGGGAAGGTGCAGGTGTAGAGAAACGGGGTCAGTGGGTGCTCTTGTCTGCTGGCCTGGCTGCCTTTAGAAAGACTGCATGGACCAGGGCTCATACCACTGAACACCCTCTCTATCTCCCCGTGGGCAAAATACTACACAGACAACACAGGGTTAGGGTAAACCAATATGGCAATGCTTTATTGAACCACAGCACCCCATAGCAAACAGAACATTCCCAGCAATTACACCCAAGATGGTGCACGTGCACATTACAAGGTCTCACCGTTCTGCTGTCACGCCAAGATGATGGTAGATGATATGTCAGAGCTCCCAGGGTCGATATTCCACCTGTGGTACACACACAGAGGAGGTACGACAAGCGTAGGGAGATAACCGAGAGCAGTCCTGTGTTCTTTCAGCTGGGTCTGAAGTACCCTCAGCTGAGACCCTCAAGAGTGACACCAGCCAGAAGGAAAGAAGTCTCTTTCATACCCGAGTCAGGTGATCTATTTTTAGATTTAACTAGTGTGCTTCAGTTCATCCTCACAGCCAAACTGGTTATAGAATAGAATACACATTTAGCATATCAGCTCACAATAAACACAAATAAACACACACTATGTACAAGTCACTATTAGACTTACATAGAATGTTATGTGGTATGCAAGTCTGTCTTCTTGACCCACCAGACATAAACACTTAAATCCACAAGCCAATATACAGATAAAAAGTCAATTCTTGTGGGTTTGCAACAACATGGTTGTCTGGGAAATTAAGATACAATCTGGCTTCTTCACAGCAGGTTATTAGTAAAAATATGGCGGACAAATCAGATGAAGTGATCAGGAAAAGGGGCATGGTGATGACAGGAATGGGAAAGTACATGATTAATAACAGCAGTGGCTATGGGAGGTATGAGATCCAGGATGCAGCCTACAGTGATTCGTCATTTAGCCACCATCAATTACCAGAATCGGTTTCATGCGCGTCAGAAGATCGGTGTAACAGATGCGCGTGTGAGACTCGGCCTAAGAAATGCCTGTCCAAAATATGTTGCCAAACACACACGTGTGTGTATAAAGGGCAAAGTGCAACATGTTCATGAGTTGCTGAATTACAGAAAGCAAATCAGTGTTGGAGGAAAACCAAACAAACTTATGAATGCTAGTGAAAAACTAAGTTAAAAGAGGAGTGCACAGTCCGTAACTATAAACACACCCGTGGCACAAGCTTCTTCATCTTCACCCATAATACATATTACTAATAAGATCCAAATGTCCCAGTTGAAAATTGTTTGTCATAGTGTAACGAACACTGTTAAAGGAATACCATTAAACGTACATAACCAAGACCCTTGAAAACACCAGATTTCCTCTTTACAAGATATGGGCGATGATGGTATTGATGACGACTTTGAAATTTACCACATCCACACCAAGAAGATGAAGATCACAGCTGCAAAAAATGTGCAAAAAAGGCTGTGAATGTCTGGAAAATCATTTTGTCTAGGGCTAAGTTACCCTCTTACTAAAGTGGTTCCGAATGATGCATACACAGCTCTCATGTCTACTCAGCGTGAGATGCTTGAAAGATGATGTATTCGGATTTGTCCATGTCCCCTATTTGAAAGTGAGCAGAAAAGAAGGATGATATAGCGGGAAGACGTGTGATTTTGGTCAGAAAGGAGGTGATGTCAGGTACAGATAGGTAGATCTGCGTTTCATCGGTGTAGTGATGATATTGCAAACCGTGCCATTACATCAGCTGTCCCAGGCCGAAGGTGTAGATGGAGAAGAGTAGAGTCCTTGAACAGAGCCTTGGGGAACACCGAAAGACAGGTGTCAAGGTCAGGAGGTGGTGTGGGAGAGGAATGTCCCCCTAACAGTCTTGCTGTTTTTAAAGACTCTGCCGATAACCCCAAAAAGGCCATTTGCACCAAAGGCCATGTCCGCATCAGCAGGGGTAGCAAAACTACCAGCCTTTCCACCACCAGCATGATCAGGCACATGGCAGCAAAGCACCTGACTTTGTTGGTTGAACACCAGGCTACATGAACAGTGTCAGCGGGTGATACCACTGCGTCTTACGCTGTTGTGCGTGCAAGCCAATCCACTGTCCATGGTGCATGAAAAGATGCTTTCTGCCCTGCATCTGTAGTTGCAACGCAAGCGGAAATACTCAGACAACACCACAGTATTAAATTCACACATTAATCATCTGTTTGTGAAGGAAATGTTGCATTTTAGGCTCGTGGAAGATGGAAGCCTTCCACAACCTGATGGCAGTGACCTTAAAAGGTACTCGGTCCCCACCCACCACTATTTCTCCCGGTCTGCCATAACGACATTACACAAGCAAGCACATGTCCCACAACATTATCCAGGCCATCAACAATGCTGTTACAGGAAATGTACATCTAACTATGGACACGTGAACAAGTGCTTGTGGGCAGGGACCGTACATCTCGCTGACGGCACACTGAGCTAGCGCTGAATAAGTCAGGAGCCAGTCGGACATTGGGAGACGATGTCACAGATGTATGGAGGAGACAGTTTCTGGAACGCTTTGTATATCATAGTTAGGCTTTTGAACTGTAGCCTATGGGCAATAGGAAGGCAGTGAAGGGCCTGGCAGAGAAGACAGGCTGGGGAATAACGGAGGGACAGTTGGATTACTCGGGCAGCAGAGTTTTGGATAGATTTGAGTGGTGCAAGAGTGCTAGAAGGGAGGCCAGAGAGTATAAGGTTGCACTAGTCGAGGCGGGAGATCATGAAGGCGTGCACAAATATTTGTTAAGTTTCTTGGAATGTACGGATCCAGGAAATGTTTTTGAGTTGCAGTGGGCAAGAGGAGGCAAGGGCTTGGATACGTAGCTTGAAAGAGAGGGCAGAGTCGAGGATCACCCCAAGGCCACGAACAAGTGGGACTATTTTTCACGGTGTGCCGTCCCAGCATTTTTCAGTCACGTGTCCCATAACATTACCCATGCCCTCCACAATGCTGTTACTTGAAAACTCAACCTAACCACAAATACGTGAAAAAGTGCTTGTGGTCAGGGACTGTACATCTCACTGAGAGCATACTGGGTTAACATAGTGGTAGCCGGACCCACTCCAACCTTGGTATGGTGCACGTCCTCCCAACCCCTAGTATTGTGGGCCCTAAGTCAATCTTGGTTGCCCCCAAAGTCTACAGCTTCTGCACCTCCTCCTCCTTCTCTTCAGCCTCAATCTTCAAAAGTAGCACATCAGTCAAACGCTGGAAGCACTGCAGCACTGCCTCATCAAAGCGGCAAAAGGCTGTGCTGAAGCTAATATACTTAGGTGGCAAAACACACAATGATGAAGAATTGTGGACAGCTCTGAAAGAGCAGGCAGATCTGTGGCCGACACCGCTGAACCCACACCCAGGCATGGTTGTATGTGACAATGGCTGGAACCTGGTGGCTCCTCTGTGGCAAGGCGAGCTCAGACACATGCCATGCCTGGCAAATGCGCTTAACCTCATTGGTCAACATTTTCTGAAAAGCAACACGGAGCTGCCAGATCTGCTAGGAATAGTACAACGCTCTGCGTACCCATATTAGAAAGTCAGCTACAGCTTCCTCCGCCCTTGCAGTGCTTTAGCAGTGCTTGCAGCTTCTAGCTCACCGACTGGTGTGTGATGTCCACAGGCGTTGGAACTCTACACTGCAGATGTTGGAAAGGATTTGTGAGCAGAAGAGGGCATTTGGTAACTAGTCTAACAGCATCAACAAGGTTGTCGTTATTCAGTTCTGACTTCACACATAAGATGTCAGAAGTGGACATGGATGTCAGACATATGTACCATCCTCCAAAACTTTGAAGAATCCAACAAGATGGTGAGCATAAATGACACCATCATTAACGACTCCATCCTACTTCTCTGTGTTCTAATCTGAATATTTATTTTTTATATAGCACAAACATATTTACAGTTTAACATTTTGAAAAACAACAGTCCTAAGTAACAACGATAACAATAATACAATAATTAAAACAAAATAAAACGACCCTGCTTGTGACAGCTTACAATCTACACTAAGTAACAACGATAACAATAATACACTAATTATACAGAAATAAAATGACCCTGCTCGTGACAGCTTACAATCTACACAAAGTAACAACGATAACAATAATTAAACACAAAAAAAACAATCGTGCTCGTGACAACTTCCAATCTACAATGAGGTGGGGAAGATAAAAACTACAGGGGTGTATTTACAATAATGTATTTACAATTATATTACTGAGGTTAGTCGAAAGTCGAGGAGGCCTGAGGACAAGTAGGAGGAGGAGAGCATGGTCAGTCGTCCTCTTGGTGAGGACACGGAAGTATTGACTGTTAGCAGTCTTGCACGCATGGCTGAGTTTATGTTCCGCTTCCTTTCCCATCACCCTCACGTTCTCAAAAATTTGGTTGACGGGCAATACTGCTTGGTGACACTTCTAGACGCATGCTACCAGGAGAACTTTCTATCTCTTATTCCAGAGGCAGACAGGTGTACTAAAATGTTGGAGGACCAGAGGGCTCTTCTTGTGGAATTATTAAAAAAATTCCCATATGAAAATGCTGGCAGCAGAGGTCACACTTTGTTGGCCAAGCAAGGGGTAAAGGTGAGAGAGACACAAGTACAATACAACAGAGGCAGAGGAACACTGGCAAAGTTCGGGGACAGTTTTCTCAGACCCGCCCTGTCCCTGAGGAGCGGTGGACTCTCACAAGAAGTGAAAAGTTTGTTAAAATGCTGAGGGAGTAACTTGCTGACCATACCAACGACCTCTCTCATTCCTCTGTGCCTTATAATTATTGGTTATCCAAGCGGAACACGTGGCATGCCTGGCTCTCTGTACTGCGCATGTGCGCTGTACTCACGGTGAAGGAGCGCACGGCACCTCGCTCTCTGGCAGTCACTAGTCACAAGGCATCTCTCTAAATGGCAGTACCGCTTTTAGTGGCGGGAGCCAACAGTAACAGTCCTTTGCAGCACCAGGACGGAGGACGGAGCACGCTGCTCAGCCTCCTATGCGCTGCTTGTCCACGCCAAAAATCGATGCTGTCAGGCCCGCTTTGTGTCAAGCTGGCCCCCTACCTGTAGGTCACTGCAGTTCACCGCAGCGTTGGCGCTTCGGGTGCATACAGGGGTGGGATTCAAATTTTTAACAACAGGTTCTGTGTTTGTGCGTCGGAAAACCACACCCATTTTAAGCCACACCCATTTTAAGCCACACCCATTTTAAAGTCACACCCATTCACACACACACCTTTTCCTCAAACATATAAGTAGGGGCGCAGTCAGTTGAAAAACAATAAATTGGAATGAGATCAGAACAGTGCACATTCTGGCCAGCGGCTCTCCTGACCCGAGTGTGACAGCTGCATATATTTCTATATATATATTTCTATGCAGCTGTCTCACTTGACTGACCGGCTGGCCAGGCTGTGCACTACATTCTGATTAAGAAGTCTCTTTCTAGTCTCATACTGAACTGAAGATTAAACTATAGTATTATGTAGCTGGGACTTACAGTTCTACCTTCTATCCAGAAATACAATATATAATAATTAGTGATGAGTGAACGTACTCGGATAAGGTGTTATCTGAGCATGCTCGGGTTCTAACCGAATGTCTTCTGCATGCTCGAAAAATATGTTCCAGTCCCCGCGGTTGCATGTCTCATGGCTGTTCGACACCAGCAACACATGCAGGGATTGCCTAACAAACAAGCACATTTGCTCATCAATAATAATAATAATAATGTATTTATTTCTCTAAGGATAGGGTCACACGACCGTATTTTGTCTCATCCGAGAAAATCGTTCCGATTAAGCTAATCACACTCTGATCGGAGTTTGATCAGAGTGTGCTCACAGCGTGCCTCGATTTTTGCGGATGTGGAGAAGGTGGAAATAAAAAGTTCCCCATCTTCTTCATTCTGTAAAGCTGTGAAAATCAGACTGCACTCAAATGTCATCTGAGTGCAGTCTGATTTTTTTTTTCACGGACTCACTGATTTGCCTGGCTGAGTGCGATCCCATAATCGGATGCAACTCGTGCGTGCTGCCATTTTTTCTTCTGACCAAAAATACGATTGTTTGGATCAGCCTAAAGTCGATACTACATAATATCTGAATAATAAACATGTGTCTAATATCTAGACAAATGGGGAGATGCTTGGACTTATACTAGTGATTGTAATAATAGAACATATTTATTGTATTACCTGCAGTAATCTCTATAGATCAGATGCCAATATGCAATGCTGGGACTTACAGTTCCCCCACCACCACTGCATGTACAGTAACTAAGGTACGATATAGGTATTACTGTCATCTTTATAAAGTAGACCGTATAAAAAGCTGCAGGATGTAAATGTGACTCTATACACCTGGGTACATACAGCATGTATCACTGCATGGATGCAATATTCAATCACTGTTGCCATTCTGCATATAGATTTTCTTTGCCTTTTTTTCTGTGCAGATGAAATGTTTCACCGTTGATATTGAAGTGGAAAATGCTAGTGATCTTGATAGGTTCAGAAGGTTTTAGGTCATAGGCAGCAGCAGAAAATAGCAACAGTCATACAATGTGTGTACAAAGAGGGTGTTGAGTCATAAATGGCCAGGGAGCATAATAATGTGTTTGCCATAGATAAGCTTTATGGGTGAGGCAATAATGCTATTACTACATAAAACCTGGATAAAAATAAATGAATGATGGAGACCCTTAGGCCTCTTTCACACATCCGGCGGGCGCCTGGCGGCGCCCCCGGCATTTTACCGCAGCGCCGCATGTGAAAAGCTTTCACACTTCCGGCGCCCAAAATGCGTTTTTTTGCCGGATGGTTTCTGATGCTTGGAGAGATAAGAAACCATCCGGCAAAAACAAAAAACGTTACATGCAGCGTTTTTTCCGGACGCCGCAATGTACACTTGCGCCGCATCCGGACAAAACCGCATGAAACGCATTGACATGCGGCGCCATCCGGCGCTAATGCATGTCAATGCGAAAAAAGCCGCATGCGGCGCTGCGGGAAAATGCCGGGGCGCCGCAAGGCGCCCGCCGGATGTGTGAAAGAGGCCTTAGATATGAGGCAGAAATAGCCCAGCACTGAGTGTGTGCAGGGGGTGGAGGACACTGCTGGCCTTAAGGCATCAATATGTCCTTCACATCTCACTTGGGGCTGGCTGCATCTGGAGTGACCTGCTGGCAGTATCCTGAGGAATTTATTACCATCCACCAGACCCACAAGGCAGGTATTTTCACACTGTGCCAGTGCCTGCTCCACTACAAGGAGAGGGTTAATGATGATGAGACTGCAGCAGAGGAGATTACAAGGCTTGGATGCAAGGGAGTCTCTAAAATGTGCTCCTGAAAACTGGACTTGTCACGTTGGATGGATATCAGCCCCGGCAAGTTCCTAAGGTCTGAAGAGAACCACAGTCCAAGACAAGACAAGTGGATTGCAAGCTTCTCGGTAATAATGTCTAAGAAGGCACCAGGATCTGGGAGCTGGTGGTCTGTCTCCAGCTGGGTGGCTTTCTGCAGCTGTGCCCTACAGACAGCTCTGAGCATAGACCTCAAGCTCTCCAGAGAAGAAGACAACGCAGGGGGCTAGAAGAACTGCTCTTCCATGGAGGCCTTACTACTCTGACCGGCGTCTATCATAGATAGACGCCGGTCAGACCACCTCAGTCCACACAGACACACTCCTCCAGCTCCACTCCAGGGCCCAGGCAGCGCCGCAGCTCAGCTCACACAGTACCTCTCTCCTCTCCGGCTCCGCCTCGTGACTAAAGATGGCCGCGGCCGCGCCGCTACCCAATCACCACACTGCAGAAATCAGTCCACGAGGGCCGGGGCTGGCGGTGTGTTGCGGCGCTGCAAGCTGGCTGCAAAATAGTACGGGACATGGGCGTACCCAGGATCAAAACTAGGGGGGGCAAGTCAATGTTGCATCTTATACAGGTTACATCATATACACTGTACATTATCCTGCATATTAGGTATGGAGCATTAGAACTGTTGTATA
Source organism: Oophaga sylvatica (assembly GCA_033576555.1). Classification (NCBI taxonomy): domain Eukaryota; kingdom Metazoa; phylum Chordata; class Amphibia; order Anura; family Dendrobatidae; genus Oophaga; species Oophaga sylvatica. The sequence goes on along the minus strand of JARQOD010000001.1, from coordinate 334,051,824 downwards.
TTGTATAATACAGCAGTGTATGCGACACTACGCTGTATATACCATATATTATACATGGCAGTAGCGCTCATGTCAGGAGCGGTACCAGCAAGTCCGAGGCTTGCAGTGCGATCGTCGCATGAGTTATACGGCCGTCTGTCTATGCCCTTGTTATAATAATACTGAAATATTAATCTATTATTAAAGTATTAAGGAGCTCACAAGTAAAAAAAAAAAGCCCCCTACCTCCCCTGTCCCCCACCCACACCCCAACAGCCCATCGTCTCACATGCACCCCTTAGTGTTCTGTCCCACTGACCCCACAATACCCCCATCCTCTCACATGCACCCCTCAGTGCTCTGTTGCCCCTCCCCACTTCAGTCCCCACAATACCCCCATCCTCTTACATTCAACCCCAGTGACCTGTCCACCCTCCCTCACAATACCCCATCCTCTCACATCAACCCCTGTGTGCCAGCCCCCACAATATCCCCATCCTCTCACATTAACTCCCCCATGCCCTAGCCCCCACAATACCCCATACTCTTACATTCACCCCAGTGCCCTGTACCCCTCCCCCACAATACCCATCCTCTCACATTCACTCTCTGTGCCCTGTTGCCCCTCCCCCACTTCAGCCCCATAATACCACATCCTCTCACATTAACCCCCCCAGTGCCCTAGCCCCCACAATACCCAATCCTCTCACATTAACCCCCCCAGTGCCCTAGCCCCCACAATACCCCCATCCTCTTACATTTACACCAGTGTCCTGTACCCCTCCCCCACTGTACCCCATCCTCTCACATTCCCCCACAGTGACCATGACATGCCTGAGCAGAATGAATTTAATAAATTCCATCCCCTCTTACCATGAAGCTTGCAGGCAGTGGCTGAGGCAGGAGCAAGAAGTGTCCAGTGTATGCACACAGAGGGCACTAGGCCCCAGAGTGGCTGAGACAACCAGAGCCCGCAGGGCAGAAAGTGAAACTACAGCTGCTGCAGCCAAGAAGGTAGGAGCTCCTCTGGTGAGACAGCAGCTCCGTGCACTGTGCACACAGACAGGCACTGCAATCTGTGGCAGAGGGAGCCAGCAGGATCGCCGCTCTGATTCTCCCCGGTTCGGGGAACCAGCTGCTTTTTGGACAACCGGTTCCATTGAACCGGGGAGAACCGGCTGAATCCCACCCCTGGGTGCGTAGTACACTGCCCCCCTTCATGCTCACACGCTCACAGCTTGGGACTCACTCATGCTTTTAGTTTTTTTCCCACACCTTCCACACAGGTTCCCTGTCTAAACACGCCCACTCTTCATGGGTAATGGGACTTGTAAAATTCCCCTATTACTTCCCCCGGGAAACAAGGGAAGCAGCCTTGACAATTCCTGACAGCAGCACAGGTACCCGCAGCCCTGTCACCTGAATCTGTACATGTCTGGCCAATTAGTTCTTTAATGCAAGCATCATAGAAGGCATGTTCTTCCAATTTTAAAGAGGAAATTGTACATTACATCCAGAACAGTGTCACTTTGAAGGACTTTGTGGCTCGTATCAATCCACAACATGTCACTAGTAGTCTCATACTGCTAATTTTCGGTGGAAAATCATTTCTGCAGTGATAGGTTGTGTATGTTCTGACTTATGTAACATCATTTGGGTGACAAGAATTATTCATACCTATCTGCTTCACAATATATTCATCTTTTTCTATAAGGCTTCCAAATATACTGTTGTAAAAGTGAAAACAAGTTGGTGAAGGGTGTTTAAACTCAAATGTGAAAATAATTGTCATCTTTACTATTTCTCCATTCCATGTGCGGCTAACCCACCTCATTGATCTTATTGATTTTCTTTGGCAAGAAACCAATAGCTCCATCAATACCACGTGCTTTTCCAGTTATTCATCATGCTTGTAAAATAGAGGTGAGATTAGGGATCTAGATAACTTCTAGGGACTGTAGTCAACATGACACTGTGCCACGACCCACTGGGGTTTAGCTAACAATTTCACATAGTTAGTGCACTGCAGAACAGAGTTGTCAGAAAAACAAGTTTTGATTCAATAATATGTTGAATGGATTGTCAAGTTGAAACACCCTTATCTACATATATAAATACCTATTTGTATTCATCATCATATGAAATACATTTACATTTGACCAGCTTGCTTTTTCTGAAATTGCCTGCGCCCCCGACGACCAATGTGCGAAAATTTCGCACTGGCCAAGCAAGTATAGTATTATTATAATTATTATTTATTTATATAGCACCACTTATTCCATGGTGCAGTACATGAGAAAGGGTTACATACAAAGTAATAGATATCATTTACAGGTAACAAATTTAAAATGACAGACTGGTACAGAGGGGAGAGGATCTTGCCTTGCGGACTTACATTCTGCGGGATAATGTGGAAGACCAGAAGATCGGGGTGCAACACCTTGGTTGGTGGAAAGGCTGCATCTCAGGTGGTGGTGTACAAGTCACATCTACGATCACCACGCTCTCCAACTGACACATCTTGAAATGCAGCCAAAATGTCACAATCTCTAGCTTCTGTTATAGAAAATGCAGGGGCTCCTTTTTTACATCATCGTCCAACAAGTTCAGTATTAGTAGGTGATGACTTGTCAGAATCCGGCCCAGGAACACCAGGCTTCAGTAGCTGTGAGTCCTGGCCCCGTGCTCTTCCAGGTGCTCTTCTTCCGGCTCTTCCATTCATGATTTCAACTAGAACATTTCGCCTTCGTAATCCAGAGACAGAGTACAACACCGCCCAAGCGTTCACCCTCTGCTCTTCAGACTTTCTATCTGCGCAGTGACAGACTCTAGGCAGAAGATGATGATGGTGGTAGTAGTTAGAGCATTTAAGACAGTCATGAAGCAGTCATAACAACTTGAAACAGAAGTATTTTTACCAAGATGCCACACTGTTCCATATTTGGGCTGTGTGTTTACCCAAAAATAGTGTAGAGAACTAGGGTGACAGACAGCAAATACAGTGGAATGTCGGCCTCAATTGCCACAATTTAGGGTCCACAAATACATCAGACATCTGACAGTGATACCAGACTGTTCAAAATGTGGCCTGAATTTTTTAATTAAAAAAAAAAATCCGACTCGGGAAGACCTAACAGTTGGACTGGCAATTTACATCATGTTGGTGTTATGGGGAACAGTTGCCCGCCTTCTGTCTGCAACCACCACACGGCTTCTTCCTGCCTGAAGGAGTACTATGCCTCCCTCCCCTGTGTGCTGCTGTTTTCGCTCTGCATGTCCTCTTGCCAGGTTGGGTCAGTTACTACATCATCCACCACCTCATCTTCCACTTCCACACCCTGGTCCTATGTTAGGCGTCAGCTGGATTTGAACCTGGATCTGAGGCATCAGTGGTCCCCCATCAAGGTCTCAGCTGGGGCAGATGCTACTTAGCTTCACCGTCGGTCCCAACGCCTAGCCAGTACAAGAGAGTACAAGCTGTCTCCAGGGTCTTTGTTAATAGTAGCCTTAAGCATAGGTTACAGAAGGAGACAGGGCTGTTACAGCCTAAGTCCAGAAATGCCTGCACTGAGCATGTCTGTGACATGGCGAACCGTGATTGGTGGTTAACGTCAGCTGATCCTCTGACCTGGCACCGCCTGATTGGTCACAGATGACGTCATCGGTCATGCGATTGACGAGATGGCTGGGGGCAGAGCTTAGCCCTTAAATAACTTGTCTGTCCATGGTGCGGCGCGGTCAGATCCTGCTAAAATAGGCAGTGCTCATGTGTGGACGTACCAGAATCTGGGCTCCATGTGCTCTCTAACTTTGCTCTCCGGGACCTGCTGATGCCAGAGTTCGCTCGGCCAATTAGCACAGGTCCTTCAGGCAGGTTTAGCTGATGCCAGGCAGGCAGCCAATGTGACGCAGTCTTGCTACGAATATAGGGTAGCTATACACCCTGAGCAGACTGCAGGGAGCGTAACCTATAGCCAATGTGGCACAGTCTTGCTACGAATATAGTGTAGCCATACACCCTGAGCAGCCTGCGGGGCGCGTAATCTGGGCATCGCCTGCCAAGCTGAACAGAGAGTTGCTCAGTCCGGTCTCACGCCGGCTGGTAGCATGTACGCCTGGCACTAGTCGCACGCACTTCCTAGCGGCTGGCATGTAGCTTCTGTGCAGTCAACAGGGCTACGTCCATACCAGCTTGCAGCACATAGTGCAAACCTAATATCTGGCAAGTGGCTTCTGTGCCATTAACAGGGCTACATCTACGCCAGTCGATAGCACATCTCCCGTGACGTTAACAGAGATAGTGCCAATTCTACATCTCACCTAGTGTGAAGTAACACAGGCGAGATCTAATTTAATCCTTTAGTTGTCAGTTGTTACCCTGTTACCCAAAGGGTGCTCGGAAACAGTGACATAAACTGCATCGCGGACCCCGGGTTCGGTTGCAATCCATTATATATTAAAGTTGTTGCAACCCAGCACATAACACTATCTGACCGCCAGGGTCTAGCCGACCATGGCTGACAACCAGCAGCTGCAGTGCTACGTTCAGCAACTAGAGGCCAGACTTAGGTCTCTGGAGCAGGCCGCTCCCGTTGCTGATCTCACGGCAGTAGCTACTCAGGCAGCCGCACAAGCAGTAAGTCTCGTAAATAATGCTGTGATAGCTGCTAAAATTTCTTTACCCCGTTTTGCTCTCCCGGAAAAAATTTCTGGTGACAGCAGTTCCTGCAGAGGATTTATCAATCAATGCTCCAGTCAGCTGGAAATGATGGAGGCACGGTTCCCCTCCGAAAGGGCTAAAATGGGTTTTGTCGTATCTCTACTTACCCGCAAAGCCTTGGAGTGGGCTACTCCTCTGTGGGAACGGAATGATCCGGAAGTGGCGAATGCGGGTCTCTTTCTTAGAACCCTAAAAAGTGTGTTCCTCGGTCCTCAGGTTATACATGATACGGCTCTTAAGCTTCTTACATTAGTACAGGGTTCGACCACGGTCAGTCACTATGCCGTCCAGTTCAGAACATTAGCGGCAGAACTGGATTGGTCTGAACCGTCGTCAATACCGCTGTTCTGGAAGGGTCTGGCTGGGCATATAAAAGTTGCTCCAGCCACCAGAGAGATTCCAACCTCTCTGGAAAAGTTAATGACTCTTGCCAACTGAATAGATTTACGTCATGCAGAAAGCAAGTTGGAGCTTTAGGTCTCTAAACCTCGGTTCCAGTTGGCACAGTCATTTTCTAAACCTCTTTCCGAACCCGCGGTTCCTGACACGGAACCTGAGCTTATGGATATATCCCTGACTAGGAAATGGTCCCCTCGTTCCCGTACTACACATCTCTTGGAGTACCCCAGTAATAAGGGTTCCAAGCAGGCGGAGGAACGAGAGTGTCTAACCACCATTAGAGGAGGTGTGTTAGATTCAGGGACCTCTACCTCCAAACTAATATATGAGGTAACGTTGCTCTTCGAAGCAACTGCGGTTTCTGCCAAGGCGTGGGTGGACTCTGGGCAGATGGCAATTTTTTGTCGTTAACCTTTGCCCAGAGACATGGCATTCCTATGGAGTTACTGCCCAAACCAATGAACATTAAGTTAGTCAACGGTTAACTGCTAGACACGCAAATCACCCACCGGTCGATTCCCCTCACTATGTCATTTCCTCAGGGTCACCGGGAGGATATTTATTTTCTCATTATTCCCGGTGGATCGGATGAGGTGCTCTTAGGCCTTCCATGGCTACGTTGTCACAATCCACATATTAACTGGAACACGGGGGAAATGAATTTCGGGGGTGAGAATGGTGTTTCTCAGCGTATGATTGCTTCAACCCGGAGGGTAGTCTCAGAGCCGTCTGTTGACTTGGTCGCTCGTCCTGAGCATTCCAAAAAGGCTACGGAGACTTTGCCTTTCCACCAACCGTATGCCCGTCCAATTGATTTGGTCCCTGGCTCAGAGCCTTGTCGCGGTAGGGTTTATTCCCTGCCTGCAGATACGACCGAGGACGGTAACGAGCCCAAACACGTCATGCCTTCTAGGGATATGCGGATGGTGGCACCGGGAGGATATTTATTTTCTCATTATTCCCGGTGGATCGGATGAGGTGCTCTTAGGCCTTCCATGGCTACGTTGTCACAATCCACATATTAACTGGAACACGGGGGAAATGAATTTCGGGGGTGAGAATGGTGTTTCTCAGCATATGATTGCTTCAACCCGGAGGGTAGTCTCAGAGCCGTCTGTTGACTTGGTCGCTCGTCCTGAGCATTACAAAAAGGCTGCGGAGACTTTGCCTTTCCACCAACCGTATGCCCGTCCAATTGATTTGGTCCCTGGCTCAGAGCCTTGTCACGGTAGGGTTTATTCCCTGCCTGCAGATACGACTGAGGATGGTAACGAGCCCAAACACGTCATGCCTTCTAGGGATATGCGGACGGTGGCACCTATGACCTTAGACCAGGTCCCTCCCGGGAAGATGTTCGTTCCTCCTAAATTACAAGATAAGGTGCTCTCTTGGGCACATACCCCTAAAACGGAGGTAATTTTGGAGTCAAATGTACCACTAAGTTTCTCCAACGGTCGTATTGGTGGCCTCGGTTGCCTCAGGACGTTAAAAAATATGTCCAATCTTGTACCTCTTGTGCGAGAGAGAAATCGTCCCATCAGAGACAATCGTTTCACAATTATCTCTGTCCAGGCCCCGTATTATCCCCGGGCGACAAGGTCTGTCTCGCGACTCGCAATATTAGAGGATGCGGGGAATCTGCTAAGTTCGCCTCCCGTTTTATGGGTCCTTTCAAAGTTTAGGACCATATTCATTCCCCCCGGCTCATTGAGCATCAGGTGGGGGGGATGTCAGAGGGGAGGATAATGTTAGGTGTTGGGCGACAGCAGGATTTGAACCTGGATCTGAGGCATCAGTGGTCCCCCATCCAGGTCTCAGCTGGGGCAGATGCTGCTTAGCTGCCGATCCCAATGCCTAGCCAGTACAAGAGAGTACAAGCTGTCTCCAGGGTCTTTGTTAATAGTAGCCTTAAGCATAGGTTACAGAAGGAGACAGGGCTGTTATAGCCTAAGTCCAGAAATGCCTGCACTGAGCATGTCCGTGACATGGCGAACCATGATTGGTGGTTAACGTAGGCTGATCCTCTGACCTGGCATCGCCTGATTGGTCACGGATGACGTCATCGGTGATGCGATTGACGAGATGGCTGGGGGTGGAGCTTAGCCCTTAAATAGCTTGTCTGTCCATGGCGCGGCGTGGTCAGATCCTACTAAAATAGGCAGTGCTCATGTGTGGACGTACCAGAATCTGGGCTCCACGTGCTCTCTAGCTTTGCTCTCCGGGACGTGCCGATGCCAGAGTTCGCTCGGCTAATTAGCACAGGTCCTTCAGGCAGGTTTAGCTGATGCCAGGCAGGTAGCCAATGTGACGCAGTCTTGCTACGAATATAGGGTAGCTATACACCCTGAGCAGACTGTGGGGCACGTAACCTGTAGCCAATGTGGCGCAGTCTTGCTATAAATATAGTGTAGCCATACACCCTGAGCAGACTGCGGGGTGAGTAATCTGGGCATCGCCTGCCAAGCTGAACAGAGAGTTGCTCAGTCCGGTCTCACGCCGGCTGGTAGCATGTACGCCTGGCACTAGTCGCACGCACTTCCTAGCGGCTGGCATGTAGCTTCTGTGCAGTCAACAGGGCTACATCTATACCAGCTTGCAGCACATAGTGCAAACCTAATATCTGGCAAGTGGCTTCTGTGCCATTAACAGGGCTACATCTACGCCAGTCGATAGCACATCTCCCGTGACGTTAACGGAAATAGTGCCAATTCTACATCTCCCCTAGTCAGAAGTAACACAGGCGAGATCTAATTTAATCCTTTAGTTGTCAGTTGTTACCCTGTTACCCAAAGGGTGCTCGGCAGCAGTGACATAAACTGCATCGCAGACCCCGGGTTCGGTTGCAATCCATTATATATTAAAGTTGTTGCAACCGAGCTCATAATATCCTACTACTGACTCTCTGGCAAATGTGTCTCATCATCGTTCATTCTTTGGACCGTGGCTGCTCAAATATTTGGGCATCGCTACATGGAAATTCATCTTGCTCCGCTGCAAGTAGACCGAGCGAGAGGCCTGAATATATAAATGGAAAAGTGAACAGCTCTTCGGAGTGTCAAAGTGTGGGATCAGTTGTCTCAGGGCACTCAGCTTGGTGGGAGGAAGGAGGATCAGGGTAAGGAATATGCGGGCCAGATTCATGGCTACTCAGACTTGACCGTGTGTAAGAGTGCTGGTGGTGGTGGCCATGTAACTGGAATTATTATCCGCTATCCAACCAACAACATTATCACAGTGCTCTGGTTTCAATAGTGCTGACTTTTTGTGGTCCCCTAGGACTTCGGAAACTAAGGTCCAGCGAGAAGATTTGGGTGTTTTTGTTGGCCCAATTTCAGTTTGCCCACAGCCTCTGCCTCTGCAAGCACCATGACCATCACAGCCACTTCCTCGTCCCTTGCCACTTGCCTTGCCCATTGTAAATGGACTAGAATATTATACACGTTCACTACAAATGGCTGAATTGGGAGCAAACTTGTATGTGATAAGTGAGCGGGAAAACCACACTTTAAATATATGTGGACTGTAGTTACAAATGTTTTTTTGCTTAGCCAATTGATGCCACTAAGTACTGTAACAGACAGCAAAAACACTAGAATAGGTAGGCCTACAATCCCCAAATTTGTAGCACGCGGATGTATGATGCGTGTCACAGATATACCACACTGTAAAATATCTGGCCTGTTTTATTTGAAAAAGCATCATAGTGCCGTATATAACTTGAGTAACAGACAGGAAAGCACAGAACTGCCGGCCTAAAATGCAAAAATTTGGAGCACACTGATGTATGAGACGTGTCACAGATATACCACGTTGTAAAATATCTGGCCTGGTTTTTTTTAACAAACCAACATAGTGCTGTACATAACTAGAGTGACAGACAGCAGGAAAAATTGAATACCGGCCTAAAATGCCCAAACTTAGAGCACGCAGATATATGAGCTGGCACGGAGATACCACACTGACAATTCTGCAGCCTGTATTTTTTGCTTTTGTAGGATGAATAGTGCTGTATATAACTAGAGTGACACACAGGAAAAAAATTGAAAACCGGCCTAAAATGGCCAAACGTGGAGCACGCAGATATATGAGCTGGCACAGAGATACCACACTGACAATTCTGTGACCTGTATTTTTTGCTTTTGTATACTAAATAGTGCTGTATATAATTAGAGTGACACAGAAAAAAAAAAATTGAAAACCGGCCAAACTTGGAGCACGCAGATATATGAACTGGCACAGAGATACCACACTGACAACTCTATGGCCTGTATTTTTTGCTTTTGTAGGCTAAATAGTGCTGTATATAACTAGAGTGACACACAAGAAAAAAATTGAAAACCTGCCTAAAATGGCCAAACTTGGAGCACGCAGTTGTATGAGCTGGCACGGAGATACCACACTGACAAATTTGTGGCCTGCATTTCTTGGTTTTGTGGGCTAAATAGTGCTTTATATAACTAGAGTGACACAGGAAAAAAATTGAAAACTGGCCTACAATGGCCAAACTTGAAGCACACAGATATATGAGCTGGCACAGAGATACCACACTGACAATTCTATGGCCTGTATTTTTTGCTTTTGTAGGCAAAATAGTGCTGTATATAACATAGAGTGACACATAAAATTGAAAACCAGCCTAAAATGGCCAAACTTGGAGCACACAGATATATGAGTTCGCACGGAGATACCACACTGACAATTCTGTGGCCTGTATTTTTGGCTTTTGTAGGCTAAATAGTGCTGTAAATAACTAGAGTGACACACAGGAAAAAAATTGAAAACCAGCCTAAAATGGCCAAACTTGGAGCATGCAGATATAGGAGCTGGCACGGAGACACCACACTGACAATTCTGTGGCCTGTATTTTTTGCTTTTTTAGGCTAAATAGTACTGTATATAACTAGTGACAGATAGCAAAAAAAAAGGAATTTAGGGCTAAAATGAACAAAATTCTTAAGCAAACGGATGGATGAGGCTTGTCACAGATATACCGCACTGTAAAATATGTGAAAAACTGGGTCTGAACTGAAAAAGTAAGTTGATGTGTATGCAAAATGTAACTGCATATCAAAACATGACCATTAAACAGAGAAAACAAAAAACAAGAAACAAATATCCTAAAATAAAACAAAATAAAAAATATATTGCAAAACATGCATAAAGTTGAAATAATAATAATAAGGGTATTTGGTAAACATAATTTTGATCAAAAGAATGTACAAGCCATCCCGCCACGTCAAGGCAACCCTTTGTGGGACAGTCCTACTCTAATATTAAAAACCTTTCCACTTGTCAAGTGACGTAAATGTGAACAAGGACAGAGGGACTGAACCCACCAGTTGAAGCATAGGCCAGACAGGATGGATTTTCAGCTCAAAAGCAGGGCGGTCACACCCTTATATGCACAAAATGCACTGAGAACTAAATAAAAAACTGGGTCTGAACTGAAAAAGAAAGTTGATGTGTATGCAAAATGTAACTGCATATCAAACACATGACCATTAAACAGAGAAAACAAAAAACAAGAAACAAATATCCTAAAATAAAACAAAATAAAAAATATATTGCAAAACATGCATAAAGTTGTAATAATAATAATAAGGGTATTTGGTAAACATAATTTTGATCAAAAGAATGTACAAGCCATCCCGCCACGTCAAGGCAACCCTTTGTGGGACAGTCCTACTCTAATATTAAAAACCTTTCCACTTGTCAAGTGACGTACATTCATTTGATCAAAATTATGTTTACCAAATACCCTTATTATTATTATTATTACAACTTTATGCATGTTTTGCAATATATTTTTTATTTTGTTTTATTTTAGGATATTTGTTTCTTGTTTTTTGTTTTCTCTGTTTAATGGTCATGTGTTTGATATGCAGTTACATTTTGCATACACATCAACTTACTTTTTCAGTTCAGACCCAGTTTTTTATTTAGTTCTCAGTGCATCTTGTGCATATAAGGGTGTGACCGCCCTGCTTTTGAGCTGAAAATCCATCCTGTCTGGCCTATGCTTCAACTGGTGGGTTCAGTCCCTCTGCCTTGTTCACATTTACGTCACTTGACAAGTGGAAAGGTTTTTAATATTAGAGTAGGACTGTCCCACAAAGGGTTGCCTTGACGTGGCGGGATGGCTTGTACATTCTTTTGATCAAAATTATGTTTACCAAATACCCTTATTATTATTATTACAACTTTATGCATGTTTTGCAATATATTTTTTATTTTGTTTTATTTTAGGATATTTGTTTCTTGTTTTTTGTTTTCACTGTAAAATATGTGGCCTGTATGTATTTTTGGGGGGTTCAGCAAAATGGTGTCAAGAAATTGTGTAAGACACTCAAAAAAAATCTACTCTTCTGTACCACATAAAAATTAAATAATTCTCTGCGCACTCAAAAGCAATTTTCGGGACCCCTCTAAAATTCCAGGATTTTCACGCTGTGCTAGGAAAGGGATCTGGCTGTATTGGGCACTTTCAAAAAGCAAATGGAGAAAAAAAGGGCTTTGGATTACTTTGCAAGAAAATAAGCTCTATTAACCTGGCCAAAAAATTTTTCCAAGCCAATTAGACCTGGGTCTAGGTATATACGGTCAATATATCCTATAGGTAGCAGCAGCAGCAGCAGATAGGAAGGAAATTGACCCTCTTGATGTACAGTCATGGCCAAAAGTTTTGAGAATGACACAAATATTATATTTTCACATGATCTGCTGCCCTCTGGTTTTTATGTGTGTTTGACAGATGTTTTTATCACAGACAGAAATATAATAATTGCAAACATATGAGTAACAAAAGCTTATATTGACAGTTAGAATGAGTTAATGCAGCAAGTCAATATTTGCAGTGTTGACCCTTCTTCTTCAGGACCTCTGCAATTCTCCCTGGCATGCTCTCAATCAACTTCTGGACCAAATCCTGACTGATAGCAGTCCATTCTTGCACAATCAATCCTTTCATTTTGTCAGAATTTTTAGGTTTTTGTTGTCCACCCGTCTCTTGATGATTGACCACAAGTTCTCAATGGGATTAAGATCTGGGGAGTTTCCAGGCCATGGACCCAAAATCTCTATGTTTTGTTCCCTGAGCCATTTAGTTATCACCTTTGCTTTATGGCAAGGTGCTCCATCATGCTGGAAAAGGAATTGTTGATCGCCAAACTGCTCTTGGAGGGTTGGGAGAAGTTGCTCTTGGAGGACATTCTGGTACCATTCTTTATTCATGGCTTTGTTTTTAGGCAAGACAGTGAGAGAGCCGATTCCCTTGGCTGAGAAGCAACCCCACACATGAATGGTTTCAGGATGCTTAACAGTTGGCATGAGACAAGACTGGTGGTAGCGCTCACCTTGTCTTCTCCGAATGAGGCGTTTTCCTTATGTTCTAAACAATCGAAAAGGGGATTCATCAGAGAAAATAATTTTACACCAGTCCTCAGCAGTCCACTGCCTATACCTTTTGCAGAATATCAGTCTATCCATGATGTTTTTTCTGGAGAGAAGTGGCTTCTTTGCTGCCCTCCTTGAGACCAGGCCTTGCTCCAAGAGTCTCCGCCTCACAGTGCGTGCAGATGCACTCACACCTGCCTGCTGCCATTCCTGAGCAAGCTCTGCACTGCTGGTAGCCCGATCCCGCAGCTGAAACACTTTTAAGAGACGGTCCTGGCGCTTGCTGGTCTTTCTTGGGCGCCCTGGAGCCTTTTTGGCAACAATGGAACCTCTCTCCTTGAAGTTCTTGCTGATGCGATAGATTGTTGACTGAGGTGCAATCTTTCTAGCTGCGATACTCTTCCCTGTTAGGCCATTTTTGTGCATTGCAATGATGACTGCACGTGTTTCTTTAGAGATAACCATGGTTAACAGAAGAGAAACAATGATGCCAAGCACCAGCCTCCTTTTAAAGTGTCTAGTGGTGTCATTCTTACTTAATCATGACAGATTGATCTCCAGCCATGTCCTCATCAACACCCACACCTGTGTTAATGGAGCAATCACTGAAAAGAGGTTATCTGGTCCTTTTAAGGCAGGGCTGCAATGATGTTGAAATGCGTTTTGGGGGATAAAGTTCATTTTCTAGCCAAATATTGACTTTGCAAGTAATTGCTGTTAAGCTGATCACTCTTTATAACATTCTGGAGTATATGCAAATTGCCATTAGAAAAATTGAAGCAGTAGACTTTGTAAAAATTAATATTTGTGTCATTCTCAAAGCTTTTGTCCATGACTGTATGCAATGATATGTATGGTATATACACACATACAGTGACTGCAGGCCTTGCACTGATATGTATAGAGCGACGTACAATCCCTGCCTACCTAACACTGGAACTTATATAATTAGTCCTTAGAAGTTTAGCTGGATTTGAGTACTTTAGGATGGTAGACCCCACACTGACTAATAAATCCCCAAATCTGACCCCATCTCGGCAGCAGCTCTCCTTACACTATCTAAATCCGGAGCTGAATGCGCCGAGCAGGGCGGCGTCCGGTCTCTTATACCCATGATGATGCTGTGCGGCCAGCCAATCACTGTACGACCACAACAAAGATGGCTGTGGCTTTTCTTTGCCTGGCAGACAATCCCTGCATTGTGATTGGGTCTCTAAAGACCGCCAAAAAAGCTGGGTGGAGACCCGAGTTCCCGCCGAGTAATCCAGGAAATGCTCAGTGCTCGCCGAGTACACCGAGTACCGTGATACTCAGGGGAGTAACGAGTAGTGGCGAGCACGTTTGCTCATCACTAGTTAAGATGCAAAATATTAAGGTTAATTTGTGATTATAATGAATTGCATTAGATGGTGACACTGAATCAGCTTGCTATTAACAGAGCGGGCACAATAGATCCCATGAAATGATCATAATAAATTATAAAACTAATGAATATTGATTAAAGTCCTCCTGAGGGAGGAGAACTTAGGGGGCTTCACCAAAATTTACATTGATAAGTGGTAAAGTATAAAAGGATGTGCCTTCCGATTAATAAACAGATTTGCTGCTAGTGAGGAGAGGGGAGGAGAGGTGCGTGCCCCAAGGAAAGTGTGCTGCTTAAAGACAAACGTAGCTTATAAGAATGCTCAGTAGAAATATCCAGTAACTAAGCTTGTGGTATCCACCGCTATGTAGACTGGAGCTCTGCCAGGACGCTGTCTGAGCCTGCTGATTTGGTTTCCATGAGTATGTGGGGCGGACTTCCAAAGCTTAGTTACTGGATATTTCTACTGAGCATTCTTATAAGCTACGTTTGTCTTTAAGCAGCACACTTTCCTTGGGGCACGCACCTCTCCTCCCCTTTTTAGGAGACAATCTTCTATATAAAAATAAGTAGTCACTGATGAAGGTCTTTTCTGACCGAAACGTTTGGAGATACTACTAATAAACCTTTTAAGTTGAGTGCTTAAGCCTTTTTTCATTATTAGTACCCGGTGTGGAACCTAGACTTTAAAGCACCAGTCTCATTCAGGTTGTGCTCACGGTTTTCTTTCAGGATTTCCATAGTGTTGCACAGGTGAGAGGATTCCTGATGCCTTGATGATACTTCCACCATCTGTGCAATACAAAGGAAATCCTGAAAACATGACCCGTGGGGTCCGTGAGGACTGAAGTTTGGGAAATACTGCGCTAGTGTATGTCCGCGCTGGGATAGAGACAGCCTGCTGTAGTCTCTGGACAACAATTGACCACAATTGGAAAGTTATGAGCCTATGAACCGATCAGATTAATTTCCTTAACCCTTTTGTGACATCAGACGTAATGATCCATCCATGTGCCCTGGGCCTATTTGACCAGGGTTGGATCATTACTTCATCATGATCGCCCGTGCACATGGGGGTGTGCAGGCAATCGCTGCCAGGTGTAAGCTGATTCTGACAGCTGACACCCGGCACTAGGTGCCAGGAGTCGTCACAGACCGCTCCCGACACTTTAATCCCTGAAATGCTGCGATCGAACATGACTGCAGCATTCCTTAAGCTGGGAGAGGGTGGACAGCCCCTCTGCCTATGAATCGGAGACCCCGTGGTATGACGCGGGGTTTCGATCGTTGCCATGGTGACCCGATGTCGTCATGACAACATCCGGGTCACCAGAGTTAGGAAACTCTCTGATCATGCGTAGTGCATATTTCTATAGCATGTGAACTGCCGTGACCTCAGTGAGCGGAAAACTCACAGAGGTCATGGCAGTCCAGCCTGGCGGAGAACACAGCCTTAATGACTGGCAGTAACCTCGATGGCGTCACTGCCGGTCACTGACGCTGCGCTCACAGCAGCTCAGTCACCAATGGTTTTCAGCCTGGACGGTCGCATCTTGGCATTGTCCAAGTTGAAAACTATTTTTCACCCAGACATGGATTATGGCATGGGACAGAACAGCGGAGAGATGAGGTATATTGTTGTTTTTTATTTTTGTTTTATTACAGGAGAACGAGGGCTTCGGTGGAATTAGGTGTTAGGTGAGTATAGCTGTTTGTTATTTTTAAATAAAAAAGGAAAAGTGTGTTTTGTTTTATTTCTAATAAAAGACTATTCTGGCTGTGTCTTTATTTACCATACAACTATAGGATTAGTAATGAAGAGGTGCTATTACTAAGTCGTGGACTTGAAGTCACCTGACAATATAAAGGTGACATCAACCCCACAAATATGAACCCAACTTGCCACCGCTACAGGGCAAGTGGGAAAAGCTGAGCAAAGCACCAGAATTGGCGCATCTAATAGATGTGCCTTTTCTGGGCGGCTGGGGGCTGTTATTTTTAGGCTGGGGAGGAAATATCCATGACACTTTACCAGCCTGAGAATACCAGCCCCCAGCTGTCAGCTTTAGCAAGGCTGGTTATCAAAAATGGGGGGACCCCATGCCGTTTTTTTAAATTATTTAATTAAATAATTAGTAAAATAGCATGGGAACCCTCTATTCTTGATAACCAACCTTGCTAACGCTGATGGCTGAGGGTTGCAGACCCCAGCTATGAGTTTTTCCTGGCTGGTTATCAAAAATAGGGGGAGCCCACACAGGTTTTTTTTTTAATTATTTACTTACAGCGCAGGAGTAGCTGATGAATATTCCCATCATCCGCTCCTGCTCTCACTGTTATTAGCGGCAGCAGCTGACACCAGTGACCGGAGCTAAACTTTATAACTCCGATCACAACTGAGCACTCACACAGTCAATTGACAGCGTGGGAACCGAGGCTCTCTGACCGGCGGTGATGGTTTCACCAACGATCAGAAGCGGTGATTGCCACGCTGTCATGCATATAACAGCGTGTCAAATACTGTATTTTTTGGCCCCCCAATCAAGTGAATGGGGTTTGGGTCCACTCTGCTGGATGACAGGTTGTAAGGACGCATCATGCAGCCTGTCATCTAACTGTAGCTGAGCTGACTGTGAGGTCACATCCTGCTGTCCTTGACTTTTGCTGCAGCACATAATCTGCAAGAAAAGTCAGCCTGCATATTTGCAGCATTTTTTAACCATCCATTCAAGTCAATGGGTGAAAAACGCTGCAAGAACGCTGAAAAAAGCTGAAAGAAGTGACGTACTCTGTCAAAAAAACGCTGCAAAGCACAAAATCCTGATGACAAGAAAAACAATGTGTGTGCATGAGATTTGTAAAATCATAGGTTTTGCTGGTACTGTAAAAAGCAGCTGAAAATTTGCATAAAAAATGCAGCAAAAATGCCCAGTTTGAACTTATAACTCTGGGCCGAGTGCTATGTAATGTTTTCTTGCATAGCACTCGCCCGTATTCTATGGTAGTGTGATGCAGGCCTTCATCAGCAGCTTTGGTGCTGTAAAGAAATAATTTAAATAAAATAACCTGCGTGGGTTCCCCTGTATTTTTGATAATCAGCCCTGCTAAAGCAACAGCTGGGGTCTCAGGCCAAATTCTGGCATTCTCCCAGCCAAAAAATAGCAGTCCACAGCTGCTCAGAAAAGGCTGATCGATTAGATACTCAAATTCTGGCACTTTGCCCGGCTCTTCCAACTTGCCCTATAGCGGTGGCAAGTGAGGTTCATATTTGTGGGGTTGATGTCAACTTTGTATTGGCAGGTGACATCAAGCCCCGAGGTTAGTAATGGAGAGGCATCAATAAGACGCCCCCCCATTGCTAACCCCATAGTTACATTGTATAAAAACACACACATTAGGAATAAAGTCTTTTAATTGAAAAAAATGACACAGACTCCTTTAATAAGGTAATTAAACCATACTTATGACTTTGCCTAATTCCACCAAAGCCTTTGCTCTCCTGTAATAAACCAAAATGAAAAAACAACAATGAAACACACCTGTCTGTCGTTCTGTCCCACGCCGTAATTTATGTCTGGGGGATTAATAGTTTTCAACCTGGATGGTGCCAAGGTGCGACCGTCCAGGCTGAGAAATACTGGTGAATGAGCTTCTGCGAGTGCTGCCTCAGTGACTAGAGGTGACGTCATCAAGGTGACCTCAGCACTGTGTGAAAAAGTCAGTGATGAGTTCACCACAGTTCAAGCTCAGTGACCACCACAAATCACAGTGAGAAATTCTCAAGGTGATGTGCTGTGAAGCTACTGTGCTTGTACTGCTATGAACTCAGTGACTTTTTCGCATGGTGCTAGTGGCGATCTCACCAAGATCACAGCAGTTCAGCCTGGCTGGGAACGCAGCCTCAGTAACCGGACGTAACATTGATGACGTCACCGTCGGTCACTGAGGCTCTGCTTGCAGTAGTTCATTCCCCAGTGGTTCTCAGGCTGGACGGTCGCATCTTTGCACTGTCCAGGTTGAAAACTATTAATCCCCCAGACATGAATTTTGGTGTGGGACAGAATGACAGACAAGTATGGTATATTGTTGGTTTTTTTATTTTAGTTTTATTACAGGAGAATGAGGGCTTTGTTGGAGTTAGGCGTTAGGTGAGAATACCTGTGTTTGTTATTTTTAAATAAAATGGAAAACTGTGTTTAGTCTTATTTCTAATAAAGGACTTTATTCTGGCTGTGTCTTTATTTACCATACAGCTATAGGATTAGTAATGGAGAGGTGTCTTATAGACGCCTCTCCATTACTAAGCCGTGGGCTTGATGTCAACTGACAATACAAAGCTGACATCAACCCCACAAATATGATCCCCACTTGCCACTGCTACAGGGCAAGTGGGAAAAGCCAGGCAAAGCGCCAGAATTAGTGCATCTAATAGATGTGCCCACAAAGTTTGGGCCTGCTATTTTTAGGCTGTGGGGGTCAATATCCATAGCCCCTTACCAGCCTGAGAATACCAGCCCCCAGCTGTCAGCTTTAGTAAGGCTGGTTGTCAAAAATGGGGGGAACCCCACGTTTTTTTTTTTTATTATTTCAATAATTTAAAAAAACAGCGTGCGGACCCCTCTATTTTTGATAACCAAACTTGCTAACGCTGACAGCTGAGGGTTGCAGCTCTTGTCACAGAACACACTGAGCAGTAGAAGCAGTGACAGGGAGAAACAAAATGTCCATGATCTCCTCCCACAGCTGTGCCCAGGTCACAGCAGGAGGCAGTCACAATGTAGGAGATGTGGTGGGACAGTGACTTCTATGTATAGGGGTTGCCATATTTGAGGTGTGTAAGTGTCATTACACACAAGCAAATGCAAATGGCAGCCTCCAGTGGTTGAAAAAAAATAAAACAAATAAACTGTTAAACCAGTAAATTAAATTTTGTATTAAAAGTAATCTATTATATAATCAATAATTTTTAATACAAAAATGAAATCGATGCACCCTATCTTTAAGGAAATCTTATTAGAGGGGAAAAAGGAATAAAGATGGCAAACAACCTAGACATGGCACATCAGCTAAAACAAATATATATATAAAGCATACACAGAGCCTCCACAGTATTCTTTAATATTAGCCTAAGGTGCACTATGTAAACACAAAAATAAAAAATCACTGGAATGTCACTTTAAGTAAGAACAGTAAATTAATGTTACCTGCTCCACAACATATATTCCAAAATCTCCTTGCTGTTTTTGAAGAAATTGAAGCATATAATGCAACCATATTTTAAGATGTGGTTCTCGCTCACGAAAAGGAATAATTATGGCAATTTTCTGTTGTGCTTTGCAAAACTGAGGCTTTCCTCTTCCTCCTTCTCGCAAATATAAATTTTTTGACATTATATCCATAAGAGTCACACTCTTATTTACATCAACGATGAAAGGACCTGCTTTAGAAATAAAATATAAATATATTAAAAACAAAAATACCTTATTATTCAAGGGTGTTATTATATGGGAGCAGAAACCGCATTGAATGCAGAATCTGCATATCTGATCATGTATAAAATTGCATTGTTGAGGGTGAAACACATAGAAAATCCATAACAAATCTGCGTCAATAAGAGCATACCGAGGATTAAGAAAATTCCACTCTAATAATTTCTGAGTTCTGTAAAATTAATGTTGCAAAACCCTATTCACATTATAAAAAAATTGAAATCTTTTGATTTATTGATAATACTACACACATTTTTAAATAAATGTGATTTACTAGTTTTTTTTATGTGTTTATTTTTTATCACTATTGTACACTGTATAAAGATCAGAATGCTTATAAGTGAATATTGTCTGAATTATAGTGCCACTAAAAACGTGTTGGGTCAAATGCCATACTTAAAGTCACAGTGACCTCTTTCTTTATTGTTTCAGTCATAAATATATTAACCTTCAAATATAAACAATGACATTTTATATGTTTTCTATTGTACAAAATATCGAAATACTATGTCCAAACTCAATGACACAAAAGTTGAAGGAGTGCATAGATTTCTACTTTCAAATCTAGACCATTTTTAACCTGAAATGTACAGAATTTTTTTTCAAAATGTGAAATAATTGGATTCAAAGATTGTTAGTAACATCACAGAAACTAACGAATAAATGCTACTTACCATATTTTTTATGTTTTTTAATCCATGTTGTAAATTGTAGAAGGTTTTGCAGCGAATATTGTCTGAATTAACAATTATACCTTTTCTCTCTTTCAATTGTAGAAAACCATTGAAAGGCTGAGTCCAAACTCACTGACTTGAAAGCATAAAGAATGCATTTATTTCTAATTTCACATCTAAAATTAGTTGCTTGCACACCACTGTCCTCCTTTCAATTTTTATAGGCCACCGCTGTCCTTTGCTCCCTGATTGACAGGTCACTCTTGTCTGAGTGACTTACATCTCCATCAGAAATCTCATGCAGGTGCAATCACTCCCCGCACCAGTCGTCTTTTCAGAGGGGGAGCCGCAAGTTCTAAAACCCAACATTGAGCACAGCAAAGAGCAGCGGCTATAGAGAGAGAGAGAAGACGAAGTGCGTAACAGCAATAATATGGTGTGTGCATATGATGTGCTTTAGCCGTGTGAGAACTTGGTGAGTTTTTCTGGAGGAAAACGGTTCAGGGCATGTGTCATTTTTTTGCGATGTCTTAAGCCAGTGGTTTTTT
This sequence comes from Oophaga sylvatica, assembly GCA_033576555.1. NCBI lineage: Eukaryota > Metazoa > Chordata > Amphibia > Anura > Dendrobatidae > Oophaga > Oophaga sylvatica. The sequence goes on along the minus strand of JARQOD010000001.1, from coordinate 334,031,260 downwards.
TGTATTAAATAAATTAGCGGCTTCAAGCGGAACCTGCCTAAAGATTGTTCAGGTCACCTTTTTTAACAGCTTTGTGACTGAACATATGCATATTAAGTAATTTTTACAGTGAAGTGCTTATATTAATTAAATTAAGGGGTTTAGCCAGAGCTTTTTCAGGGGGGTTACGGAGCAGACTTGCCTGATAAAGACATTGTGTGCACACACTCTAAGTGATACAGTGGTTTCGGAAAGTATTCAGACCCCTTTAAATTTTTCACTCTTCGTTTCATTGCAGCCATTTGGTAAATTCAAAAAAGTTTTTTTTCTCATTAATGTACACTCTGCACCCCATCTTTACTGAAAAAAACAGAAATGTAGAATTTTTTGCAAATTTATGAAAAAAAGATAAATTGAAATATCGCATGGTCACAAGTATTCAGACCCTTTGCTCAGTATTGAGTAGAAGTACCCTTTTGAGCTAGTACAGCCATGAGTCTTCTTGGGAATGATGCAACAAGCTTTTCACACCTGGATTTGGGATCCTCCACCATTCTTCCTTGCAGATCCTCTCTAGTTTCGTCAGGTTGGATGGTGAACGTTGGTGAACAGCCATTTTCAGGACTCTCCAGAGACGCCCAATTGGGTTTAGGTCAGGGCTCTGGCTGGGCCAGTCAAGAATGGTCACAGAGTTGTTCTGAAGCCACTCCTTTGTTATTTTACCTGTGTGATTTGTGTCGTTGTCTTGTTGGAAGGTGAACCTTCGGCCAAGTCTGAGGTCCAGAGCACTCTGGAGAAGGTTTTCATCCAAGATATCTCTGTACTTGGCTGCATTCATGTTTCCTTCAATTGCAACCAGTCATCCTGTCCCTGCAGCTGAAAAACACCCCCATAGCATGATGCTGCCACCACCATGTTTCACTGTTGGGATTGTATTGGGTAGGTGATGAGCAGTGCCTGGTTTTCTCCACACATATCACTTAGAATTATCACCAAAATGTTTTATCTTCATCTCATCAGACCAGAGAATCTTATTTCTCATAGTCTGGGAGTCCTTATTGTGTTTTCTTAGCAAACTCTATGTGGGATTTCATATGTCTTGCACTGAGGAGAGGCTTCTGTTAGGCCACTCTGCTATAAAGGCCCAACTGGTGGAGGGCTGCAGTGATAGTTGACTTTGTGGAACTTTCTCCCATCTCCCTACTGCATCTGTGGAGCTCAGCCACAGAGATCGTGGGGTTCTTCTTTACCTCTCTCACCAAGGCTCTTCTGCCATGATTGCTCAGATTGGCTGTACGGCCAGGTCGAGAAAGACTTTTGGTGGTCCCAAACGTCTTCCATTTAAGGATTATGGAGGCCACTGTGCTCTTAGGAACCTTGAGTATTGCAGAAATTCCTTTGTAACCTTGGCCAGATCTGTGCCTTGCACAATTCTGTCTCATGCTTCTCATTTGGTCTGACATGCACTGTGAGCTGTGAGGTCTTATATAGACAGGTGTGTGCCTTTACAAATCAAGTCCTATCAGTTTAATTACACACAGCTGGACTCCAATGAAGGAGTAGAACCATCTCAAGGAGGATCACAAGGAAATGGACAGCATGTAATGTAAATGTGAGTGTCTGAGCAAAGGGTCTGAATACTTATGATCATGTGATATTTCTGTTTTTCTTTTTTAATAAATTCACAAAAAATTATACATTTCTGTTTTTTTCAGTGAAGATGGGGTGCAGAGTATACATTAATGAGAAAAAAATGAACTTTTTTGCATATACCAAATAGCTGCAATGAAACAAAGAGTGAAAAATTTCAAGGGGTCTGAATACTTTCCGAACCCACTGTATGTTAGATTCATTTTATGGGTCAGTACAATTATTGCTTGCTTTTCATGTTTAGCTACTTTTATGCAATTCTTTAAAAAAAGATTGGGGCGTGGCCTAAGTCGGCATGCTGTAAGATGTGTACGCACGTTCTCCTGTCAATTATCTGTTACAATACCTGCTGTACTCACTGAAGCGAAACACAGCAAAAAGTGGGTGACATATAAACTATCTCTTACTGCAAGAAACATGTCAAAAAAGGCAGCACAAAGCCGCAAAACAGCAGAGATCTGAGTATCCAAGGTGGCACCACCGGAAACGTTGATGTCAGGAGATAAAAGGAGCGATGCAGTAGCGAAACTGTAAAAGTTTGCCCAGAAGCAGGGAGCTGAGGCACATGAGGTGTTGGTGGATGACTGGGGCCAGAAAAGAGGTTACAGAATCTGACATAGGGGACTTGTCCTCTGAAGACTGCCATTCTGTAGAGGTTGAATATCGGGCGTCATTACAGCAGAGAAACAGGAAAGCACCACAAAAAGGTACAGAATAAAGAATAAAGAACCCACTATGAAAGATGTAATGACTGCTTTATCTCAGGACAGCCAATCTATTAATGCACTTTCCATACAGATGGGTAAAATTAGAGATGACTTGAATATTAGTAAGCTCAACCTGCAAAAAATGAGCGAGAGAGTCAGCGCTGCAGAAATCAAAGTCTAAATTCAAATCAAAAATCTACTGGAGAGGTGGTTGAATTATGGGCTAAAACAGATTATTTAAAAAATAAACTTGGCCTCAACAACATCAGAATGGCGGGGTTCCCTGAAAAATGTGAAGGCCCATGCCCTACTGAATTTATAGAATCATGGCTACTGCAAAAATTTGGAAAGGAGGCCCTCTCACCTTTATACACTATAAAAAGGGCCCATTGGGTCTTCATTCGCCAACAACCTCCAGGAAGACCACTTAGGCCGATCCTAGCCAAAGTTCTCTATTTCAGGGATAGAGATACAATCTTTCAGCATGCAGGATATCAAGATCTCACCTTTAGGCCGATTTCACACGTCCTGATATTTCCGGTACCGGTAAAATCGGTGCCGGAGAAATCATGTCCATGTGTGTACTATGTGCGGCACACGGGTGGCAACCATGTGCCACCAGTGTGCCGCATCAGTACCACACAGACTGCTGCTGGGGAAGTCACGGCTACAGTAAGCCGCTGTCCCCCTGCGGCTGGTGCTGAAGCGTTCTCACAACAGATCTAGATAAGTTTCTTAGGGGGTCTAGTTTCCAAAATGGTGTCACTTGTGGGGGGGTTTCCACTGTTTAGGAACATCAGGGTCTCTCCAAACGCGACATGACGTCCAATCTCAATTCCAGCCAATTTTGGTTTGAAAAAGTCAAACTGCGCTCCTTCCCTTCCGAGCTCTGCCGTGCGCCCAGACAGTGGTTTTCCCCCACATTTGGGGTATCGGCGTACTCAGGAGAAATTGCACAACAACTTTTTCTGTCGATTTTCTCCTTTTACCCTTGTTAAAAAAAATGTTTTTAAATGATCATTTTTGTGACTAAAAAGTTAAATGTTCATTTTTTCCTTCCAAGTTGCTTCAGCTCCTGAGAAGCACCTGAAGGGTTAATAAACTTCTTGAATGTGGTTTTGAGTTCCTTGAGGGGTGCAGTTTTTAGCATGGTGTCACTTTTTGGTATTTTCTGCCATATAGACCCCTCAAAGTGACTTCAAAGATGAGGTGGTCCCTAAAAAAATGGTTTTGTACAATTTGTTGTAAAAATGAGAAATTGCTGGTCAACTTTAAACCCTTATAGCAAAAAAAAATTTGGTTCCAAAATTATGCTGATGTAAAGTAGACATGTGGAAAATATTATTTAGTAACTAGTTTGTGTGACATATTTCTCTATTTTAAGAGAATAAAAATTCAAAGTTTGAAAATTGCAAAATTTTCCAAAGTTTCTCCATATTTCCATTTTTTTTCATAAATAAACGCAAGCTATATCGAAGAAATTTTACCACTATCATGAAATACAATATGTCACGAGAAAACAATCTCAGAATCGCGAAGATCCGTTGAAGCGTTCCAGAGTTATAGCTCATTAAGGTGAGAATATATATTTTTTTTTTTACAGGAGACAAAGGGTTTCAGGGATTAGGAGTAAGATGAGTATATACTGTGTTTTTTTTATTTTTATTTCAATATTTATTACTTAAGTTTAACTTTTTTTTCAATTTGAGCACAGGGGCCAGCTGAAGACTACGCCCATCAACCTGTTGTCATATGCAACAGATTAGGACTTCTATATTATAAGTAAAAGGAGGACTTTATGCTGACCTGACAGTAGATGGCGATGTTGTGTAACGTTTCCTTCTTTAATGTATTGTATAAGAATTAGTCTCTCTTCTTGTTTAGTTTCACTTTCGTTTTGTTCCTGTTAGCTGATGCAATGCTGTAATGTCTGTGCATTATTCCTTTCCTCATGTTCAGAGAAGTAAACGCTTGTTATCCCATGCAACTTGCTCTGTGAAGTTTCCTCTGCAAAGGTGTGGATTCAGAAGCTGTGCAACAGGTTATGGGCCCAGACACCCAGACCCAGGCACCCAGATACAGCGTACCCAGATACAGAGAATCCAGACACCACAGATCCCAGGACACCCAAGAATACCAGATACCCAGGACATTGGAACTCTCAGAAAGACCCTGGTGAATGCAGAAGAATTCTTCAGTGCAAGTCTCTCCAAACAAGTAAGATAAGTTAAAAATGATGAATAGCACAGAGCTAAAACTCACAGTAGCTAAACTGAATGATGAGAACTATCAACTATGGAAGTTCAAAGTAGAGATGTTATTGTCTAAAGATGATTTATGGGAAGTAATCACTACAGATAGACCTGATGAAGATAATCAGACATTGGATAAGAAAAATAGACAAGCGAGAGCTACCATCAGCTTATTAGTGGATGATGCTCAATTAATACATATAAGAAATGAAGAAACAGCGAAAGGAATGTGGGAACAATTAAGAAAGCTATATGAGAGACCTAGCTTAAATCACAAGTTATTTCTACTAAGAAAGCTTTACAGTATGAGACTAAATGCAGACAGTGACATGCAGAAGCATATATTCTCAATGATGGAAGTGATATTACAGCTAAGATCTATTGGTGAAGATATTAAGGAAAGCCATATAGCAGCAATGTTATTGTGCAGTTTACCAGATTCATATACAGCTTTAATAAATGCACTAGAGACAAGACCAGAAACTGGCATTACATTAGAGTTTGTGAAGACCAGACTCATAGATGAATATCAGAGAAAAGAATTGACAAAAGATTTAAAGATATCAGATTGCTCAATTACCATAAGATGTGAATGTTGTATAAAATCCAAAGCCACAAGGATAGCTATTCCAAAAGAAACAGATGAAAAGCGAAAGACCACTTGATTTGGTGCATACTGACGTATGTGGACCCATGAAAGTGACTACATCAGGAGGCAATAGATACATGTTGACTTTTATAGACGACTACTCAAGATACACAGTCACATACTTAATTAAGAACAAAAGTGAAGTTTTTGATAAACTTGTAGACTATGTAACAAGATCAAGTAACAAATTTCAAAGGAAGCCAATTGCCATCAGAAGTGATAATGGAGGTGAATTTACAGGTCACAGAATAGAAGACTACTTAAGACAAAATGGAATAGAACATCAGAAAACTGTTCCATACACATCTGAACAAAATGGAGTAGCAGAAAGGAAAAACAGAACTCTAACAGAAATGATGAGATGTATGCTGACAGATTCTAAACTACCAGAGAAATATTGGGGTGAGGCAGCAATGACAGCTACATATCTACAGAACCAACTTTTTTCCAGAGAACTGAAGAAAACTCCATATGAACTGTGGCAAGGTATGAAACCAAGTGTCAATCATTTAAAAGTTTTTGGATGTAAAGTTTTTATATTCATTCCAACAGAAAAACGTTCCAAACTTCAAAACAGATCCATGGAAGGAATATTCGTTGGATATAGTGAAAACTGCAAAGGATATAGAATCCTAGATCCCAAAACAGGCAGAGTTACGGTGAGTAACAGTGTGACATTCATTGAAGATTTAAATGAAGACCTTATGATTTCAGTTGCAACAAAAAATGAGAAAAACAATAGTGACATAACTGAAGAAATATCTGATGAGAAAGAAGTAGAAATGAATGAAGAACAAAATACTGAAAGTGAAGAATCACAACTACAAACAGACACAGAACCAAGACGTTCAATAAGAGAACAAAGGAAAACCACCAAAACGTCTCTCATACAAGACAAGTATAAGAAAAATCCATGAGCCTACCTATTGGGAAGACATATCTAAACTTCCTGAAGAAGAAGCTAATAATTGGATAGAAGCAACAGAAACAGAAATTAAATCCATGCATGATTCAAATACATGGACACTAACAGATTTGCCAGAAGGAAGAAAAGCCATAGGATGTAAATGGATTTTTAAAGTAAAATACCAAACAGATGGCACACCTGACAGATATCGATCAAGACTCGTAGCTAAAGGGTATTCTCAAAAATATGGAGAAGACTATGATGAAACATTTGCTCCAGTTGTCAAACACACTACAATAAGAACTTTACTTACAGTTGCAGCATTGGAACAGATGGAATTAAGACATCTGGATGTAAAGACAGCTTTTTTGAATGGAGATTTAACAGAAGACATTTACATGGAACAACCTCCAGGATTCAAAGATGAAAGAAATCCAAACAAAGTTTGCAAACTACAGAAAAGCATATATGGTTTAAAACAAGCAGCTAAGGCTACTTTCACACTTGCGTTTTTTTGCGCTGCGTTTCGAGCGCACATGAAGCGCATTAAAAAAACGCATGCAAACGCTTGTAAACGCTGCAATATTTAGTCGCATCAGCATGCGCATTTCGACAAAAAAACGCAGCGTTTGTCTGCGATTTCATGCGTTTTTGCATGCGTTTGCATTTTTTTGGCGCATGTGTTTTCTATTTGTCACATTATCATCTCTGCCTCCATCATCTCTGCCTCCATCAGCTGTCTCCATCATCTCTGCCTCCATCATCTCTGGCTCTATCATCTCTGTCATCAGTCTATCATTCTGTCTCTATCATCTCTGTCTCCATCATCTCTGTCTCCATCATCTCTGTCTCCATCATCTCTGCCTCCATCATCTCTGCCTCCATTATTTACAGAAAAATCGCGTGCGTGCAAAAGCGCTGACGAGCGCAAAGCCATGCGCACGCCAGCGCCCCCATAGACTGCAATGTTATTTTTTGCGCATAGCATGCGCACACGTGCGCATGCATTTTTTTAAAGCGGTTGGGCGGAAAAAAAAATGCAACATGTAGCGTCTGGCGCAAATGGGCGCACACTGGGAAAATGCGCAGCGCACGACAAACGCACATGAACGCGTGCAAGCGCTAGACCCTGCTCCCGCCATGTTAAAGATAGGGGAACATTGCGCATGCGTCCGATAGCGCAAGATGCGCTGCACAAAAAAACGCAAGTGTGAAAGTAGCCTAAAGCGTGGAATGACAAAATCACGGAAGTACTAACAAATGAAAAATTTCAAAGAAGCAAAGCTGATCCATGCTTGTACACAAAAAGGCTGAGTAATAGATGGATTTATGTACTCATATGTAAATGACATTTTGATTTGTTTTAAACAAGAAAGGGATAAAGAAAACATTCTAAAAATCCTGAAACAAAACTTTGAAATCAAAGACTTGGGAAATGTAAAACAGTACCTAGCAATACAGATAGAAAGAGAAGAAGACGGAAGTTTCCTACTGAATCAAAATCACATGATTCAAGACATAACAGAAAAATTTGGACTAAAGGATGCAAAAACAGTAAAGTCTCCAATGGAAACTAATTATCTCAAAGAGATGAACAGTGAAGAAAATATGCTACAAAACAATGAAGAATACAGAACAGCAATAGGAAAACTACTCTATCTAGTGACCATTACAAGACCAGACATCGCAGCAGCAGTAGGAATCCTGAGTAGAAAGGTATCAAAACCAAATAAAGCTGATTGGAATGCCGTGAAGAGAGTAATACGTTATTTGAAAGGAACTAGCAATGTTAAGCTGAAATTACCCACAGGTGATAATTGCATTTTAACCCCTTAGTGACAGCGCCATTTTGCAGCTTAATAACAGGGCCAAATTTTACAATTCTGACCACTGCCACGCTTTAACGAATCCAGCTGATTCTGAGATTGTTTTTTCGTGACATATTGTACTTCACGTTAGTGGTAAAATTTCTTTGATATGACTTGTGTTTATTTATGAAAAAAACGGACATATGGCGAAAATTTTGAAAATTTAACAATTTTCAAAATTTAAATTTTTATGCCCTAAAATCAGAGAGATGTCACACAAATTTCTTAATAAATAACATTTCCCACATGTCTGCTTTACATCAGCACAATTTTGGGAACAAAATTTTTTTTTGTTATGAAGTTATAAGGGTTAAAAGTTGACCAGCGATTTCTCATTTTTACAACACCTTTTTTTTTTTAGGGACCACATCACATTTGAAGTCACTTTGAGGGGTCTATATGATAGAAAATACCCAAAAGTGACACCATTCTAAAAACTGCACCCCTCAAGGTGCTCAAAACCACATTCAAGAAGTTCATTAACCCTTTACGTGCTTCACAGGAACTGAAGCAATGTGGAAGGAAAAAATTAACATTTAACTTTTGTTGCAAAAACTTTACTTCGGAAGCAATTTTTTTTATTTTCACAACTGTTAAAAGAAAAAATGAACCACAAAATTTGTTGTGCAATTTCTCCTGAATAAGCCGATACCCCATATGTGGGGGTAAACCACTTTTTGGGCGCACGGCAGAGGTCGCAAGGGAAGGAGCGACATTTGACTTTTTCAACGCAGAATTGGCTGGACGCCATGTCGCGTTTGTAGAGGCCCTGATGTGTCTAAACAGTGGAAACCCATCACAAGTGACCCCATTTTGGAAACTAGACCCCCTAAGGAACTTATCTAGATGTATGGTGAGCACTTTGAACCTCCAAGTGCTTCCCAGAAGTTTATAACATAGAACAGTGAAAATAAAAAATCATATTTTTTCCACAAAAATGATCTGTTCACCCCAATTTTTATTTTCCCAAGGGTAACAAGACGCCAAAAGTTTTTGTGCAATTTGTCCTGAGCATGCTGATACCCCATATGTGGGGGTAAACCACTGTTTGGGTGCATGGCAGAGCTTGGAAGGGAAGGAGCGCCGTTTGACTTTTTCAACGCTGAATTGGCTGGATGCCATGTCACGTTTGTAGAGGCCCTAATGTGTCTAAACAGTGGAAACCCCCCACAAGTGACACCATTTTGGAAACTAGACCCCCTAAGGAACTTATATAGATGTGTGGTGAGCACTGTGGTGAAGTTATTAACTCCCGGGTATGAAAATAAAAAGTCATATTTTTACCACAAACTTGATCGTTTAGTCCCCAATTTTTTATTTTCCCAAAGGTAACAGGAGAAATTAGACCACAAAAGTTGTTGTCCAATTTGTCCTGAGTACGCTGATACCCCATATGTGGGTGGGGACCACTGTTTGGGTGCACGGCAGGGCTTGATAGGGAAGGAGTGCCGTTTGACTTTTTCAAACCAAAATTGGCTGGAATTGAAATTGGACGCCATGTCACGTTTGGAGAGCCCCTGATACGCCTAAACAGTGGAAACCCCCCACAAATGACACCATTTTGGAACATAGACCCCTTAAGGAACTTATCTAGATGTGTGGTGAGCACTTTGAACCCCAAGTGCTTCACAGAAATTTATAAACGTAGAGCCGTGAAAATAAAAAATCATTTTTTTCCTCAAAAATGATTCTTTAGCCCGCTATTTTTTTTATTTTCCCAAGGGTAACAGGAGAAATTAGAACCCTAAATTTGTTGTGCAATTTTTCCTGAGTACGCTGATACCCCATATGTGGGGTGAAACCACTGTTTGGGCGCATGGGAGTGCTTGGAAGGGAAGAAGCGCCATTTTGTAATGCAGACTTTGATGGAATGTTCTGCGGGCGTCATGTTGTGTTTGCAGAGCCCTTGATGTGCCTAAACAGTAGAAACCCCTGCAAGTGACACCATTTTGGAAACTAGACCCCAAGGAGCTTATCTAGATGTGTGGTGAGCACTTTGAACCCCCAAGTGCTTCACAGAAATTTATAAACGCAGAGCTGTGAAAATAAAAAATCATTTTTTTCCTCAAAAATGATTTTTTTAGCCAGCTATTTTTTATTTTCCCAAGGGTAACAGGAGAAATTAGAACCCTAAAATTGGTGTGCAATTTGTCCTGAGTACGCTGATAACCCATATGTTGGGGTAAACCACTGTTTGGGTGCACGGCAGGGCTCGGAAGGGAGGGAGCGTCATTTGACTTTTTGAACGCCACGTCGTGTTTGGAGACCCCCTGATGTGTCTAAACAGTGGAAACCCCCCACAAGTGACCCCATTTTGGAAACTAGACCCCTTAAGGAACTTATCTAGATGTGTGGTGAGCACTTTGAACCCCCAAGTGTTTCACAGAAATGTATAAACGCAGAGCTGTGAAAATAAAAAATCATTTTTTTCTCAAAAATGATTTTTTTTAGCCAGCTATTTTTTATTTTCCCAAGGGTAACAGGAGAAATTAGAACCCCAAAATTTGTGTGCAATTTGTCCTGAGTACGCTGATACCCCATATGTTGGAGGGCTCAGAAGGGAGGGAGCGCCATTTGACTTTTTGAACGTCACGTCGTGTTTGGAGACCCCCTGATGTGCCTAAATAGTGGAAACCCCTCAATTCTAGCTCCAACCCTAACCCCAACACACCCCTAACCCTAATCCCAAGCCTAATCCTAATCTAAATCCCAACCTTAATTCCAACCCTAATTGTAAACCTAACCTTAATTGTAACCCTAACTCTAATTGTAACCCTAACCCTAATTTTAACCCTAACCCTAATTGTAACCCTAACCCTAATTCTAACCCTAATTTTAACCCTAACCCTAAGGCTAGGTTCATTTTGCGTTTTACCAGCCCGTTCAACACATAGCGTTGACGGGCTGGTAACGGTATAGCATAACACGATCGCGTTATGCTATACCCGCTAGCGCAGATGAATCAGCAGATGATTCATCTGCGCTAGCGGTGACGGAGCCCAGATGCTGCAGCCCGCATCCGAGGCTCCGTCACTGAATGATGGCACGTCGCGAATGCATGCTGCTTTACGGCATGCGTCGCGATGCGCCCTCAAATGGGGGTGAATGGCAGCGTTAACGGACTGCGTTACACCGCGTTATACCGCGGTGTAATGCAGTCCTTCTAACGGACTGCCATAACGCAGTATGAACCCAGCCTAACCCTAACCCTAATTATAACCCTAACTCTAATGCTAACCCTAACCCTAATGCTAACCCTAACCCTAATTATAACCCTAACCCTAATTATAACCCTAACCCTAACGGAAAAATGAAAATAAATATAATTTCTATTTTTTATTATATGTCCCTAACTAAGGGGGTGATAAATGGGGGGTTATGTACTGTTTTTTTTTATTTTGATCACTGTGATAGTTTATCACAGTGATCAAAATGTACTTTTGTGAGAATGAATGAAACTTTTTTTGAATCTGCCGCCAAGCAGATCGGCGGGCGCACTGCGCATGCACCCGCCATTTTTTTTTTCCAGGAAGAAGACGACGGGATCCTGAGGCCTGCGGGAGGACCGAGGACACCGGTAAGTATAGGGGGGGAGATCGGGGGACCTGGGGACCCTCATTTTCTCCCCTCTGATGTGCGATCACATCAGAGGGGAGAGAAATAATTTTTTTTTTTTTTGCGGTCACCGTTAAACTACCGACCCCGATCATGTTCTCTGGGGTCTCAGCTACCCCCGGTAGCCGAGACCCCAGAGAAAATTGCCCATCCCCCCGGCACAGCGGCGGGCGCACTGAGCATGCGCCAGCCATTTTCTCAATGGCGGCGGCACCGGGGGAGGCAGAAGGGCACGGGGGCCACATGGAGGACATCGGGGGCCACATGGGGGTCCCGGGGACCCTTTTTCTCTGTCCTCTGATGTCCAATGACATCAGAGGACAGAGAAGTTAAATGGCACAACATTTTTTTTTTGTTGTTGCGGTCGCCGTTATAGGGTTAATAACGGCGATCGCAACATCTGTGTGGGTAAAAACCGACACGATTCATGTTCTCTGGGGTCTCGGCTACACCCGGTAGCCGAGACCACGGAGAAAATACGCCTCTGAGGGGCGCTATTCACTTTTTCCACAGCGCCGTTAATTAACGGCGCTGTGGTTTAAGTACCCTTAATGACCGCCGTTAAAAGGCGTATCGGCGGTCGTTAAGGGGTTAACAGGATATGTTGATGCAGATTGGGCTGGAGATCCAACTGATAGAAAATCTACCAGTGGACATATTTTTTTTTCTCTCAGGTGGACCAATAAGTTGGACAAGTAAGAAACATTCAATTGTGACACCGTCTTCAACAGAAGCAGAATATGTTGCAGCAGCACATGCGAGTCAAGAAGTACTGTGGTTAAGACAATTATTGACAGAATTAGGACAACCACAGTTGGAACCAACAAAACTAAAAGAGGACAATCAAGGATATTGATGTGAAATATCATTTCTTGAGAGATCATCAAGACCAAGGAGTATTGAAGTTGGAGCATTGTCCTACTGAAGAAATGACAGCGGACATTTTCATGAAGGCGTTGAATGCTGATAAACATCAGAGACTAATAAAAAAGTTGGGTTTGATTGAATAAGTCCTTACTGTTGAGAAAGGGTGTTGTCATATGCAACAGATTAGGACTTCTATATTATAAGTAAAAGGAGGACTTTATGCTGACCTGACAGTAGATGACGATGTTGTGTAACGTTTCCTTCTTTAATGTATTGTATAAGAATTAGCCTCTCTACTTGATTAGTTTCACTTTCGTTTTGTTCCTGTTAGCTGATGCAATGCTGTAATGTCTGTGCATTATTCCTTTCCTCATGTTCAGAGAAGTAAACGCTTGTTATCCCATGCAACTTGCTCTGTGAAGTTTCCTCTGCAAAGGTGTGGATTCAGAAGCTGTGCAACACAACCAGCGCTTGCTCCTGCTGTAATCAGTGATAGCAGGTGTCGGTTGATGGGATTAGTAGTCTCATCAGCCAACACCGGTGACCTATGATACGCCTTTTACCACGGATCACAGTCATATCTGCGGGGTCACGCTGACATTTCACAGGGTGACCCCGCAGCACTTTGAACAACGGTAACGATCTTACCGGCGGTAACATTATCGCCGATCAGAGCCAACACGCTGGTGTTTCTCACGTTGTCATACAGATGACAGCGTGGGAAACACCAGATATGAAGTCTGGAAAAATGCATGCAAAAACTCATCAAATCTGCAAACATTTTTATATCTGTGTTATTGCTGCATATTTGGCTGACTCAATTGAAGTCAATGGGTGAAAAACGCACAAAAAACGCACAAAGAATTGGCATGCTGCGGATTTAAAAGCAGCACAAATCCCAAAAGGAAAATTGCACAGCACTTCAGGATTCTAATTGACTTTGCTGGCATAAGGATTCTCTAGCTTTTTTGGACCAATTGTGTGCAGAAAAAACGCAGCAAAAACGCACCATGTGTACACAGCCTTACACTTCCAAACAGCTCTGAAAAACTTCAGTCCTTAAAAGTGAGCTGCTGTGTCCTGTCAGGGGGCAGATTGGGCACAACCAGCTATACCCTTCTCTGCAGGGGAGGGGGTCATCAAAACACTGTGCACATCAGAATTTATAGCTGAAAAACAGATTCACCAACCAGAGATGTCATGTAAACATAAACACACACATATATATATATATATATATATATATATATATATATATATATGCATATACACTGCTCAAAAAAAATAAAGGGAACACTTAAACAACAGAATATAACTCCAAGTAAATCAAACTTCTGTGAAATCAAACTGTCCACTTAGGAAGCAACCCTGATTGACAATCAATTTCACATGCTGTTGTGCAGATGGAATAGACAACAGATGGAAATTGTTGGCAATTATCAAAATTATCAAGACACGCTCATTAAAGGAGTGGTTCTGCAGGTGGGGACCACAGACCACATCTCAGTACCAATGCTTTCTGGCTGATTTTTTGGTCACTTTTGAATGTTGGTTGTGCTTTCACACTCGTGGTAGCATGAGATGGACTTTACAACCCACACATGTGGCTCAGGTAGTGCAGCTCATCCAAGATGGCACATCAAAGCGAGCTGTGGCAAGAAGGTTTGCTGTGTTTGTCAGCGTAGTGTCCAGACGCTAGAGGTACTACCAGGAGACAGGCCAGTACACCAGGAGATGTGGAGGTGGCCGTAGGAGGGCAAAAACCCAGCAGCAGGACCGCTACCTCCGCCTTTGTGCAAGGAGGAACAGGAGGAGCACTGCTAGAGCCCTGCAAAATGACCTCCAGCAGGCCACAAATGTGCATGTGTCTGTACAAACGGTTAGAAACCGACTCCATGAGGATGGTCTGAGTGCCAGACGTCCACAGATGGGGGTTGTGCTCATAGTCTAACACCGTGCAGGATGCTTGGCATTTGCCACAGAACACCAGGATTGGCAAATTCGCCACTGGAGTCCTGTCCTCTTCACAGATGAAAGCAGGTTCACACTGAGTACATGTGACAGACGTGACAGAGTCTGGAGATGCTGAGGATGTGTTATTTGAGTGTACCTTTTATTTTTTGAGTAGTGTATACCGTATATACTCGAGTATAAGCCGACCCAAGTATAAGCCGACCCCCTAATTTTGCCACAAAATACTGGGAAAACTTATTGACTTGAGTATAAGCCGAGGGTGGAAAATGAGGCAGCTACTGGTAAATTTCAAAATTAAAACTAGATACCAATAAAAGTAAAATTTAAGTAGGTTAAATGTTTTTGAATAGCCATATTGAATCAGGAGCCCCATATATTGTGCCCCATATGCTGGCCCATATATTATGCCCCAAATGCTACCCCAAATATTATGCCCCATATGCTGCCCCATGTATTATAAACCATATTCTGCCCCATGTATTATGCCCCATATTCTGCCCCATGTATTATGCACCATATGCTGCCCATGTATTATGCCCCATATTCTGCCCCATATGCTGCCCATGTATTGTGCCCCATATGCTGCCCCATGTATTATGCCCCATATGCTGCCCATGTATTGTGCCTCATATTCTGCCCCATATGTTGCCCATGTATTGTGCCCCATATTCTGCCCATGTATTGTGCCACATATGCTGCCCCATGTATTATGCCCCATATTCTGCCCCATGTATTATGCCCCATATGCTGCCCATGTTGTTATGTTTTGGTAGCTGAGGAGAGCAGGCAAAAACGGCAATACACCAGAGAGGTTGGAATCTACTGGATTGCAGTACCCTGACTAACCACCACAACTAAAGGCAGCCTTGGAGCGTACCTACGTTGGTCCTAGACGCCTCGTCACAGCCTGAGAAGCTAGCTACACCTAAAGATAGAAAGAGGAAAACTATCTGCCCCGGAGCAGATCCCCAAAGAACATAGGAAGCCCCCAAACATGTAATGGCGGTTAGACAAGAGGAAACACAAACACAGACAGAAAATAGTATGAGCAAACGTTGGGGCCCAAACTTCCTAGACAGAAAAAGGATACTAAGGAAAACTTACTGCAATCCCAAAAAACCCTAAAAAGTACCAACTCTACTAATTACAAAAACACCTGAGATCACACGACCTCTACCACCTAAATTAGTTCTCTGGTGTAACAAAACTAAGCCGCAGCCACTGAAAAAACTGGAAAAGGCAAAGGAACAAATAACAGAGGCTCAGATAAACTGAGAGGAGCACAAGCCCCCCGGAGGGGACCTGGCTGACCTCCACAAGAGTGCAGGAAAAAATGCAAAAAGCAAGCACAGAAATAAAAACAGAAAATGTCTTATCTGAGAGCAGGAGAAGAGGCAAGATTCAGCAGGCTTCCAAGTGAACCAGGAACAACAGCAGTTAGACAAGAACAATTGATCACCGGCAACCCTGATGGGAGGGAAACTCCCTTATATAGGACCAGTCTGTAACTCCTGATTGCCAATCTTCACTAAATGGTTCAGCACTGTCTGCAACCACCAGAGGGAGCTTCTGCTCAGAACTCATCTCCAACACATTCACAACAGTACCCCCCCCTTGAGGAGGGGTCACCGAACCCTCACTTGGGCAACCAGGTCGGTCAGGATGAGCTCTGTGATACGCACGGATCAGTCTCCTAGCATGGATGTCCGAAGCAAACACCCAAGAATTGTCCTCCTGACCATAACCTCTCCACTTAACCAAATACTGGAGTTTCCGTCTAGAAAAACGAGAATCCAATATTTTCTCAACCACATACTCCAGATTGCCCTCAACCAAAACAGGGTCAGGAGGCGCAGCCATAGGAACCACTGGCTCGACAAACCTCTTCAATAAGGACTTGTGGAACACGTTATGGATCTTAAATGTCCCTGGAAGAAGTAAACGAAAGGAAACAGGATTAAGAATCTCCATGATCTTATTAGGTCCAATGAATCTAGGCTTAAACTTAGGAGATGCAACTCTCATAGGGATATTTCTTGAGGACAACCAGACCAAGTCCCCCACTTCAAACCGAGGACCATCAGTCCTATGCCGGTTGGCAAACCGCTGGGCCCTTTCCTGAGAGAGGGACAACCTCTCTACTACCTGGTCCCAAATCTGCTGCATACGCTCCACAACAGAGTCAACACCTGGACAGACAGAAGCCTCCATCTGTCCCGAAGAAAATCGAGGGTGAAACCCAAAATTGCAGAAAAATGGAGACATCAAAGTGGCAGAGCTAGCCCTATTATTAAGAGCAAACTCAGCCAAAGGCAAAAAGAGACCCAGTCATCCTGATCAGCAGACACAAAGCATCTCAGATAGGTCTCCAATGTCTGGTTTGTTCTCTCAGTTTGTCCATTGGTCTGAGGATGAAAAGCCGAGGAGAAAGACAATTGAACACAAAGTTTAGAACAAAAAGTCCTCCAAAATCTGGAAACAAACTGGACTCCTCTGTCAGACACAATGCTCTCAGGAATGCCGTGCAACCGAACCACGTGCTGAAGAAACAAAGGCACCAATTCAGAGGAGGAAGGCAACTTAGGTAATGGCACAAGATGTATCATTTTGGAAAACCTATCACAAATCACCCAAATAACGGTCATTCTCTGAGAAACAGGGAGGTCGGAAATGAAATCCATAGAGATATGGGTCCATGGTCTCTTGGGCACAGGCAATGGCATCAACAAACCACTAGAGCGAGAGCAAGGCTTGGAGCGAGAGCAAGTCCCGCAGGACTGCACAAATTCCCTGACGTCACGAGACAAAGTAGGCCACCAAAAGGACCGACTAACCAAGTCTCTGGTACCAAAAATTCCGGGATGACCGGCCAACGCGGAACAATGAATCTCAGACATCACACTCTTTTTCCACCGGTCTGGGACAAACAATTTCCCAATAGGGCAGCGCTCGGGTTTATCCTCCTGACACCCTTCCAGAGCCAGTCTCAAATTGGGCGAGATGGCGGAAAGAACTACACTCTCTTTCAAAATAACAGCAGGATCAGATAACTCAGGAGAGTCCGCAAGGAAACTCCTCGATAGGGCATCCGCCTTAACATTCTTAGTGCCAGGAAGAAAGGAAACCACAAAATTAAAACGTGTGAAAAACAAGGCCCACCTGGCCTGTCTAGGATTAAGTCGCTTGGCTGATTCCAGATAAACCAGATTCTTATGGTCCGTGAGGACCACCACCTGATGTTTGGCTCCCTCCAGCCAATGTCTCCACTCTTCAAAAGCCCACTTCATGGCCAATAACTACCGATTACCCACGTCATAATTACGTTCAGTTGGAGAAAATTTTCGAGAGAAAAAGGCACAAGGGTTACTTTTAGAGGTCTCTGGATCTCTTTGGGACAAAACGGCACCTGCCCCAATTTCAGAGGCATCAACCTCCACCTGAAATGGCAGAGAAACATCAGGCTGCTGTAGAACAGGAGCAGAAGTGAATCTCTGCTTAAGTTCCTGAAACGCAGAGACTGCCTCAGGAGGCCAATTCACCACATCAGAACCCTTTTTTGTCAAATCAGTCAATGGTTTAACAATAACAGAGAAATTACCAATAAATTTACGATAAAAATTGGCAATACCCAAGAATCTCTGAAGAGCCTTTAATGAAGTAGGTTGGACCCAATCACAGATGGCCTGAACCTTGACCGGGTCCATTTCAATAACAGATGGGGACAAAATGAATCCCAGAAATGAGACCCTCTGTACACAAAAAAGACACTTTGATCCCTTCACATACAGAGCATTCTCTCTCAAAATCTGAAACACAGTCCGAACGTGTTTCACATGAGAGTCCCAGTCATTGGAAAAATCAAGATATCATCCAAATAAACAATCAGAAATTTATCCACAAAATCCCTGAAAATGTCATTCATGAAGGACTGGAAGACAGAAGGAGCATTAGTGAGCCCAAAGGGCATCACTAGGTACTCAAAATGCCCCTCTGGGGTATTGAATGCCGTCTTCCATTCATCCCCGTGCTTAATGCGAATAAGGTTATACGCCCCCCTGAGGTCAAGCTTGGTAAACCAAGTAGCACTTTTCACCCTGGAAAACAGGTCAGAAATCAAGGGTAACAGATATTGATATTTCACAGTGATATTGTTCAAGAGACGATAATCAATACACGGCCTTAATGAACCATCCTTTTTGGCCACAAAGAAAAAACCGGCACCCAAGGGTGAAGAGGATGGTCTGATATGACCCTTCTCCAATGACTCCTTGATATAAGACCGCATAGCGTCATGTTCAGGTACAGACAAGTTAAAAAGGCGACCTTTAGGGAATTTACTACCAGGCACTAATTCAATAGCGCAGTCATAGCTCCTATGGGGGGGCAAGGATGCAGATTTACTTTCGCTAAACACATCAGAAAAATCAACAAAAAGTCAGAACATCCTCAGCCTGGGGGAGGCAGAAAAAAAGGAGTGTTGGCACCAACACATTGGCAGCCCCAACTGGTCACAGACACAGATTTCCAATCCAAAACAGGATTATGAGACTGTAACCAAGGGAAACCTAGTACAATAATGTCATGCAGATTATACAGCACCAAAAATTTGCAACTCTCCTGATGATCAGGTTCAACCCTCATTATCACCTGAGTAGAGAACTGGGGTTTATTCTCAGCCAAAGGGGTAGAATCAATCCTCAGTAGGGGAATAGACTTCCGTAGGGGTATCAAGGGAAACCCACAACGTTTAGCAAAATCAAAATCCATCAGTTTAATAGCTGCTCCCGAATCAATAAAAGTCTGAGAAGAAAATGTGGACAGGGAGCAAATCAGGGTAACAGTCAACAGAAATTTAGTCTGAACACTACCCAAGACAACTGAGCGTGCAAAATGTCTTCCCCGCTTAGGGCAGACTGAAATAGCATGAGAGGCGTCACCACAGTAGAAACATAACCCATTGCGTTTTCGAAACTCATGACGCTGTGCCCCAGAATCCACTCTATCACACTGCATGGGTTCAGAAGCTGGTTCACAAGGCAACACTATTCCACGCATACCTCTACGCTCACGCAAACGTCTGTCAATTTGAATCGCTAATGACATAGAATCATTGAGACCAGAGGGAGCAGGGAAACCCACCATAACATCTTTTACATTCTCTGACAGACCCTTCCGAAAAAGGGCTGCCAAAGCATCATCATTCCATTTGGTCAGGACTGCCCACTTACGAAATTTCTGACAGTATAACTCAGCATCCTCAAGCCCCTGATTTAATGCCAACAAGGTTTTTTCAGCTTGATCAGTGACATTAGGTTCATCGTACAATAACCCCAGAGCCAGAAAAAATGCATCGACATTACTCAAAACAGGGTCCCCAAGTGTCAGGAAAAAGCCCAGTCCTGAGGATCGCCGCGCAGGAGAGAGATGACAATTTCAACCTGCTGTGCTGCGTTCCCTGAGGACTTAGGTTTTAAGGCAAAAAACAACTTACAGTTATTTTTGAAATTCAGAAATTTAGCTCGATCCCCCAAAAATAAATCTGGCATGGGGATCCTAGGTTCCACAACCGGCAACCCTGCAAGATAGGTAGCAATACTCTGAACTTCAGTGGCAAGCTGATCCACACAGCCAGACAACTGTGCAAGCTCCATTGAGAGAAAAAAAAAATCCTCCTCAGCACTCAGAGAAACAGAGGAAAAACAAATGCAACAAACAGAAAAAAAAATCTCTGACAACTTTTTTTTTTTTTCACACTATTTTTCCCTTCTGTGAGTACCATATAATTTTCAGTTTGGCCGGTGATACTGTTATGTTTTGGTAGCTGAGGAGAGCAGGCAAAAATGGCAATACACCAGAGAGGTTGGAATCTACTGGATTGCAGTACCCTGACTAACCACCACAACTAAAGGCAGCCGTGGAGCGTACCTACGTTGGTCCTAGACGCCTCGTCACAGCCTGAGAAGCTAGCTACACCTAAAGATAGAAAGAGGAAAACTATCTGCCCCTGAGCAGATCCCCAAAGAACATAGGAAGCCCCAAACATGTAATGGCGGTTAGACAAGAGGAAACACAAACACAGACAGAAAATAGTATGAGCAAACGTTGGGGCCCAAACTTCCTAGAAGAAAAAGGATAGGAAGGAAAACTTACTGCAATCCCAAAAAACCCTAAAAAGTACCAACTCTACTAATTACAAAAACACCTGAGATCACACGACCTCTACCACCTAAATTAGTTCTCTGGTGTAACAAAACTAAGCCGCAGCCACTGAAAAAACTGGAAAAGGCAAATGAACAAATAACAGAGCCTCAGATAAACTGAGAGGAGCACAAGCCCCCCGGAGGGGACCTGGCTGACCTCCACAAGAGTGCAGGAAACAATGCAAAAAGCAAGCACAGAAATAAAAACAGAAAATGTCTTATCTGAGAGCAGGAGAAGAGGCAAGATTCAGCAGGCTTCCAAGTGAACCAGGAACAACAGCAGTTAGACAAGAACAATTGATCACCAGCAACCCTGATGGGAGGGAACCTCCCTTATATAGGACCAGTCTGTAACTCCTGATTGCCAATCTTCACTAAATGGTTCAGCACTGTCTGCAACCACCAGAGGGAGCTTCTGCTCAGAACTCATCTCCAACACATTCACAACACCATGTATTATGTCCCCATATGATGCTCCATAGATTGTGCCCCATATGCTGTCCTTGTATTATGCCCCCATATGATGCTCCATAGATTATGCCCCATATGCTGCCCATGTATTATGCCCCATATTCTGCCCCATGTATTGTGCCCCATATGCTCCACAGATTATGCCCCATATGCTCCACAAAATATGTCCCATATGTTCCACAGATTATGCCCCATGTGTTCCACAGATTATGCCCCATATGCTCCACAGATTATGCCCCATATTTTCCACAGATTATGCCCCATATGCTCCACAGATTATGCCCCATATGTTCCACAGATTATGCCCCATATGCTCCATAGATTATGCCCCATATGTTCCACAGATAATGCCCCATATGTTCCACAGATTATGCCCCATATGCTCCACAGATTATGCCCCATATGTTCCACAGATTATGCCCCATATGTTCCACAGATTATGCCCCATATGCTCTACAGATTATGCCCCATATGCTCCACATATTATGCCCCATATGCTCCACATATTATGCCCCATATGTTTCACAGATTATGCCCCATATGTTCCACAGATTATGCCCCATATGGTCCACAGATTATGCCCCATATGTTCCACAGATTATGCCCCATATGCTCCACAAATTATGACCTATATGCTCCACAGATTATGCCCCATCTGTTCCACAAAATATGCCCCATATGCTCCACAGATTATGCACCATATGCTCCACAGATTATGCCCCATATGCTCTACAGATTATGCCCCATATGCTCCAGATTATGCCCCATATGTTCCACAGATTATGCCCCATATGTTCCACGGGTTATGCCCCATATGCGCCACAGATTATGCCCCATATGCTCCATAGATTATGTCCCATAGTATAGGTCACTTATGCTGCCGCTGCTGCTGCAACTAAAAAAAAAAATGACATACTCGCCTCTCGTCGCTGGGGGCCAGGTGCCGGTGTCCTGAGCATGTATAGAAAAACTGGGCACACTCGTAGTGGTGTATTCAAGTGAAAATTTTAATACATGCCGTGGTCACTTAGCTAAAGCAAACGTTTCGGTCGAAAAGACCTTCATCAGTGTGCTATAAAAATATACATAGATAAATGGACCACATATGAACAATCATAAATAAAGTATATACACTTCTGAATAAGGCGACAAACAGTATAGAGTTCAGATAACTGATAATGTCCAACCAACAATATACTTAATCCAAGGGACCCAAAGTAATGAGTGGTGAGGCAGACTTAGAAAAATGACATACCTAGTAACAGTGTTGCTAATAGATAAGGCATGACTTGCATATATAACTGCATGGAGTCTGTAAAGTGAAGATATTATTTATACAGATATTTCACATGATATGAGTGAACAAGGGGTAGGATTGTGATGATACACATACCGCAGGGAATAATAGTGTTCCGTTTATATCTCCAGTGATCGCTATAAATAAAGGTAATATAATATCAGATAGTGAATATCCCTTTAAGAAGAATGCTGCAGGATTTAATGAATAACATACCGGTCTCACAATGTCTTCAGATCTATTAGAGACTGCTGGCTACAGATCCTATAGTGCAATAAATAAATTGCAGTCAGTACTATTGAAATAACTTGCGGTGGATTCGCAACTTGCAACTTGCGGTGGATTCCGCGTCCTAGGTCCCAGGCCACTCATTCACTGCGGTTGGGTAAGTGCACGCTGCTATCATCTCCACGGAGATATCGTTACCTTCTTCAATAGTACTGACTCACGTCATCGCGCCCACTGACCTGAACATTCACAGCAAGAGGACGCGAGGACACAGCGGTGAGCAGTGGTGGAATGGGGACAGGTGAATATGGAATATACTCACCCACTCCTGGCGCGGTCTCTTCAGCCCCTGCTCTTCTCCTACGGTCTGCGGCGCTATACCTAACTTCAGTGGTCACGTGGTATCGCTCATTAAAGTCATGAATATGTGCATATTCATGACTTTAATGAGCGGTACCACTGATGGCTGAACACAGGTGCCGGAGACCGTGAGAGAAGAGTAGGGGCTGCAGAGACAGCTCCAGGAGGGGGTGAGTATATAGGACAGCTGCGCTCCACCTCCCCCGTCGAACCCCCGTTATATGACTCGAGTATAAGCCGAGAGGAGGACTTTCAGCCCTAAAAAATGGGCTGAAAATCTCGGCTTATATTCGAGTATATACGGTATATATAAATATATATATAAATGCGTGTATGCATATCGCAAGCATGGTATATGTAGAAGTATGTGAAATTTCCATGGTATTACAAAAAGAAGTAATTTAGGCTAGACTCCAGCATGAGAGAGGCTCATTGGATCTCAATGAAGATCTCAAAGAAGATCTGCAGGGGAAATAAAGGCTCTTAAGGCTCACACACATGGGGGTATAACATGGCCGAGTGCTCAAAGATGTTTTATCACAATGTTATGTTATGGGGCAGCGCAGAACTGCAAATTTTTTGAACAAATTGATCTGTGAAAAAAAATAACAGTATTCTGTAAGTGGTTCTGCAATTTGGATCACATGCACCCACTCAAGTCTACAAATGCGTGTGAAACATTGGTTGGAACTCAGCAGTCATCTGAGTGCAGTCAAAAATCCATGGACTCAGACAATGGAGAAGATGGAGAAATTAAGTTCTGTCTTCTCTGTGTGCTCCTATTCTGTCATTCAAGAGAAACAGATCACACTAAGATGACATGAGGATCAAACTCGGATGAGAGTTTGAGCCGAGTGACAGTAGCAAAACTGAGCTAATTCTATCGCATAAGAAAATCATTGCTCATGTGATCCTCGGCTTACACTTTTTTCCTCTGGACTTTGCAGTGCTGCCTGAATTCTTTTACAGTCATGGCCAAAAGTTTTGAGAATGACACAAATATTAATTTTTATAAAGTCTACTGCTTCACTTTTTCTAATGGCAATTTGCATATACTCCAGAATGTTATAAAGACTGATCAGCTTAACAGCAATTACTTGCAAAGTCGATATTTGGCTAGAAAATGAACTTTATCCCCCAAAACACATTTCAACATCATTGCAGCCCTGCCTTAAAAGGACCAGCTAACCTCTTTTCAGTGATTGCTCCATTAACACAGGTGTGGGTGTTGATGAGGACATGGCTGGAGATCAATCTGTCATGATTAAGTAAGAATGACACCACTGGACACTTTAAAAGGAGGCTGGTGCTTGGCATCATTGTTTCTCTTCTGTTAACCATGGTTATCTCTAAAGAAACACGTGCAGTCATCATTGCAATGCACAAAAATGGCCTAACAGGGAAGAGTATCGCAGCTAGAAAGATTGCACCTCAGTCAACAATCTATCGCATCATCAAGAACTTCAAGGAGAGAGGTTCCATTGTTGCCAAAAAGGCTCCAGGGCGCCCAAGAAAGACCAGCAAGCGCTAGGACCGTCTCTTAAAAGTGTTTCAGCTGCGGGATCGGGCTACCAGCAGTGCAGAGCTTGCTCAGGAATGGCAGCAGGCAGGTGTGAGTGCATCTGCACGCACTGTGAGGCGGAGACTCTTGGAGCAAGGCCTGGTCTCAAGGAGGGCAGCAAAGAAGCCACTGCTCTCCAGAAAAAACATCATGGATAGACTGATATTCTGCAAAAGGTACAGGCAGTGGACTGCTGAGGACTGGGGTAAAGTTATTTTCTCTGATGAATCCCCTTTTCGATTGTTTGGGACATCAGGAAAACTCCTCATTCGGAGAAGACAAGGTGAGCGCTACCACCAGTCTTGTCTCATGCCAACTGTTAAGCATCCTGAAACCATTCATGTGTGGGGTTGCTTCTCAGCCAAGGGAATCGACTCTCTCACAGTCTTGCCTAAAAACACAGCCATGAAAAAAGAATGGTACCAGAATGTCCTCCAAGAGCAACTTCTCCCAACCCTCCAAGAGCAGTTTGGCGATCAACAATGCCTTTTAAAGCATGATGGAGCACCTTGCCATAAAGCAAAGGTGATAACTAAATGGCTCAGGGAACAAAACATAGAGATTTTGGGTTCATGGCCTGGAAACTCCCCAGATCTTAATCCCATTGAGAACTTGTGGTCAATCATCAAGAGACGGGTGGACAAACAAAAACCTAAAAATTCTGACACAATGAAAGCATTGATTGTGCAAGAATGGACTGCTATCAGTCAGGATTTGGTCCAGAAGTTGATTGAGAGCATGCCAGGGAGAATTGCAGAGGTCCTGAAGAAGAAGGGTCAACACTAGTGTTGAGCGATACTGCTCGATATCTAAAAATATTGGATCGGAATGGTATCGCCGATATCACTAAAATATCGGCGATACCCGATACCGATACCAGAAGTCCCATGTAAGTCTATGGGAACCAAATATCGACATTAAAAAAAACCCATTCTTGCCTTGTTGGTTAATTGTACATGAAGGAAAACAACAAAGAGTAATGTAGAATGTATTGGGGGAGGTTGAGGAGACAATAAAGGCATACATGTTTAACCCAATGCATTGGAATAGCATTAATATATATTTTTTTGGAAATACGTTTGGATTGACGAACAAATTGACAATGTTGTTAACCTTTTTTCTATTTTGGCAAATATGTATGTTTCACAACTTCCATGCTCTTCACTAGTGTTGAGCGATACGATACTGCAAATATCGGGTATCGGCCGATATTAGCTGTATCGGGCTTTCGATACCGAGTACCGATATTTTCGTCATATCGGATACCGGAATCGGATTTGTCACTGTCACTGTGAGTGTCCGTCGGTCGGGTCTGTCAGGAGTCAACGGCACTTACCTGGGAGAAGATCTCCGGCGGTCACGTCCTGGACTGCTTGATGGCCGCCATTATCTTCTCCCTGGCGGTCACATGCAGTTTTTCGCGATAACTGCAGTGACTGGAGGGTATTCCCGGCCGTAAACCAGTCCGATGACGTCACCGCTGGGGAAGCAGGTAATCAGCTGTGCTGCGCCGGGATGACAGGCTCTTCCTGTCATTCTGATGTAGCAGAGCTGGATCGTCGTGGGACACTCGTTACTATGGACTGCGTCGGACAGGTGGTATACTGCTGTTTTTTTTTTTCATTTTTTTACAGGAGATCGATGGCGTCGCAGGATGAGACTGTAATAAAAGTAATGAAAACTGTGTTGTGTTTTTTATTAAATTAAAAAACTTTTTTATGAACATTCACCCGTCCGGGTACATCAACAATTTAACTATTTACATACAGGGACCCTGTCCGGGTTATTTATAATTCTTTGGCAGGGGTGTTCCAGGTACCACCTGGTACTCTTCTGATGCTTGCCAAACATCCGAGACACCAAGGACCACCAGGACCTGATGACGTCATGTGGCCTGTACAGTCAACCCGCTATCTGTGTCTGTGTGGCCACCTCTTTCATCTCCCTCCGGGTCTGGAGCCCTATGTCCCGGACTGAACGAACCCCAGGGGGCCTAACAGGCGCCGGGTACGGGCCAGCTATCGTTATCATGTCCATAGCTGGGGCTGCTGAGTAGACCACTGAGGGAGGCTGGGGAGATTTACGGCGTGGGGTGGGCACTTGTGCAGAGGCCTGGATGTGGGAGGCTGAAGGCTCCGAGGGTCTCACAGGTTCCTGACACTCTGGGGACCAGGGGTCGCACCTGGTGACATTTAGGGCATACCATCCATTGTAACCCCAGTGTCGGGTGTAAGTTACCAAGTCTCCTGGCAACAGGTCCCTCCCCGGGTGTCCTTCTGGGAGGTGAGTCTCCACGTCCCGCCGGGTCACAAACACTTCTAAATAAAGTCCAGGCTCCTGGATGAAGCCCCAACCACCTTTTAACTTAAAGTTCCGTACTGCACCCTTACGCCGCGGCTCCCACAGGGTTCCTTTATCTTTTCTCATCCGGTCCTTATCTGCCCGGTCCTTCTCCAGGTTACGTTGCCGAAGCTTTTGGGATTCTCGCTGCTCCCTTTGTCGCTCTGCTTCCCGCTCCCAACGTCTCCACTCTTCCTCCTGACGCCGGTTGTAATTCTCCTCCACCAGCATCTCCATGTCTCCACCATCAAACTGCAGCTTACGATGTCGGGTTTGCGGCAGCTCTCCTGGCGCCCGACAGTCCTGTCGGCGCTCACCTGCGGAGGAAGCAGCCGGCTCTGGAACAGATGACAGTCGGGGCTCCGGTACAGACAGGTAGACCTCTGGTGCCTGCGCGGCCTCTTCCATGAGGACGGGTGTTGCTTCTTCTGTCTCAGCGACGGGGGCAGACAGCGGGATCTGGGGTGCTGGTGCGGCGATTTTTGCAGGAACGGGTGCCTCCACTGCGACAACGTCAACCGGATCACATTGCAAGGGCTGGGATGCCCGCACGGACTCCTCTACTAGAACGGGTGCCTCACCTTCCGGTACAGACACTTCAGGTAAGAGGGATTGGCTCCGCTCCAAGTTTAGTTTTAGGGAACTCAGCTGGCTTCCATCCTGGCGACCTCCTCCCGGTGCCGGGCCAGGCCTCTTAGGGTATCCTCCGCTTCTTGCAGCGTAGGAGGGTTTCCAGGCCGGGTGCCCAACGGTGGTTCCGTGGCGATCGGGTCGCTTCCGTGGGGGGAGAGCTCTGACTGCTCCATCCCTTCACACTTCTGCTCATGTCCATTAGCCATCTCTGCCAAGTCACATGTGTCATTAGCATCTGGAGAGGGCCCCTCTTTTGTAGGGAGGCGGGACCTTCGCGTTAGTTTCCGCACACTGAGGAGGATGAGGAGGCGGAACTCAAGAGCTGTGGGGCACGATCTTACATTGCAGTACCATTTAGAGTGGTCGGCCATCGTTTTCGAGCCACTGAGTGAGTGTACACCCACGAAGAGCACGCCCTTCTTCTTCACCAGTGCCTCGTCGTGACGCAGATATGGCGGAAAAATGGCAAATACATTCTCTGATGATTTTAGCAATTCTCAAGCACAAAACCAGTTCAATTCAGGCACACAGGACTCGCTTATAGCGAGCTACAGAATCCTGTTTGTGACGCCCAAGTTGAGTCGCACAGAGCCAGAGGTTTTGGGGGTACTCGGCACCGAGCCCGTCGACTTCTATGGGGTATGTCACGGCTTTACCCGGCAATTGAATCAGAGTCTATTTTACTATGTAGAAGTGTATAAACTATAAATATATGTATATATATGTCACAATGACATGTATATATATATATGTATTCTATGTGTGTATATTTTGTGTTTACAATGAAAGAAAGTGTTTTTTTAGTTGCGATATTTTGTTCCCATAGACTTACATTGGACTTCCGGAATCGGAATCGGATATCGACGATATTTAGTGATATCGGCGATACCATTCCGATCCGATATTTTTAGATATCGAGCAGTATCGCTCAACACTACTCTTCACCTTTTTAACTTTTGCCAGTGCCACACTTTCTCCTTCATAATCTTCAGCAGCATCATCTTTCTCATCAAATTATTCTTCATCTTCACCTTCTTAATCTTCTTCTTAAACTTCTTGCTATT
This sequence comes from Oophaga sylvatica, assembly GCA_033576555.1. Classification (NCBI taxonomy): domain Eukaryota; kingdom Metazoa; phylum Chordata; class Amphibia; order Anura; family Dendrobatidae; genus Oophaga; species Oophaga sylvatica. Next base: position 334,002,638 of record JARQOD010000001.1, on the reverse strand, counting down.
CATGTTTTTGTTTACATTACTCATATTGTTATTATTAAACTATTAATCTTCTTCATATTCAAATTCTTCATCTTCTTCATCATATTCTTATTTGTGACAGAGATTCCTGTACTTGTAATCTGTAAAAGTATGAATTGTTCATCCTTCCGTTCTTGCTGTCACAAAAGATTTAAATTACAACAGTATTTGTCCGTGTTCAGTTTAGCCTGCAGCAGCAGGCATTTTCCAGGGGCACCACGAGGAGGAACGGACTCACCCCCATACACTGCTTAGTCTTCTTCTGCTTAGAATTTAGAGCATATATTTTGCTCTTCATTTTGGTCTTATACTTCATGTTCTTCTGCTTTTTGATCTTCTGCTTATTGTTCTTCTGTCTCTTGTTCTGTATCTTGTAGTTTGTCTTAACCTTCTTTGTCCTGTTGGTGATCTTCTTCTGGGTAATCTTTTATTTTTTCTTTGTGATGGTGTTCAGGCTGGTTGGCTTCATGCTCGTCGTCCTTGTTGTCGTCATCTTCTTCTGGGTGGTCTTTAAGGTCGTCTAATTTCCGAGAACCAGCTGACGTTACTGGAACCCGGACGGGTATCAGATGGAGCAAGAGACAATGGAAGTAACGAGGACCAGCTGACTGTGCTGGAACCCGGAGGGGCAGCAGAAGGAAAAGAGGCAATGTCACAACCGAGTACCAGCTGACGTTACTGTGACACGGTTACTAAGCAGGAGGTACCTGTGCTCCAAAGCACTACCAAGGACCAGCAGACGTTGGTGGAACTCGGATACGGAGATGGAGGCACCTAGGCCAAAGGCACTGGGGAGAACCAGTTGACGGTACTGGACCCCGGACGGGTAGCAGAACGCACCCATGAAAATGTAAGTTGACACGACGCAAGCCGTCCGCAGTTACCGAATCACACAGTCCTACAGTGGGTGCTTGTCCTATTGTCACAATGGAAACAGCCTTTATTTACATATCCCACAGCACACATAGGAATCACCTAAACTGCAGGCACCATAGAGTCGGCTAACCCGAATGCAACACGACAGCACAACTTATTGGAGGATAATTGACGTTCACACTGCCAGGAAACAGCTGTCGTGCTGTAACCAGGCTGGCCAGGAGTCAGTACCCCTGCCAATTACTTACGAGCAACAAATGGCGGTGTTGTAGCCCAGGGAGTAGAGTTCAGGTGGTAGAAAGATGAACATAACAGGAGACATGAAAAACGTTGCCAAACAGTTATTTAATCTGAAAACGGACAGGCAAATTCAGGTGAGATCCATGCCTTGTTCATTTTCAGAAAAGTAAGCCGGTCTACATTCTCTGAGGATAGTCGCATGCGACGGTCTGTTACTACACCACCTGCAGCACTAAAGACGCGCTCAGATAATACACTGGCAGCAGGGCAAGCCTGCACCTCCAATGCATACTGGCTAAGCTCTGGCCATGTATCCAACTTAGAGACCCAAAATTTGAAAGGGGAAGAGGCATCTGGGAGTACACTTAGAGGGAAAGCCAAGTAGTCTGTCACCATCTTACGGAAACGTTTCTTCCTGGTGACTGGAGCCGTCTCGGATGGTGTAGACCTTGCTGGCGCTGTCACAAAACTTCGCCACATTTGTAACATACAGCTCTTGCCCTGTGCAGAGGCGCTGCTTGTGCTCCCTCTTGTTGTAGAGGTGTCTACACTGCCTCGACGCACAGAGCTGCTGTCACGCTGTCTAATGATATGTATACAATGTCAGTAAACTATTAATACAGGAACCACACTCTATACAACAACTAGTATAGCAACATCAGCATGTAAGTATAGAATAGATTTACCTGACACGATATCTGCTGAACTCAGGGTTAAATCTTGAGGACTTGATGAGCTGAAACAGGAAAGAGGTGGACCGGGATCTAACCTGACCCTAAACTGGGGTCCTAACTAATCCCTCACCTTGGAGGTACTGATAATGGTTCAGAGGTCCAAGTCTCCAACCTAACCCTGTCTCCTATCAGACCCTGAACCCTGTAATCAGTCCTAAGAAGGATCCTGACTACCACCAAAGGGATATGGGCTGATCTTAGCTAAATACACAGATTAGACATATAAGACAGACAGGATAACACTCGCTTGCATACACACTCAAACACCAAAGGAACATAAATGGTCTGGGAAATAAACTCTAACCAAGTTGAGCTTAGAACAACTAAGGAGCTCACAACTAAAGTCTATACAGATTCATTCCTATCTGTGGACTGCATGAAGGTTTCACTGGCAACTCCCCAAGCAGACAACCAGGAATTTAAAGGAAACCAATCAACAAATAATCAATTGCAGCCGGGAGAAACTGCACCCAGTCCCAGCACCGAGCACAGACAGAATTAACTCCCTAGCTGCCAAACACAAAGAAACAGCAGCTCAGCTGTGAGAAGTCAAAATGTGCAACCGCGACGATCTTCGTGGCAATGCACACATGACAGTACCCCCCCTTCTACGAGGGGCCTCCGGACCCTCAGGGCCAGGCCTGCCCGGGTGAGTTCTGTGGAAGGTCCGAACCAAACGATCTGCGTTAACATCAGACGCAGGGACCCACGTCCTCTCCTCTGGACCATACCCCTTCCAATGCACCAAGTACTGAAGGGACCGGCGATTCAGACGTGAGTCAATGATCTTTGATACTTGAAATTCCAAGTTACCATTGACCAACACAGGAGGAGGAGGTAGAGGTGACGGTATGACTGGTGCCACATACCTTTTAAGCAATGACTTGTGGAACACATTATGAATTTTAAACGTAGGAGGGAGTTCCAGACGAAATGCCACAGGATTAATTATGGAACTGATCCTGTACGGCCCTATGAATCTGGGACCCAGTTTCCAGGAGGGCACTTTAAGTTTTATATTCCTGGTAGACAACCATACCAGATCGTTCACATTCAGATCTGGACCAGAAACTCTCCTCCTATCAGCCATACGTTTGTAACGGTTCCCCATCGTACTCAGATATTCAATACACCTCTCCGCACAGAAGCAAGTGACGACGAGAAACGCTCCTCCTCAGGAACCCCAGAAGGGCCCCCCCCATTGAAAGTACAAAACTGGGGATGAAAACCATATGCCCCAAACGGGGACTTACCAGTGGACTCGCTCCGCCTGTTGTTAAGAGCGAACTCTGCCAGAGGCAAGAAAGAAGACCAGTCCTCTTGGTTCTCTGAGACAAAACACCGGAGATATGTCTCTAAGCTCTGATTCAGACGCTCTGTCTGACCATTGGTCTGCGGATGAAAAGCCGAGGAAAATGACAATTGCATCCCCCGACGTAAACAAAATGCCCTCCAAAATTTGGACACAAACTGAGACCCCCTATCTGACACCACATCAGAAGGCAACCCATGAAGTCTCACGATCTCCCTAATGAACACCTGCGCCAGAGTTTTAGCATTAGGGAGTGCAGGAAGAGCAACGAAATGTGCCATCTTACTGAACCTGTCAACAACCACCAGTATGACAGTATTCCCTGACGACGGAGGAAGGTCCGTAATGAAGTCCATAGATAAATGAGTCCATGGACGCTCCGGAAGTTTCAAGGGTAAAAGGGTCCCAGACGGACGGGTATGAGGGGTTTTAGAGCGAGCACACACCCCACATGACGCGACAAAAGTTATAACATCTTTATTAGCATTAGGCCACCAAAACCGGCGAGAAAGGAGATCTAAAGTAGCCTTACTCCCTGGATGTCCTGCTAGAGCAGAATTATGATGTGCCTCAATAACCTTTTGTCTCAACAGATTTGGGACAAACAGTCTCCCTGGAGGTCCTGCAGGGGCGTCCCCCTGAGCCTCTAACACCTCCTCCTCAAGCTCAGAAAATACAGCCGACACTACCACCCCCTCCTGAAGGATAGGACTCGGGTCATCTGTTTTCCCGGCCCCTGGGAAACTGCGAGACAAGGCATCAGCCTTTACATTCTTAGACCCCGGGCGATAAGTGACGACAAAATTAAACCTGGTAAAAAACAACGACCATCGAGCTTGTCTGGAATTCAGACGCTTAGCGGATTCCAAATACAACAGGTTCTTGTGATCAGTAATAACGGTAACCGGGTGGACTGCCCCCTCCAAAAAGTGACGCCATTCTTCAAAAGCTAACTTAATGGCCAAAAGTTCCCTATTGCCGATATCATAATTCCTTTCGGCGGACGACAATTTCTTAGAAAAGAAAGCGCACGGATGCCATTTACCAGGGGACGGACCCTGGGACAATATAGCACCCACCCCTACGTCAGACGCATCCACCTCCACAATGAACGGCTGAGATGCATCTGGTTGGATGAGAACGGGTGCCGAAGCAAAACATTTCTTCAAAGAGGAAAAGGCTTGGCAAGCTTTGTCCGACCATTTAGAAAAATCCGTCCCTTTTCTTGTCATGTAAGTGAGAGGTTTGACGACAGATGAGAAATTACAAATAAATTTCCGGTAGTAGTTAGCAAACCCCAAAAAACGCTGCAGAGCCTTAAGATCCCCTGGCTGATCCCATTCAAGCACTGCTCTCACCTTTTCAGGGTCCATACGGAAACCGGAGGCTGACACCAAAAAACCAAAAACTGAAGTTCCTGTACGGCAAATACACACTTCTCCAGTTTGGCGTATAATTTATTGTCTCGCAAGATCTGCAACACCTGTCTCACATGCTCCTGATGAGACACAAGATCTGGCGAGTAAATTAAAATGTCGTCCAAATATACAACCACAAACAGCCCCACAAGGTGACGAAAAATGTCATTAACAAAATGTTGGAATACTGCTGGTGCAGTAGTCAGACCAAAAGGCATGACTAGGTTCTCATAATGTCCCTCCGGCGTGTTAAACGCCGTTTTCCACTCATCCCCCTCTTTTATCCTAATCAGATTATACGCCCCCCTGAGATCCAATTTAGAAAACCATTTGGCGCCAACAATTTGATTGAAGAGATCAGGAATAAGAGGGAGTGGATACGGATCTCGAACAGTAATCCGATTAAGTTCGCGGAAATCCAAGCAAGGGCGTAGGCCTCCATCTTTCTTCTTCACAAAGAAGAACCCCGCAGCTACTGGGGAAGATGAAGGTCTAATATGCCCTTTGGCCAGACTTTCAGAAATATAATCTTTCATAGCCTGCCTCTCAGGACCAGAAAGATTATACAACCTAGCTTTAGGCAACTTAGCATCAGGAAGGAGATTAATAGAGCAGTCATACACGCGATGAGGAGGCAACTCCTGACACCCCTCCTCAGAGAAAACATCCCCAAAATCCTCCAAAAAAGGAGGCAATGTACTAGGCACGACCGCACTGATGACTGTGTTCATGCAGTTGCTTTTGCAAAACTCACCCCATTGGCTTATTTCTCTGGACTGCCAATTAATCACAGGGTTATGTTTAACCAACCAAGGAAGTCCCAACACAATGGGAGTAGGTAGACCTCCAACACATAACAAGATAATTGTTCCCTATGTATTGCCCCTACCCGAAGGTCAATGTTATGAACCTCATGAACAAAGCTACCTTGGCCGAGAGGCCTGGCGTCAATGGAGAATATAGGGATCGGTTTGACCAATACACTCAGATGCATACCTTGAGCCTGAGCAAACTGAGCGTCAACCAGATTAGCCCCGGAACCACTATCAAGAAGAACAGACAATCTCTCCACTCTCGTACCAACTACCACCTCCACTGGTACAAGGAACTGAGAAGAACTGGCGGATGAAATACATACTCCCAGGTTGTCGTCCACCACACAACCTGGGATTAACAGTTTTCCGGCGACTTTTGGCTCAACAAGGCACGGGATGGACATTCTCCAACAAAATGTCCCTCTTTCCCGCAGAAAAAACATCTTCTAGTCCTGCGGCGTACCGCCAATCCCCTCCTACGAAATGATGTCCCTCCCAACTGCATAGGCTCATCCGAACAGACAAGGGGAACCTCAACATAAGGGACTTTAGTGGTAGGTGGAGAAACAACAGGGAGTGGGGTTACCTCACCCCTCTCCCGAAGCCGTCTATCAGTACGGATAGCTAAGGCCATAGCAGCCTCCAGAGAAGGAGGAGACTCATACTGAGCCAAAACGTCTTTTAATTTATCAGAAAGCCCATGACAAAACTGGCTCCTAAGAGCTGGGTCATTCCACTGAGTATCTGTGGCCCATCTACGAAACTCAGAAGCAAATTCCTCTGCCGGACGATCTCCCTGCTGTATCTTATGTAATTTTGTCTCAGCAAGAGAGACCCGATCTGGGTCATCATATACCAATTCCAGGGCAGAAAAAAATTGATCTACAGACAGTAGAGCCGGGGATCCCGGAGGAAGGGAAAATGCCCAGGATTGAGGGTCCCCTTGCAGAAGTGAGATAACAATTCCCACTCTCTGCTCCTCACTCCCTGATGATCGAGGCCGAAGCCGAAAATACAATTTACATGCCTCCCGGAAGGTGAAAAATTTGTCTCGCCCACCAGTGAACCTGTCCGGGAGAGCAACCTTAGGTTCAACTCTGGTTTGCTCCAGGGGAGACAAAACTTTGGACTTAATGTCCGTCAGTTCCATGGATAATCCCTGCAACTGCAGAGCCAGCTGGGCTACTGGATCCATGGTAACTGGAGATAATTTTTATGGCCAGTGAAAATGTCACGCTGTCTAATGATATGTATACAATGTCAGTAAACTATTAATACAGGAACCACACTCTATACAACAACTAGTATAGCAACATCAGCATGTAAGTATAGAATAGATTTACCTGACACGATATCTGCTGAACTCAGGGTTAATCTTGAGGACTTGATGAGCTGAAACAGGAAAGAGGTGGACCGGGATCTAACCTGACCCTAAACTGGGGTCCTAACTAATCCCTCACCTTGGAGGTACTGATAATGGTTCAGAGGTCCAAGTCTCCAACCTAACCCTGTCTCCTATCAGACCCTGAACCCTGTAATCAGTCCTAAGAAGGATCCTGACTACCACCAAAGGGATATGGGCTGATCTTAGCTAAATACACAGATTAGACATATAAGACAGACAGGATAACACTCGCTTGCATACACACTCAAACACCAAAGGAACATAAATGGTCTGGGAAATAAACTCTAACCAAGTTGAGCTTAGAACAACTAAGGAGCTCACAACTAAAGTCTATACAGATTCATTCCTATCTGTGGACTGCATGAAGGTTTCACTGGCAACTCCCCAAGCAGACAACCAGGAATTTAAAGGAAACCAATCAACAAATAATCAATTGCAGCCGGGAGAAACTGCACCCAGTCCCAGCACCGAGCACAGACAGAATTAACTCCCTAGCTGCCAAACACAAAGAAACAGCAGCTCAGCTGTGAGAAGTCAAAATGTGCAACCGCGTCGATCTTCGTGGCAATGCACACATGACAGCTGCTTTGTAAAGCAGTAGCAGCAGCAGCTCTCGGCTGGAATGTACAACAGTATGGATTGCACCAGTGTGTCTTGGTACTCCTGCATTTTACGGTCCCGGTTCACCGGTGTGATGAGGGTTTGTAAGTTGTCCTGGTAGCGAGGGTCTAGGAGGGTGTACACCCAATAATCTGACGTGGTGAGAATGTGGGCGATGCGGCGGTCGTTTCTCAGGCACTGAAGCATGAAATCAACCATGTGCTGCAGACTCCCAACTGGCCAACAAAGGCTGTCCTCTGGAAGAGGCGTCATCTCTGCCTCCTCTGCATCACCCCACCCTCGCTCTACATACTGACTAGAGCGTTGTGTACCTCCCTCTGTAGGGATTTCTTCCTCCGCCATTGACTCCTCCTCCTCCTCATCCTCCTCACAAAGTGAGCCCTGCCCAGCCCTTTGTGAGGAACCACGTTGCGCTGACTGTCCTGAAGGTAATTGAATTTGTGACTCCTCATCCTCCACCTCTTCCAAAACCTCTTCCTTTAGTGCTTTCAGTGATTTCTGAAGCAGGCAGATAAGGGGGACAGTCATGCTGACTAGTGCATCATCTGCACTCGCCATCCGCGTTGAGACATCAAACGCACGCAAAACGTCGCAGATGTCCTTCATAGAGGCCCACTCAGTAGTGGTGAAGTGTGAACGGTGCAAATTGCGAGTTGATTGCGCCTGTTGCAGCTGATACTCCATTACTGCTGGCTGCTGCCCACACACCGCTCCAACATATGTAACGTGGAATTCCACCTGGTGGGTACGTCACATATGATGCGATGTTCAGGAAGGCGAAATCTGACTTGCAGAGCTGCAATGCGCGATCTGGCTATGCTGGAACGTCGCAAGTGAGCGCACTCTAGGCGGACCTTGTGCAGCAGTGCATCAAGATCCGGTGTAAGGTTCTTTGTACATGTTCTTGAAACTCAGTTTTCCGTCAGCCATTTTGCTTTCTGTCTTGCTGCAGCTATCTTGCCCTCAGTCAATATGGAGTTTTCAGCTTTCATGTTCCCGCCCTGATTCTCTCCCTCTTGCTTCTTAAGCAGCCACAGCTGAGCAATCAGTGCTTCAGAATCTAGCCTGCAGTGAACCTGTGACCTGACTCCTGGAAGCCTTGGACTATGTACTCCAGCTATTCCTACTGAGGAACTCTGAACACTTGTGGACTCTGGAACCCTGCTCTTTGAAAGATCCACGTTTGCATGGACTTACGGTAACAGAGAAGAAGATCCTGAACCTGTTGTGAGAGTGATTGCTGAGCTTAAGTTACTCTGGCCTGCTGTGTCTCCTGCTTCTGTATCTGCAAACTGTGTGACTATTTTTGCCACTTGTATGAAGTAATACAAGACCTTCTATATTAAACCTGTGTCTCATGTATTTTCATCGCACCCAAGCACAAGACGCTATATGAACTGTACTACATACATTACAAGATTCTGAAGCCAAAACGTTAGTGTCTGCTGGGTCTGGGAAGGCTGTGTCTGCTGTAACTGTGGATATCAGACGTCCAGTTGTACTTTCTGTGATGACAGTGGTTGTGACTTCTCACAACCATTCCAGGTGAGCAATTCCCTTAAGTTTTTTTTTCTGCAGTGTTACCACAGGTAAACACTATTGTTTTTTTTCTCTTCCCTCTTTTGTGTCTGCTGTAACTGTGGATATCAGATGTCCGGTTGAACTTTCTGTGATGATAGTGGTTGTGACTTCTCACAACCATTCCAGGTGAGCAGTTCCCTTAATTTTTTTTTCTCTTTGCAGTGTTACCACAGGTAAACACTATTGTTTTTTTTTTTCTTTTCTCCTCTCCTTCCAGTACTCCTGTCTTAAAAGATCTGGAAAATGGAGGCCCGCATAAAGGAACTTTGCGGAGTGACTGATAATATCCTTGCAGATTTACAGACTATAAAAACCCGTTTTACAAACCTACAGGACCTCACTAATCACAATTTGCAGGTGTTTGGACAGACTGCCCAGGATTTGCGAGCCAGGATTGAGGTTCTAGAGGAGCGAGTCCAGGCTCCTGCCGTAGCCCCAAGTTCTGGGATTCCCAAGTTGCCCCCTTTTCATTTTGGCGGTGAACGTGAAAAATTCAGGGGATTTATTAACCAATGCAATCTGTTTTTTTCTGCACATGCTTCACAATTTCCCACTGAACGATCTAAAGTGCTTACTATAATTATGTTACTTATCAACAATGCTTTAATGTGGGCAAACCCTCTGATTGAGACTGAGGATGAATGTTTGGATCATCTTGATGCTTTCATTTCAGCCATGGGGCAGGTGTTTGATGACCCCAATCGAGGTGCAACAGCTGAAGCAGCCATGTTAACTTTGCGCCTAGGTAAGCACTCGGTAGCCGAATATGCCTTGGATTTCAGGAGATGGGCCCTTGATACCACCTGGGACAGTTCCGCCAAAAAATCTATTTTTCGAAAGGGGTTGTCTCCACTAATTAAGGATGAACTTGCTCGTGCCGACCCTCCCACTGCGTTAGGTGACTTTATTAATACTGCATCCGTATTAATGCTCGCCTGACTGAACGCAGGCAAGAGAGATGGTTCGAAAGCAATCGCACTAACCTTTTCCTACCTTCCTCCCCAGCTAAGGAACCTTTGAGTAGGATCACACGGGAACCTGAACCTGAACCCATGCAGGTAGACTCTTTACAAAGACGGGTTAGTGATGCACGCAAGGAACATAGTTTTAAGGAAATCTATGTTTCTATTGTGGTAAGTCAGGGCACTTCATTATAAACTGCCCAGCCGTTCTCGTAAGACTACTGCAGCACTCATTCACTGTGAGTGTTGCGAGAGGAGATCTGTCAGGTCCGAGCCTCAGGCTCCAGAGAGATCTGCAGCAACAGATCTTGATTTCTCGGACTTAAACTCCATTACTTCTGAGGACGATGACTGTGTAAACGCTGCAATTTTTCAAGTTTCCTCAGCGGTGTCCCAGCTGAGTTGTAGGAAAAACAATTCTCATTGCTTCCTTTCCATCAAACTCTGGGTTAACTCAGTCTGGGTGTCTAGCTCTGCTATGATCGACTCAGGGGCAAGTGGGAATTTTATGGATGTCTCCTTTGCTCTGAAACAGGGGATACGTTCAGTGAAGAAGGCTACTCCAGTACAGATGGAAACTGTGGATGGCTCCCTGCTGACCTCTGGACCAGTGGATCAGGAAACGGAGCCTTTAAGGGTCCTTATGGGTAAAGATCATCAAGAGAAACTGTCCTTTATGCTTATCTCTTCTCCCCACTTTCCCATTATTCTAGGGCTACCATGGCTGCAGGCTCAGAACCCTACCATTAACTGGGAGACCAAGGAATTACACTTTCCAGAGAAACAGATGAGTCCAGAAGTTTCAGCTTGCTCTGTTCCTAAAGGAACCCTGTCAGTCCCTGAACTACCAGCTGTATACCAGGACTATGTGGATTTATGTGACAAGAAGAACGCTGACCAGCTTCCCCCTCACCGTCCATATGATTGTCCAATTGAATTATTGCCTGGAGCAGAGATACCTTTTGGTAAGATCTACCCCCTGGCGGGGCCTGAGCTAAAGGCTTTAAAGGATTACATAGACGAAAATCTAGCCAAGGGCTTCATACGCCCCTCTTCATCTCCTGCAGGTGCACCCATCTTCTTTGTGAAAAGAAAGATGGATCTCTGAGACCCTGCGTAGACTATAGGGAACTCAATAAGGTTACTATTAGAAACCGTTATCCATTGCCTTTAATCCCTGAGTTATTGGAGAGAGTGCGGCATGCCAAAATTTTCTCTAAATTGGATCTCCGTGGGGGCCCATAACTTGGTCCGTATTAGACCTGGGGATGAATGGAAGACTGCATTCAGGTCACGCTTTTGGGGCACTTTGAATATCTAGTTATGCCTTTTGGTCTGAGTACCGCCCCAGCCACTTTCCAACACTTGGTGAATGACATCTTCAGGGATCTCCTAGATACATTCGTGGTGATTTATTTGGATGATATTCTAATTTTTTCTAACTCCACAGAGGAACATCATGGACATGTGAGAATGGTCTTGGAACGTCTAAGACAAAATCATCTTTACATCAAATTTGAAAAGTGTGATTTCCATAGGACCGAAATTCAATTTCTGGGTTAGTACTGTTACCAAGGAATTATAGGATGGAAGTAAGACCCAAGCCATCAAGGTTGGCAAAGTCCTAGAAATGTGAAGGGGTGCAGCGTTCATCGGGTTTGCCAATTTTTTGACGTTTTTATTAGGAAATTTTCCCTTTGGGTAGTGTCACCTATCACCCAATTCTCGGAAAGGTCTAGGTTTTCCTGGACCCCCAAGCCCGGAAGCATTTTCTCGCTAAAGATAAATTTTTAAACCCCACTTCTTGGTACACCCCAAACCCCCCGAATTGCCTTCATAATAGAGGTGGTGCTTCAGATTGTGCCGTTGGAGCTATACTCTCCAGAAACAGGGGAGAAGAATGTCTTGCATCCCGTGCCTTTTTTCCCAGCATTTCTTCGGCTGAGGGAACACGAGTGGGCAATAGAGGTTGTTGGCCATTTTGCCGCCTTAAAGAATGGAGCCCTTCTTCAGGAGGCACAGAAATAGTGTTGACGGCCATCGTAATTGTTTTTTGGTTGGGTAAGTGGGAAATAAAGAGGCCGTGGAAATTTTTCTTAAACCATTTAATTTTGTCATTTTTTAGCCAGGATCGCGCAAGGGAAAAGGGCTTGCACTCTCTGGATTCATTCAGCAGGACCCTCCATTGTCCCTTAAGCTATTCTTCCTGACCTAGATTCCTGGGAGTGATTCATATCAAGACCTTTAAGGAAATCAAGGAAGCAACCATGCGAATTCCTTGTTGGCAAACCCCCAAGGGACAAAAGTTTGTCTTTAAGTGGGGTGGATTCGGGACAAACGTTGTATATCCTGAAACAGTCAGATTGAGATATTGCAATCAATCACATTCCCCAAGATAGTGGGGCTAGGAGGAATTTAAAGACAACAGGAATTTCTTTTCATTTCTTTTGGTGGCCCCACTTGCAGGAAGGTGTTTTAAAACTATGTCCTTCATTGAAGTCTGTGCAAGTGCAAAACACCTCGCTCCTCACCAAAGTCTGTTACCCTCTTCCCCCCCTCCCGCCCGTGGGGTCCATTTTATGGCTTCATTTTTGGAGTTTACCAACCTTCAAGGGAAAAAACACACCTTTAGTGGTGGTTATGTTTTTAAAAAGGCGCTTTTTATTCCTTGTGTCGGGTTACCCCCCTGCAAAACAGAATCAGATTTGTGTTAAGATGTTTTCGCTTACATGGAATCCGGATGAGGTTTTTGGTCGGGGGGCAATTCCTTCAAGGTTTTGGCAAAATTTTTCTGTGCGATTGGACATTAAAGAAACCTTTCTTCGCTTTTCATCCCCAGACTAAGGACACACGGAACGAACCAATCAACTCTGGAGCAGTATCTCCGTGCTTTATTCTGCCACTACAGGTTTGTTGGGTGGTCTCTTCCTTGGCGAGTTCTTTATAACAACTTCAGGAGCGCCTCAATAAGCAGTCCCTTTTTATCCAATTAGGTTACTCCTAACTTCTTCCAATTTCCCCATAAAAATTTTACCAGCAGTGGCCGAAAGAATAAACGTCTTTTCAAAGAATATGGAACTTTAAAGAGAATTGGGGAATTGGCTCGGAAAAGGTACAAGAAAGCGAATAAATTTCGTAAACCGCACCACTTTCAGGTAGGAGGACATGGTCTGGCTTCAACCAGAAATCTAAGTTAAGGTTCATCGCTAAGTTGGGCATAAGTACATCGGACCCTATAAAATCAGTAAAATTATTAAGTGGTTGCTTGCTCTTCAATTTCCTAGAACTATGAGAATCCACCCTTCTTTCATGTTCCCAATAAAGGCTGACACCCAATCGTTTCCTGGGAAGTTCTTCTCCTTCCCTGACCCAGTGTAGCGATGGTCAGGAAGAATTTGTGGTGGAAAGAATTCTAGATTCCAGGTTATACAGAAATCAGTTAAATATTTGATTAAATGGCAGGGTACCCAGGGAGGCAATCATGGGAAAAAAAAAGTCAATAAGTTAATGCTCCTCGTTTGCTCCGCCCAGTTTTCATCGAGGTACCGACAAGCCTGGTCTGAGGCCATCCGGAGGTTTGTCCCTAAGGGGGGGTAATGTAAGGTTCTTTGTCATGTTCTTGAAACTCGTTTTCCGTCGGCCTTTTGTTTCTGTCATGTGCCATCTTGCCCTCGTCAATATGGAGTTTTCAGCTTTCAGTTCCCGCCTGATTCTTCCCTTTGTTCTTAAGCAGCCACAGGAGCAAATCAGTGCTTCAAACTAGCCCAGTGAACCTTGCCTGACTCCTGGAGCCTTGGACTATGTATCCAGCTTTCCTACTGGGAACTTGAACCTTGTGGACTTTGGAACCCGCCTTTTGAAAGATCCACGTTTGCAGGGATTACGGTAACAGAGAAGAAGATCCTGAACCTGTTGTGAGAGTGATTGCCGAGCTTAATTACTCTGTCCTGCTGTGTTTCCCCGCTTCTGTACTGCAAAACTGTGTGACTATTTTTGCCACTTGTATGAAGTATACAAGACCTTTATATCAAACCTGTGTTCATGTTTTTCATCGCAACCCAAGCCAAGACGCTATATGAAACGTCTACATACATTACATCCGGTAGCCCCCCAAAAAAATCTGCACGACCAAGTTAGCAATGGCCAGAATGGTATGGTAGTGAGGTTGCCAAGGGCCCAGGCTGCCACCAGATTTCGGCCATTGTACACCTCACCAAGCCTGGCTGGAGATTAGCTGACAAAAACCACACTCGCTCTCCTGCTTGAGGCATCCAACCTCTGCGCTGTGTGGCTTTCGATTTTCCCCCTGGAAATTAATTTGAGGCCCTGGTTGATTTGGCCGGCTGTGCTTATCGGTCCCCAACAAAGCGTTCACGGGTCATGGGAGGTTACCTGACTGCTCGTGCAGCGATGATTCGAGGAACTGGAGTAGGGGAGGAATCAATGTGTACAGACTGGATTCCTGCAATCCTTGGAGTTGGCAGAACAAACACGCGCCCCTGGAATATCTGTACCCGGCTCCACAACATTGACCCAATGGGCTGAGGGAAGGTATCGTCCCTGGCCATGGGTACTGGTCCACCTCGGGGTAGGGGACCCGTATGACCGTTTAGTACCATGTTTAATGTTTCCCTCGACTGTTTTTGCAGAGAGGGTTGGCTTGCTCTGAAATAAAATCGGCTTGGCACATTTTATTGTGGGACTGCCAATGCCTTAAGTTCCTGAAACTGTCGTCTCCACCAGCTAAGACAGCATTTCAAAGGGACGGATTTTGCAATGCCAGCATTCAGAGCGTGCTGTGGATGGTTTGCCGAGTAGGGCCTCTTTTTATTCCATGCTTGGTTTCCGGGCTGTTTTGTGGTCTGGGAGTGGGACATGACTTGAACTTGCTGCTGTGGGGGAATAACGTTTGTCTATGGCAACAGTGCAGAGGTTCTTCCATGGAGATCCTGTAGGAAGCCGAACCAGTTGTGTGGAGCTGGGTTAGGGCTCCAACACGGCCTGAAGATGTGGGTGCGCTGTGGTTGGCCTACACTCCATGTTTCTTTGAAACTCACTACTGCTTTTCCGTATTTTTTTTCCCCAATATTTGGGATTAGGTAGGGGATTTTTTCCCCTTTTAATTTTTTTCTTCACAGTTGCATTAAAATTTGCAATATCATCTACAAGTTTCAAAAAAGGCCCGCAGTGCAAGTAAAAGGGAGCCCCCAATTTACATTGTAAAAGAACTGCTCCCAAAAGGCCCCAAACGGAGGTACAGGCAACGAGTCTGCACCCACCTCTCCCCCCTCTTTTACCGTTGGGAAAAACTCTTCCCAAGCTGCTCCCCCCCCCTTTCCCCGTTGCTCCCCCATGTTGGGTTGGACTTCATCATCTCCACTACCCTCTTCCCCCCTCATTCACATGAGATGCTTTTTCTGCGGGGGGTGCTGCCATCGGCACTGGCCACCCCCTTTCAGTTTAAAGACACAGCTGTTCGCATACGCATACCCCTTTTTTTTAAATTGCAAAAAGTTGCTTGTGTGCCCGTGTTGCGAGCCAAAAGATTCTGAGAACAAAGCAGGGACCAGGGGGGGGCCCCCGTAAGAACTCTTGCTCCCCGGCAATTTGCAGGCGGGGAACGAAGATGGTTGCTCAACAGTGTTGTGTTCCTGAGGGGGGTGGAAGGAATGAAGTCGATGTTTTGGTGCCCCCCAAACCCAAAAAACGGTTAATTTGTTCTTCCCGAGCAGGGGGGACGCCGAGCCCTCCCCAAAGTGCAATAAAAACCTAGGGGTAAAGGTGGATGCTGTGTCACTGAGGGCGGCACAGCCACAGAATCCCCCGTCCTCTCCCTGCTAAAACCCCCACCCACGACCACGGCCTTATCATGACTTCTTCATCGGGTTTTGATAAAGAAAGTCGAAAAAGTTTAAGGCCTAAGTGGGTTATTAGCAGGACTAATGGCCTGAAACCAATTTTTTCCAATAGTGAAAAGGCTCCCCCTTTGTTACTCTATAGTGTTTGAACCCCAATGATTGGAGGTGGAAAGCGGTCACACTAATAGATTATATTTTTTTTAATGGAAGGAGCAAACCCCAAATTGTAGAGAAATGAAAAGGATGAGGAACTGAGAAAACCCTCAGCAGAGTACAAGCGCAAAGCTTGAACAAGTAAAAGGGGGGGTGTTGCACTCAAAAAAAAAAAACAAGATGAATGACAGAAACACAATGTTCAATCGTGGAAAGGATACTCCTTTGTCTATTCTATAGGGTTTAACCAAAATATTGGATACGGTGGAAGCGGGTCACACTAATAGTTAAAAATTATGGAGCAGCAAGAATAAAAATGAAAAAAAAAAAAATCTGTGAGTTCCCCCTGCAGATCCCCCAGACAGCGTTCATGCAGAGCAAACTGCGCTACCCCCCACTCACCACCCTTCAGAGGTTAAAAAACACTGAGGCAAAAGGAGCTTTTTTCCAGCGGTTGGTGTAGCCCCCTAAAGCACAGTAATAAACGCAATCCTAACTATTCCTCAGAGTCACACACACATTTGTCCCCCTTCTGAATTACACACAGTGCCTAAATGGGGGGCGGCGCCTTTTTTTAGTGCATTCTGACATCATTTCAATCCAATCACAGCCATGCCATTAGTTAACATGCCCCAGCCCGTACGGATGGCCCCCATTTTTTGGTTTTCCCCATTGGCTGACTAAATCACTTTGCCTCCAAAGAATTATGGGAACTTCCGATTCCGGTAAAAGATATATAAAAAAAAACGGAACAAATATCGAAAGTCCGTCACTAATATCGGGGATCCCCCATATTGCGGTATTGTATGCTAACCTAGTCAACACGAAAAAATTTTTTTTTGCTGCATTAATCATTCTAACTTCAAACAACTTTTGTTACTTATTTTGCAATTATTTTCTGTCTGGATAAAAAATCTGTCAAACACAAAAAAAACCAGGGGGCGCAGATCATGTGAAAAAAAATTTTGTGTCATTCTCAAAACTTTGGCCCTGACTGACACCATAATTTCATTTATTCCCGAAGATTTAAAAAAAACCCCTTTCCCTAAGCCATTGACCTGAGCTTTCTTGTACTGCCAGGTCGTGTAAGGGGATGACCGCACGCGGGTACCTGTTCCCGGGGCCGTAACTGTTGAGGGTGCACGCCCCTTCCAGGGGGGAAGCATTAGTGAGCCGGACCAAAACCCTTACCCCCGGGGCGGGGGAGACAAAGAAAAGTGCGCCTTTTAGCGGGGGAAAAAAGGCAGAAAGCTCGCGGCAGGTCATTTTTGGGCCCCAAGGAGTGCAGGGGGCAGAGTGGTGAGAGGTTGTTCTTCCCCCCTTTTCCCCCCCCAGAGTATGGCTCTGCAAAAAGGCCCCGTAGAGAGAACCCCCACGCCTCAAAATGTAGCTGCAGAAAGAGCAGAGCCCCGGGATCCACACAGAGCAGGCCTGCACACAGAGCGAGCCGGTGATGCACACAGAGCGAGCCCCAGGCAGGCCGATGATGCACACAGAGCAGAGCCATGCACACAGAAAGCCGGGATGCACCAGGCAAGCCCCGACACAGAGAGAGCCGAGTGATGCACACAGACAGGTTTCACACAGAGCAGAGCCCCGTGATGCACACAGAGCAGAGCCATGCACAAAGCAAGCCGGTGAGCACACGAGAGCATTAAAAACCCGGCGGCCCCGTGATGCACCGAGAGAGCCAGCTGGCGTGCCGCAGGTCAGAAGGGAAGTGCTTTTCCGGGGGGATCAGCATCATGACCTGCATCCCCCCCAACCCCCCCCCCGCAGAGGGACCAGAGAGGGGGGGGAACGTGCATTTGGGGCCGTGACACAAGGGGAAGGGG
>JARQOD010000001.1:333958750-333984710 GCA_033576555.1 Oophaga sylvatica | reverse complement strand
TAACAACAGGGGGCGGAGTTACCTCGCACCTCTCCCGGAGCTGTCTATCAGTACGGATAGCTAGGGCCATAGCAGCCTCCAGTGATGGAGGAGAATCATACTGAGCCAAAACGTCCTTTAATTTGTC
Source organism: Oophaga sylvatica (assembly GCA_033576555.1). Lineage (NCBI taxonomy): Eukaryota > Metazoa > Chordata > Amphibia > Anura > Dendrobatidae > Oophaga > Oophaga sylvatica. Next base: position 333,984,583 of record JARQOD010000001.1, on the reverse strand, counting down.
AGAAAGCCCATGACAAAACTGGCTTCTAAGAGCTGGGTCATTCCACTGAGTATCTGTGGCCCATCTACGGAACTCAGAAGCAAATTCCTCCGCCGGACGATCTCCCTGCTGTATCTTACGTAATTTTGTCTCAGCAAGAGAGACCCGATCTGGGTCATCATATACCAAACCCAGGGCAGTAAAAAATCGATCTACTGACTGTAGAGCCGGGGATCCCGGAGGAAGGGAAAATGCCCAGGATTGAGGGTCCCCTTGTAGGAGCGAGATAACAATTCCCACTCTCTGCTCTTCACTCCCTGATGATCGAGGCCGAAGCCGAAAATACAATTTACATGCTTCCCTGAAGGTAAAAAATTTGTCTCGCCCACCAGTGAACCTGTCCGGGAGAGCTACTTTAGGTTCAAATCTGGTTTGCTCCGAGGGAGACAAAACTTTGGACTTAATGTCCGTCAGCTCCATGGATAATCCCTGCAACTGCAGAGCCAGCTGGGCTACTGGATCCATGGCAACTGGGAATAATTTTATGGCCAGTGAAAATGTCACGCGGTCTTTTGATATGTGTACGATGTCAGTAAACTATTCTTAAAAGAACAACACTCTATACAACATATAGATTAGCAACATCAGCATGTAAATATAGAATAGATTTACCTGACACGATATCCGTTGAACTCAGGGTTAATCTTGAGGACTTGATACACTGTCACAGGAAAGAGGAGGACCGGGGTCTAACCTGACCCTAAACTGGGGTCCTAACTAATCCCTCACCTTGGAGGTACTGATAATGGTTCAGAGGTCCAAGTCTCCAGCCTAACCCTGTCTCCTATCAGACCCTGAACCCTGTAATCAGTCCTAAGAAGGATCCTGACTACCACCAAAGGGATATGGGCTGATCTCAGCTAAATACACAGATTAGACATATAAGACAGACAGGATAACACTCGCTTGCATACACACTCAAACACCAAAGGAACATAAATGGTCTGGGAAATAAACTCTAAGCAAGGTGAGCTTAAAACAACTAAGGAGCTCTTTAACTTAAGTCTATACAGATACAATCCTATCTGTGGTCTGCATGAAGAATTTCACTGGCAACTCCCAACACAGACAACCAGAGATTTAAAGGAAACCAATCAACAAATAATTAATTGCAGCCGGGAGAAACTGCACCCAGTCCCAGAACTGAGCACAGACAGAATTAACTCCCTAACTGCCAAACACAAAGAAACAGCAACTCAGCTGTGAGAAGTCAGAATGTGCAACCGCGACGATCTTCGTGGCGATGCACACATGACACTACCGCAGTCATATCGGAGGTTGTTAATTGACATAGCGCATGCGCATGTATTAGGGTGACATTTGGGTCAAAAGAAAACCCTACACAGAATTATACAACGGTTTTACTGGCTAGGGGTCTATGAAGAAGTTAAACGGTATTGGAACTATTGTCGCGTGTGCCAGCTACACAGTCCGCAGCATCATTTTCTGAGTCCCTTAGTGCCATTAACAATTATAGAGTTCGAGTTTGAGAGAATACCCATGGATCTGGTGGGGCCAGTTAATAAATCAGCAAGGGGTCATCAACAGGGGCAATAAAAGGGGCACTGTGTGGGTCACCATTTTTGATCACACCCGAGTTCAAAAGAGAATTCATTGTCCAGACTGATGCGTCAGAGGTAGGTCTGGGTGCCGTGTTGTCTCAGGACTGGAGCTTAACGGGGATGAGCATCCCATTAGTTTCCTGAGTCGAAAGCTTACTCCATAAAAAAACAGATACAGCATTGTATAGAGAGATTGCCTGGCGATAAAGTGGGCACTGGAGTCGTTGTGCTACTATTTGTTGGGGATAACATTTTGTTTTGTAACTGATCATTTCCCTGTGACTGGCAGTGTTGTAGCCCAGGGAGTAGAGTTCAGGTGGTAGAAAGATGAACATAACAGGAGACATGGAAAACGTTGGCAAACAGTTATTTAATCTGAAAACGGACAGGCAAATTCAGGTGAGATACATGCCTTGTTCATTTCAGAAAAGTAAGCCGGTCTACATTCTCTGAGGATAGTCGCATGCGACGGTCTGTTAGTACACCACCTGCAGCACTAAAGACGCGCTCAGATAATACACTGGCAGCATGGCAAGCCAGCACCTCCAATGCATACTGGCTAAGCTCTGGCCATGTATCCAGCTTAGAGACCCAAAACTTGAAAGGGGAAGAGCCATCTGGGAGTACACTGAGAGGGAAAGACATGTAGTCTGTCACCATCTTACGTAAACGTTGCCTCATGGTGAGTGGAGTCGTCTCGGATGGTGTAGACATTGGTGGCGCTGACACAAAACTTTGCCACATTTGTAACATACTGCTCTTGCCCTGTGCAGAGGCGCTGCTTGTGCTCCCTCTTGTTGCAGACGTGTCTCCACTGCCTCGACGCACAGAGATTCTTTGTAAAGCAGTAGCAGCAGCAGTGCTCTCGGCTGGAATGGAGAATATTATGGATTGCACCAGTCTGTCTTGGTACTCCCGCATTTTACGCTCCCGGTTCAACGGTGTGATGAGGCTTTGTAAGTTGTCCCGGTAGCGAGGGTCTAGGAGGGTGTACACCCAATAATCTGATGTGGTGAGAATGTGAGCGATGCGGCGGTCGTTTCTCAGGCACTGCAGCATGAAATCAACCATGTGCTGCAGACTCCCAACTGCCCAACAAACGCTGTCCTCTGTAAGAGGCGTCATCTGTACCTGCTCTGCATCACCCCACCCTCGCTCTACATACTGACTAGAGCGTTGTGTACCTCCCTCTGTAGCGATTTCTTCCTCCTCCATTGACTCCTCCTCATCCTCCTCACAAAGTGAGCCCTGCAAAGCCCTTTGGGAGGAACCACGTTGCGCTGACTGTCCAAAAGGTGATGGAATTTGTGACTCCTCATCCTCCACCTCTTCCAAAACCTCATCCCTTAGTGCTTCCAGTGTTTTTTTGAAGCAGGCAGATAAGGGGGACAGTCAGGCTGACTAGTGCATCATCTGCACTGGCCATCCGCGTTGAGTCATCAAACGCACGCAAAACGTGGCAGATGTCCTTCATAGAGGCCCACTCAGTAGTGGTGAAGTGTGAATGGTGCAAATTGCGAGTTAATTGCGCCTGATGCTGCTGATACTCCATTACTGCTGGCTGTTGCTCACACAACCGCTCCAACATATGTAAGGTGGAATTCCACCTGGTGGGTACGTCACATATGATGCGATGTTCAGGAAGGCAAAATCTGCGTTGCAGAGCAGCAATGCGCGATCTGGCTATGCTGGAACGTCGCAAGTGAGCGCACTCTAGGCGGACCTTCTGCAGCAGTTCAGCAAGATCCGGATAGTCCCTCAAAAAACTCTGCACGACCAAGTTGAGCACATGTGCCAGACATGGTATGTGAGTGAGGTTGCCAAGGCCCAGAGCTGCCACCAGATTTCGGCCATTGTCACACACTACCAAGCCTGGCTGGAGATTCGCTGGCAAAAACCACACGTCGCTCTCCTGCTTGATGGCATTCCAGACCTCCTGCGCTGTTTGGCTTTGATTCCCCATTGAAATTAATTTCAGGACGGCCTGTTGACGTTTGGCCACGGCTGTGCTCATATCATTCGCAACAGGTAAGCGTTCACGGGTCCATGTGGAGGTAGACCGTGACGGCTCCTGCAGCGATGATTCTGAGGAACTGGAGTAGGAGGAGGAGTCAATGTGTACAGACTGGATTCCTGCAATCCTTGGAGTTGGCAGAACACGTACAGCGCCACTCGCAAGATCTGTACCCGGCTCCACAACATTGACCCAATGGGCAGTGAGGGAAAGGTATCGTCCCTGGCCATGGGTACTGGTCCACGCATCGGTGGTCAGGTGGACCTTGCTACAGACGGCGTTTAGTAGCGCATGTTTAATGTTTCACTCGACATGTTTTTGCAGACAAGGGACGGCTTGCCTGCTGAAATAAAATCGGCTTGGCACATTGTATTGTGGGACTGCCAATGCCATTAAGTTACGGAAACTGTCAGTCTCCACCAGCCTGAATGACAGCATTTCAAGGGACTGGAGTTTTGCAATGCCAGCATTCAGAGCCTGTGCTCGTGGATGGTTTGCCGAGTATGGCCGTCTTTTATCCCATGCCTGTGCTACCGATGGCTGTTTTGTGGCCTGGGAGTGTGAGGATGACAGGGAACTTGCTGCTGTGGGTGGAATAACACTTTGTCTCTGGACAACAGTGACCGAGGTTCTTCCATGGCGATCCTGTGAGGAAGCAGAACCAGCTGTGTGTGAGCTGGAGGTAGAGGCTCCAACACGACCTGAAGATGTAAGTGCTGCTGTAGGTTGGCCTACATCTCCACTGTGTCTTTGTAACTCAACTACGTGCTTTGTCCGCACATGTTTCCACATATTTGTGGTATTGAGGTTACTGCAATTTTTACCTCTTTTTACTTTTTGCTTACACAGCTTGCATTTAACATAGCAAATATCATCTGCAAGTCTGTCAAAAAAGGACCACGCAGTGCAAGTCCTGGGAGCGCCCATTTTGACTTTTGGAAGAGAACTGCTCCCAACAGGTGCCAAACTGGAGGCTACAGGCAACCGAGTCTGCAGCCTACCTCTCCCTCCTGTTTGTACCGCTGGGACAATCTCATCCTCACAGCTGCTCCCACCACCTTCCTGTCCCTCACGCCATGTTGGGTCTTGGACCTCATCATCTCCACTACCCTCTTCCAACACCTGCTGCTGTTGGGTGGTCTGGCCAGCACCATGCTCAGCAGAAACTGGCACCTGAGTCTCATCATCATCAGATGCGTTCTGCGGTGTGCTGACCATCGGCACTGGCTCACCCGCCTCTTCTGATTCAGAGAGACACAGCTGTTGCGCATCACTGCATACTCCCTCTTCTTCACATTCCAGAATGCTGCTTGGCTGGGCCCCTGTTTGCAAGCCAACAGATTCTGAGAACAGAAGCAGAGATTCAGCTGGCTCCAGTTCAGAACTCTTTGACTGCCTGGGCAATTTGACAGGCGGTGAACAGACAGATGGTTGCTCAACAGTGTTGTGGTCCTGAGAGGAGGTGAAGCAATTGAAGTCGATGCATTGGCTGCCATCCAACCAACAACGGCTTCAATTTGTTCTTCCCGCAGCATGGGGGGTACGCCGAGCTCCTACAAAACTGCACATAAAGGAACGCTCACGGGGAAAACTGGTGGATGCTGTGTCACTGGGGGCGGCAGCAGCCACAGAATCCCCACGTCCTCTCCCTGCTGAAACTCCACGGCCACGACCACGTGCCTTACTCCCTGCCTTCTTCATCTTGGTAGATTGATAAAGAAAGTCAGAAAAGTTAAAAGGCCTAAGTGTTGTTATTCCGCAGAGACTGCAGTGAACACTGCAGACAACTGTTCACTAGCTGTGAAAGGCCCCTTTGTGTACTTCTATAGTGTTTGCAACCAATGTATTGTATACAGATGGAAGCGCGTCACACTAATAGATTGGAGTTATTTTAAATAGAATGGAGCAGCAACAATTATAGAAAAATGACAAGGATGAGGCAGTGACACACGTTCAGCAGACTATAACCAGCAGTGGTTTAAGAACTAACTGGAGCGTGATCTGCACTCAGCAAAAAAAAAATATATCACAGACTAGAGTGAACACTGCAGTGCACACAACTGGTCACTATCTGTGAAAACGAAAAAAAGGGGAAATCCAGCGTAGAGCAGAAGTATTAAAAAAGTTCAATTCTTTAATGAATAAGATAAAAAATAAACAGCAATATATGAGCAGTACAGGTCCACAAAAATGTAACAGAGCGATCAACGCGTTTCGACGTAAAGTCTTTCTCAGATCTTGAAAGACCAATATAAAAAAACATGGTACCACTGAAAACGTCATCTTGTCCCGCAAAAAACGAGCCGTCATAAAGCATCATCAGCGAAAAAATAAAAAAGTTATAGCTCGCAGAATAAAGCGATGCAAAAATAATTATTTTTTATATAAAATTGTTTTTATTCTATAAAAGCGCCAAAACATGAAAAAATGATATAAATGAGGTATCGCCATAATCGTACTGACCCGAAGAATAAAACTGCTTTATCAATTTTACCACACGCGGAACGGTATAAACGTCTCCCCCAAAAGAAATTCATGAATTGCTGATTTTTGTTCATTCTAACCTCCCAAAAATCGAAATAAAAAGCGATCAAAAAACGTCACGTGCTCAAAAATGGTACCAATAAAAACGTCAACTCGTCCCGCAAAAAATAAGACCTCACATGACTCTGTGGGCCAAAATATGCAAAAATTATAGCTCTCAAAATGTGATGATGCAAAAATTTTTGCAATAAAAAGCGTCTTTTAGCGTGACAGCTGCCAATCATAAAAACCCGCTATAAATAGTAAATCAAACCCCCTTTATCACCCCCTTAGTAAGGGAAAAATAATAAAATTAAAAAAAAAGTATTTATTTCCATTTTCCCATTAGGGTTAGGGTTAGGGTTGCGGCTAAAGTTAGGGTTAGGATTGGCGCTAAAGTTAGGATTAGGGTTAGGGTTGGGATTAGGGTGTGTTAGGGTTAGGTTTGTGGTTAGGGTTGGGACTAGGGTTAGGGGTGTGTTGGGGTTAGGGTTGGAGTTAGAATTGGGGGGTTTCAGCTGTTTAGGCACATCAGGGCTCTCCAAATGTGACATGGCGTCTGATCTCAATTCCAGCCAATTCTGCGTTGAAAAAGTCAAACGGTGCTCCTTCACTTCTCAGCTCTGCCATGCGTCCAAACAGTAGTTTATCCCCACATATGGGGTATCAGCGTACTCTGGACCCCAAGAGTTATTGTGCAATTTGTCCTATTTCTTCTGCTACCCTTGGGAAAATAAAAAACTGGGGGCGAAAATATCATTTTTGTACAAAAAAAAATATTTTTTTGTTTTTACGGCTGTACATTATAAACTTCTGTGAAGCACTTGGGGCTTCATAGCGCTCACCACACATCTAGATAAGTTCCTTGTGGGGTCTATTTTCCAAAATGGGGTCACTTGTTGGGGATTTCCACTGTTTAGGCGCATCAGGGGCTCTCCAAATGCGACATGACGCCCCCAGACCATTCCATCAAAGTCTGCAATCCAAAACGTCACTACTTCCCTTCCGAGCCCCGACGTGTACCCATACAGTAGTTTTCTCCCACATATTGGATATCAGCGTACTCAGGACAAATTGGACAACAACTTTTGGGGTCCAATTTCTCCTGTTACCCTTGTAAAAATAAAATATTGGGGCAAAAAAATCATTTTTGCAAAAAAAAAAAGGATTTTTTATTTTTACGGCTGTGAGTTATAAACTTCTGTGAAGCACTTCGGGGTTCAAAGTGCTCACCACACATCTAGACAAGTTCCTTGTGGGTCTATTTTCCAAAATGGGGTCACTTGTGGGGGGTTTCCACTGTTTAGGCGCATCAGGGGCTCTCCAAATGCGACATGACGCCCCCAGACCATTCCATCAAAGTCTGCAATCCAAAACGTCACTACTTCCCTTCCGAGCCCTGACGTGCGCCCATACAGTTGTTTTCTCCCACATATTGGGTATCAGCGTACTCAGGACAAATTGGACAACAACTTTTGGGTTCCAATTTCTTCTGTTACCCTTGTGAAAATAAAATATTGGGGGCGAAAAAATCATTTTTGTAAAAAAAAAAAAGATTTTTTATTTTTACGGCTGTACGTTATAAACTTCTGTGAAGCACTTCGGGGTTCAAAGTGCTCACCACACATCTAGATAAGTTCCTTGTGGGGTCTATTTGCCAAAATGGGGTCACTTGTGGGGGGTTTCCACTGTATAGGTGCATCAGGGGCTCTCCAAATGTGACATGACGCCCCCAGACCATTCCATCAAAGTCTGCAATCCAAAACGTCACTACTTCCCTTCCGAGCCCTGATGTGCACCCATACAGTAGTTTTCTCCCACATATTGGGTATCAGCGTACTCAGGACAAATTGGACAACAACTTTTGGGTTCCAATTTCTTCTGTTACCCTTGTGAAAATAAAATATTGGGGACGAAAAAATCATTTTTGTAAAAAAAAAAAAGATTTTTTATTTTACGGCTGTACGTTATAAACTTTAGTGAAACACCTGGGGGTTAAAAGTTCTCACCACACATCTAGATAAGTTCCTTGAGGGGTCTAGTTTCCAAAATGGCGTCATTTATGGGGTTTCCACTGTTTAGGCAGATCAGGAGCTCTCCAAACACGACATGGTGTCCAGCCAATTCTGCGTTGAAAAAGTCAGACGGCGCTCCTTCCCTTCCAAACTCTGCCATGCACCCAAAAAGTGGTTTACCCCCACATATGGGGTATCAGCGCACTCAGGACAAATTGCACAATAACTTTTGGAGTCTTGTTACCCTTGGAAAAATAAAAATTGGGGTGAAAAGATCATTTTTGTGGAAAAAATATGATTTTTAAATTTTACGGCTCTACGTTATAAACTTGTGTGAAGCACTTGGGGGTTCAAATTGCTCACCAAAGATCTAGAAAAGTTCCTTAGGGGGTCTAGTTTCCAAAATGGGGTCATTTGTGGGGGTTTCCACTGTTTAGGCACATCAGGGGCTCTCCAAATGCAACATGGCATCCAATCTCAATTCCAGCCAATTTTGGTTGGAAAAAGTCAAATGGTGCTCCTTCCATTCCGAGCTCTGCCGTGCGCCCAAACAGTGGTTCCCACCCACATATGGGGTATCAGCGTACTCAGGACAAATTGGACAACAACTTATGTGGTCCAATTTCTCCTGTTACCCTTGAGAAAATAAAAAATTAGTGACTAAAATATAATTTTTGTGGGAAAAAAATAAGATTTTTTATTTTCATGCCCGGGCATTATAAACTTGTGTGAAGCACTTGGGGGTTCAAAGTGCTCACCAAAGATCTAGATAAGTTCCTTAGGGGTATAGTTTCCAAAATGGGGTCACTTGTGGGGGTTTCCACTGTTTAGGCTCATCTGGGGCACTGCAAACGGAACATGACCCCCATCAACGTCTGCATTCCAAAACGTTACTACTTCCTTTCCAAGCCCTGCCGTGCACCCAAACAGTTCCCCCCCCCCACATATGGGGTATCAGCGTACTCAGGACAAATTGGACAACAACTTTTGGGGTCCAATTTCCTTGGGAAAATTCAAAAATTTGGGACTAAAAAATCATTTTTGTGGAAAATTGTTTTTTTTTTTTCACACCCAGGCTTTATAAGCTTTTGTGAAACACTTGGGAGTTCAAAATGCTCACAACAGATCTAGATAAGTACCTTAGGGGTCTAGTTTCCAAAATGGTGTCACTTGTGGGGGTTTCCACTGTTTAGGCGCATCAGGGGCTCTCCAAACACGACATGGCGTCCAATCTCAATTCCAGCCAATTTTAGTTTGAAAAAGTCAAACGGCGCTCCTTCCCTTACGAGCTCTGCCGTGTGCCCAAACAGTGGTTTTCCCCCACATATTGGGTATTGGCGTACTCAGGAGAAATTGCATAACAACCTTATCTGTCCATTTTCTCCTTTTACCCTTGTGAAAATAAAAAAAAAGTTTGTAAAAGATCATTTTTGTGGCTAAAAAGTTAAATATTAATTTTTTCCGTCCACGTTGCTTTAGTTCCTGTGAAGCACCTGAAGGGTTAATAATCTTCTTGAATGTGGTTTTGAGTACCTTGGGGGGTGCAGTTTTTAGAATGGTGTCACTTTTGGGTATTTTTTGCCATATAGACCCCTCAAAGTGACTTCAAATGAGAGGTGGTCCCTAAAAAAAATGGCTTTGTAAATTTTGTTGTAAAAATGAGAAATCGCTGGTCAACTTTTAACCCTTATAACTTCCTAACAAAAAAAAATTTTGGTTCCAAAATTGTGCTGATGTAAAGTAGACATGTGGGAAATGTTATTTCTTAACTATTTTATGTGACATATTTCTCTGTTTTAAGGGAATAAAAATTCAAAATTTGAAAATTGCAAAATTTTAAAAATTTTCGCCATATTTGCGTTTTTTTCAAAAATAAACGCAAGTTATATCGAAGAAATTTTACTTCTAACGTGAAGTACAATATGTCACGAGAAAACAATCTCAGAATCGCGAAGATCCGTTGAAGCGTTCCAGAGTTATAACCTCATAAAGAGACAGTGGTCAGAATTGTAAAAATTGGCCCGGTCATTAACGTGCAAACCACCCTTGGGGGTGAAGGGGTTAAAATCTTTAATAAATTTGATCTTGTGAGCTCTAAAAGAATCCAATAGCCCTTCAGAAAGTGTGAGACCTTTTGATTGTCTGACATTAAAATATTTTGGGGACTTATCTCGTGTGTTTGATGAATGGTGGCAGTGAGTTAAGAAATCGGGGTGTGCTGAATGTGTCGGGGTGTGATAAATTATTGCGTGCAGGCGCACTCCACATTACATGCTGAGAAGTATGTATGTCACAGTGAGAGTGATCAATGAATGAAACAGGTTGCCATGAAAGGTGTCAAGTTCTCCTTCAATGGGAGTCTTCAAACAGAGGCTTCTTAGACATCTGTCTGAGATGGTTCCGTGACTCCAGGCATTGAGCAGGGGGTTGGAAACTATGACCCTGGAGGTCCCTTCCAACTTTCACATTCTATCATTCTATGATTAAGTTTAGATTTTGTAAAATCAAAACAAAGTGCAAGAGTAATTCAAGCACGCTGTACATTATGATGAAGGACCTGTCAGGACATCAAGTGCTAAAGACCTAAACACCATATTTTGACTTATAGCAATCTTTATTTTAATTACTTGATCTGAGCTTTCTTCTTCCTTTGACTGATGGCAATTGGTCCTTGGATTTTTGAAGGGCAATTGATAATCTGAGAAATGCATGTCAAACGCATCGAAAATTAACAAAGCTAAAAATTGTTGGTGAGGCTCAAATATAAACTTGGGAAACCTTGACTTATTATGGATGTGTTAGTTATTGGCCTAGTGTCACCTATTTTGAAGGGTTATCATGATTGAGGAGTCTAGGTGCTGCCAGGCTCTTCACGCAGAATGTTGATGGACCTGGCAGTGCATCAAGTGTTACTTAAAGAAATTATGTTTCTTTCAACAATCCTTCAATTTTAACTTTTAATAACTTTATTGGATATTTCTCCTTGTCAACTAGCGTGCAATGCTGATTCTAAGACATCTCATTTATTTCTATATGACAGTTGACAGTACTTCTTAATTTGCACATGTGAAAAATATCTCACATTATATCTTAGGCTGTAACAAATGGAAAACAGTGTTCAGAAGTAGAACATACTGTCTAGGGTAAGATCATGTAATGTTTGAGTTGAGGCTTGTGTGACTTTACTTAGTTATGGATCATGCTGTCACATAGACATAGCAAATGATAATTTCTTTATCTTACCTATTTTAATATTCAAGGTATCATGACACAATTGCTAGTGGTATCATGTCCACATATATGCTAGTGACAAGTTCCGAAAACAGTGCTGAGCTCTGCTCCATTTTCGTATGGCTGCCACGCTCCTTGGGTGCTACAATCCAACACTTTTCTGCATGTGAGTATCCAATTTGATTGTTTATCTATTCTGCCTGTGGTTAATCATTTGCTTGCTGATTGCCTACATATCTGCCATTAACCATATTTGCTATTAATGGGTGAAAGTCCTGGAGTGACTATGTGGATATCCACTCTCCTGGCTCTGTCTTCTGGTGTTTCCTGCTCTGCCTATCTAACTGCCACCTTCGTTCCCTGTTTTCCTGGTCCTAGCTGATCCATCTGATGTACTTGCTATCCTGCAAGTCCTGCCTGTTTTGCCATTACCTTCTGTCACCCGACATGTGATTTAGAGAAATTATCTCACCAAGCAAGCCTATAACAACATGTATGACCAGTTTTTCATGCTAGCATACTAGAACTAACCACAAATACTGCCTTTGAAACTCTTCCATGATTTGGTAACAGTCTTTGACTTGTAACTAAGTAGGTGGCATCATCCAGAACTACAGATGCATCTTGAAGGATTTCTCATACTATTGTCTATATGTGAATACTTTCAAAACGGCCTATAATGTGTAGTTCACACTTTTATTTCTTCTGAGTTCTTATTAAGAGTTCGCTGCCTTTACAAATATTTGTGTTGGGTATACCAGAAGAATATAGTGACATTTGAAGAAAATCACTGGTTAGGGTGGGTGCACAACAATCTCATCATTAAAATGTATTTATTCTGTGAAAGTAACAGAGAAACTAAAAACAACTAGGGTGCATGATCCATCAAATTTTGGACACTAATAGAGATCAACGAACCCCATTAACCATAATGAAGTCTGACATTTTAACAGCACCACTTGACAAAATGGCTAGAGAACTTGCAAAGCAAAGGTCCAACTTGCAGTGAAAGCTTCACATTTTGCACTCTTAGAAAAGTATGTAGTTCTTTTGTGTAAGGGGCCTTACGTATTCTAAATTTCTCAACAACCTGACAAAAAAGGACAAGGATTCTCAAGAGCCAATTTTTGCCACTGTGACTCTCTGACTTTTGAGTCATGATTGATTTGCTCCAAGTTGATTAGAGCTATTCTTCATAATCATTTTCGATTTAGATTGGTAGAATCTGTCAAAACGTGTCCTAAATTAGCACTGTTGCACTACTGGCTGGTGGTTCATGCTTTACTTCTATCTTCTTAAAGGGAACCTGTCAGCAGGTTTGTGCTCAGTAACCTACAGACAGTGTCAGGTCGGCAACGTTAGGCTGGGATCACACATGCAAGAAACACGGACGAGTCTCGCATGTGAATTGCAGGCGCTTAGGAGCGGAGCGAGTAGCTGCATAGAAATACATGTAGCTGTATACTCCGCTCCCAAGTGCTGGCGGCAGTGCCGGGAATTCACATGCGAGACTCATTTGTGTTTCTCACACGTGTGATCCCGGCCTTATACTGATTAATATGAAATCTTGGTTGTTGAAATCCGTCTTATGGTTGTTGTTTAATCTTTATTTTCAGTTTTGAGTTATTAATATGCTCGTGCCCCGGGGCGGCCTGTGGGGGGATCTTCACTTGGTGCTCTGATTAGGTATTCATGTGTAATCAGCGATCAGTGACCTGTCAGAAGCCATACAGATGAATATGTAAACAGAGCACCACATGAAGACCCCCAACAGGCCGCCCCGGAGCACGAGCATATCATTAACTCAAAACTGAAAATATAAATTTAAACAACAACCACAAGACGGATTTAATCAACCAAGGTATCATTTTAATCAGTACAACGGCACAAACCTGACACTATCTGTAGGTTACTGTGCACAATTCTGCTGACAGGTTCCCTTTAATTGAAAATTTCACAAGGCCAGCATCGTACTGCACATACAACACCGAGCACTGGCATATATGCAGAGCCTCTTGATGACTACCAATAGGCTGTCTCATTTTGCGGGTTAGCAAACTCTACAATGGACTCTGGCCTGGGAGTTGCTTATTATGTATAGATTGTGCAATCTAACAGTTGTATATGGTATATTTTTTCTCACCTTTCATGGTGATAATGACTCAAACTATTCTCAGACAACTTACTGGTCATCTATCTGTTGTCCAGTAGAAACCCTTTGTGCATGGTCAATGATGTAACTACGCTTACGTCAGACTTTTTCATAGCAAAAAGTAAGTGTTAGGCTGTGGTTCCACGGTCCGGAACCACAGCGCTTTGGACGGAGCGGAAATTCCGCACCGCCCAAAGCCCCGCCCCCTTTTTGACAAGCCGCCCCCTTTTAGCCCTGTGTAATTTCCGTTGCGGCGATGCAGCGTCGCCGCAAGACGCTAGGACATGCTGCGGTCTGAAAAGACGCACCGCATGTCCGGAAACGCAGGTCTTCCGCCTGCGTATTTTTACGCATAGTGGAGACGGGATTTCTTGAAATCCCCTCCACTATGCTGTAACATCTGGACGCTGCGTGTTTGGCGCTGCGCCAACGCACAGCGCCAAACACGCAGCAAATCCGGAGTGTTTCCTTATCGTGGAAACATACCCTAATATGCATTTCAGATTATGGAAGTGACTACATTTACATTTCTCTGTTTATTGCAATATCTTTAAGGCTGTCCTAACTAGCATCTTTTGCGTTTCTTCAACACTTGGCCCACACATATAAAAACACCTTTGAGGTCTAAATGTAAAGGGAACTTGTCATATGGAAAAATCACTATTAACCTGCAGATATGGGCCTATTCTGCAGGTTAATATCCCTCTGAAGCCATGCAGCTGCCGCACTGATGGCCTGGCTACCAGGAGTAAATGAACTGTAATCCTCCTGGCAGCCTCCGGCTTTCAGTCAGAGGCGCGGCTTCAGTCACTGCTTAGTACACAGTGAGCGTCTGTGACCGCGCCCCGGCACTGACTCTACATTGCATCAGTACAGCGCTGGCTGTCAGTCAGTGCCAGGGCATGGATACAGCCGCCACTCACCATGTAATGAGCTGTGACTAAAGCCACATCGGTCGCACCCCTATGACTGAAAGCTGGAGGAATAAAGTTCATTTTGTTACAGAAGCCGGGATTTCAGTGTGGGGTGTCAGACAGCTTCAGAACGCGGTTAACCTGCAGATTAACCACATATCTGAAGATTAATACAGTTTTTTCACATGACACCTTCCCTATAAAGCTAATTCTAATATGTATCTGCTTGAAGATGCATCACAAGTTCATCAGAATAATTGCTTCAATCTGCCCTTTTTAGTAACCTGCAGTCTAATTGCTTGGGTTATTTTCACTTAAAATCTGACAATTTCTTTTAATTTTATGCTGTTCCCAAATGCGCTGAAATATTGTACTATACCTGATATCATCATAGCTTGGAATCTGAAAGTCTGAAGGTATGCAATTAACCATCTCTACCACATGAGGAGGTCGTATCCCACCACTGATTGTTTCCATCATCCATGTTGTTAATTGCAACTATAATAACCCTTCGGACTACATGCCCCTCCTGCTACCTCAGACCCAGAGTCCTCACAGTGCAAGGAATGCCTAGAAGAGACTACCGTACTTCCATTTCTATTAGCTAAAACCTTATTTGCCAAGTTTATTCGGGTTTATTTCTGTTTTGTTATTGTTACATACCGCTTTGTACATTTTGTATGACAGATATCCTTTATTACTTTGAATGCATTTTTTTCTTCTTACGTTATAACCATCAACTACAAAGATCCATTACTCAAATAAAGCAGTGTCGGTGCTTTACTCTGAGACTTTTGATAACTGCCAATTTAGAGACTGACAATGAAATCTATAGCAGCACTTTTCAGCTTCTCTTTTAATTCTGCTCCTAGTTACTTCTCACCATTTTTACATCATTTTACATGTCTATTTATTTTCTTCAGTCTTCTTAAGAATAAAACACCAACAATCCCCACTACTAAAATCACTACTTGTATTCTAAGTTGCGATGTACAACGTCCTATACAATGTCGATCGGATTTTCTGATGCATTCTGATGTATACTTTGTATATTTGCTGGTCTGCTAGTGCCAATATTTCTTCTGTAATATTCCGACCGTAAGCATCTCAAAACATTGCTTTTATTTGAGAAAAGGGACAATAAAGTCATATTTTAGAAAGAAGAAAATTGACGACACTCCAAAAGTGGAAAAAGACGGATTTTGGTAAGACCTTACCTGTAAAATCATTTTCAGCGAAGGAAGGAAGGGAGACACACTAGTCATTACTAGTGGGTAGGCGGAGCCCACATAGGATAGAAACACCTCAGATTAAAAAGAGTGTTGACCGGCCCCTCCAGCTCTCCAGTCGTACACAAGCTAAGGAAGAGCAAATATCACCAGCGGAGCAACATAACCCCTTCTGAAAGACTTCAGAAACAAGAATACAGGTTATGCATGTAACAGGAAAAAAAACACACAGTCCCAGGTACTACTCACTGAACCTGACTACTGCGATGAGCTGGCAATGCTGGAACAGAGCCTTAGCGCGCCGACCTCAGCCCAGATAATCGCTATCAGAGAAGGGTCACGCCGCATCTGAAAACACAACAACACACTTCTGCCATGGGAGGGAGCTGTGTCTCCCTTCCTTCCTTCGCTGAAAAGGATTTTACAGGTAAGGTCTTACCAAAATCCGTCTTTCAGCAGCAGATTGGAAGGAAGGGAGACACACTAGTCATTACTAGTGGGACGTCCCAAAGCAGTCCAGAAATTAAGGGTGGGAAAAAAAACCAAACAAAGGCAGATCCCAACAACCTAGGTAAATGCGCAACTAGCGCTAAACACAAGTTAACGAGAACTTTAAACTACAGCCGCCTGCAGGACCCTTCGTCCTAAGGCCGCATCAGCGGAAGCACTAACGTCCACCTTATAAAATTTTGTAAACGTGTGGACGGAGCGCCAGGTCGCCGCCCGGCAGAGCTGAGCTGCCGAGGCCCCTTGATGAAAGGCCCACGATGAACCCACAGCCCTTGTGGAATGAGCTCGAATCTTAACCGGGCAAGGTTCGCCCTTAAGTCGGTAAGCCTCTAAAATGGCCGACCGAATCCAACGAGCTATAGAATCCTTGGAAGCTCGTTGACCACGCCGACGACCTGCTGGAATCACAAACAGAGAGTCCGACTTCCGAAAACTTTGAGTAATAGACAAATAGAACTTCAAAGCCCGCACCAAATCCAATGTGTGCAAGGCCCGTTCCTTCGCATTCCTCGGCACCGGACAGAGCGAGGGCAACACAATATCCTGGTTAACATGAAATTGTGACACCACCTTAGGTAAAAAGTCGCCCCGTGTGCGAAGCACTACGCGATCCGGGTGGAACTCCAGGAAAGGAGGCGAGCAAGAAAGCCGCCAACTCAGAAACCCTTCTCAAAGAGGTGACCGCCACTAGGAAGGCAACCTTCCAAGAGAGCAAAGAAAGGTTAACAGAATCCATAGGTTCAAAAGGCCCATGTTGAAGAGCCTCCAAGACAAGATTGAGCCGCCAAGGAGACACAGGCGCCTTCCGCGGTGGAAACTGACGGGTTACTCCGCGAAAAAAGGAACGTACGTCCCTACGCGAGGCGATAGCCTTCCGAAACAGCAAGGACAGAGCAGAAACCTGACCCTTCAGTGTGCTAACTGCCAAACCCTTGTCCAGCCCGTACTGCAAAAAGGCCAACACATTGGGAATGGAAAAAATCCTCGTGTTCCTTGAAGAACCCGAACACCACGAAAAGAAGGCTTCCCAAGTCTTGTGATAAATCCTAGTAGTAGCCGGACCTCTGTCAGCTCGCAAAGTGGCAATGACTTCGGCTGAAAAACCTTGACGGGTCAATATTTCGGTCTCAAGAGCCATGCCGTCAAACGCAGAGACTTCAGGTACGGATGACAAACGGGCCCTTGGGTTAACAGGTCCGGGAAAAGAGGGAGTGGAAATGGAGGCGCTGCTAGAAGCGACACCAGTGTCGAGAACCACGTCCTCCTTGGCCAATCTGGGGCTATCAACATAGCCGGGATTCTCTCCAGTCTGATCCGACGCAACACCAGAGGAAGTAAGGATATCGGCGGAAAGACATAGATTAGCTCGAATTGGTCCCACGGAGCCACCAGAGCATCCACCGCCACAGCCTTCGGGTCCTTGTACCTGGACATGAACGTCGGTAACTAGGCATTGAACCTGGATGCCATCAAATCCACTTGGGGAGTTCCCCAATGGGAGCACAGCAGTGCAAAAATTTCCGGATGAAGACTCCATTCTCCGGGATCCATCTTCTCGTGACTGAGGAAGTCCGCCGTGATATTCTGAACTCCTGGAATGTGAATCGCAGAGATGGCTGTTACCCTGGTCTCGGCCCATACTAGGATCCGAGACACCTCCACCATGAGCCTGGAACTCCTCGTCCCGCCCTGATGGTTGATATACGCGACCGCCGTCGCGTTGTCTGTCTGCACTCGGACTGGTAGACCGCTTAAAGGGACCGTCCAGTGTTGGAGGCAAAGAAAAATTGCCCTCAATTCCAAGATGTTGATCGGTAGGACAGACTCTTCCGACGACCATATTCCCTGAATCCAGAGATCGTTCCAGACACCCCCCAGCCCGTCAGGCTGGCATCGGTGGTTATGACCGACCACCTCAGAGGTAGGAAGGACTTCCCCAGGGATAACGCTTCCGGACGTAACCACCATCCTAGAGACTCTCGCACCCTGTGGGAGATGATGACACTGCAATCCAGCGAAGCCTGCGATCGATCCCAACGGCTCAGAATGAGCCTCTGGAGGGCCCTGGAGTGAAACTGGGCAAACGGAAGTGCCTCCATGGACGCTACCATCAAACCCAGAAGGCGCATACACCTTCGAAGGGACATCGCTGTCGAAGACTTCATAACCTGCACATGTCGAAGGAGACATGCTTGCTTGTCTGGAGGCAGGGACACCACTGCTCGTACCGTGTCGAAATGCATCCCCAAAAACAGGATTGACTGCGACGGTTCCAAAGACGACTTCTCCCATTTGACCAGCCACCCGAAGTCCTCCAGGAGCTGAAGGGATAGATTGCGAGTCGTCACCGCCTCCTCCCTTGAGGACGCCACAATCAAAAGGTCGTCCAGGTAGGGAAGAATCGTAACCCCCTGTCTTCGAAGAATTGCCATGAGAGGCGCCAGAATTTTTGTAAAAACTCTGGGCGCCGAGGCCAAACCGAATGGCAGAGCCACAAACTGGTAATGCTCCTGACCTATGGCAAAACAGAGGAAGCGTTGGTGGGCCCTTCCGAAGGGAACATGCAAATAAGCGTCGCGAATGTCGATTGACACCAAAAAGTCGTTCTGCGACAGGGCTGCCACAATGGAGCGAAGCGACTCCATGCGGAATTTCCGGGTGAGTACATGCCGATTCAATCTTTTGAGATCCAGAATGGGGCGAAATTTGTCCTCCTTTTTGGGGACCACAAAGAGGTTGGAATAAAACCCTCTTCCCCGGTCCTCCAGTGGAACCGGTACCACCACACCCTTCTGCAGAAGGGAATCGACCTCTCGCAGTAGAGCGGCAAATAGCTCGGGCTCTGACGGAATGCGAGATTGGCAAAAACTGTCCGGGGGTCGAGAAGAATATTCTATGAAGTAGCCTGCCGACACAACCCGCGTCACCCAGGCGTCTGGAACGCGTGAAACCCAAGTCGATTTGAATTGGAGCAGGCGACCCCCCACTCGAGAGCCCTCGAGTGAGGCCCTGGCGTCAGTCCGCCTTAGCGGGCTTTTTGTCAGCTTCCCGCTTGTCTTGACGGAAACTTTGTTTCCAGGGAGTGCGGGATTTCTGAGAGGTCTTTTTTCCTTAAAAAGAGGGACGACCCGATCCCCAAGAGGGCTGACCGAACCGTCCCCTGGACCGAAAGGACCGCCAACCACTACCGGCACTAGGTCTGCCAGACGCAGAAGCCACAGCTTTTCGCTGCGGTAAAGCCGCTTCTTTTGCCTTTGCCTTGGCAATCAGCTCCGTGAGGTCAGATCCAAATAACTGACCACTCTTGTAAGCTAAAGATAGCAAACCTTGCTTGGAAACCGCGTCCCCGGTCCACTGTCTAAGCCACAGTGCTCTCCTGACTGTGACCGCCGAGGATTGCGCCCTGGACAGCAGTGACGCAGTATCCAAACCTGCATCACTGCCATATCGGGCTGCATCCTCCAACAACTTAAAAAGCCCATCTACCTCGGATAGAGGGGATCCATCTTGCCACTCCGTCCGTAGACGGTCTAACCAGCTTAGGGAAGCTTTACAAGCACCCATGGACCCTAGTACTGCTCTGAATCCATGACCCGCGGCCTCGTAGATGGATTTTGCCGCCATCTCCGTTTATCTGTCCAGCGGATCCTGTAGACTCGCCTTCCCTTTAACAGGAAGTAATGATGATTTGCTAAGCTGGGATAAAGGGACATCCACTTCAGGAGAAGGAATCCAATTATCAACCAACTCCGTCGTACACGGATAGAGCGTCTCAAACAATCGTGTCCCCTGAAAACGTTTATCTGGACACAGACGTTCCTGCTCCACTGCCTCATTAAGCTCATCCAGAGATGGTAATGTTGATCGCGACCTATGCGAATCCTGAAACATCCGGGCCGACTTACCAGGACGTCTAGTTACCTCCTCCGGTAACTGCAACGCCTCCCTCATGGCTCCAATAAAAGCCTCTGTACGGCCAAAAAGAGAGGCAGAATGTCCCTGCCGATCCTCCTTATCTGAATCAGACAACTCCCCATCCGAGTTTGAAGGGGAACCCTCCAAGCCCAATATCTCCGAGTCGCTACGCGGGAGGATGGCACCGGCCTGTGTCGCTTCCTACCATGAGAAGGTCTAGCTGACACCCAACGACCTAGAAGTTCAGACAGGCCATCAATAGAACGAGCGAGGGCCTCCATTTTGACATCACTGACACCTCCGACCGCTGCGCTTGATGCCGTCAAGGTCTGCGTGTCAGATACGCGAGACTGATCCTGTAGTGGATCTGGGAGACTGTCCACACCTCTTGGCTCCTGATCTGACATGCCCTCACACAGTATATGGCAGGTTAAACCTGTCAGTAACTAGGGCAGTGTGGTTTTTTTTTTTTTTAAAGAAAAAACCGAACGCTGAAGGGTTAAAGCTCTTAGAGAGAGCTACCCCAGCTGTCTCCCATTAATGGTTAACTGCCTTGAAGGGGTTAATGTCGCAGACTCCCCACAACCTCTTGTTACATTAAAAAGGTGTGCGAGCCCCAGACAGGGTGCCTCTTAAGAGGGAACAGCTGCAGGACAGCGCCTTCTTATTGTGCTTAACAAAAGGTGCCTGCGCTGTGGGGGTGAGAAAATTAAGCTTCTGCCCTGACAGGCAGAAGCGACTCACCCAGCTGGCCGCGGTGTAGTGTCTTAGCTTCTGTTCGGGAGGGGAGGAGTGAGGAGCCCGGAGATGCCGAAAATAATGGCCGCCGCGCTGCAGGATAGAGCCGGAAGAGAAAGAGGCGGCGAAATCGCGGGCTCAGAGCGCTTCCTGCCCGCGAGAGAGCGGGAAGTGCAAAGCCATGCCCCCCCGCCGGTTTAAAAAAAAAAGCGTGCGACTCCCCCGCTCTCCTCCTGCCCCGTCCACAACAGAGCGATCCCATGTCCTGCAGGTATCCACCTGCGGACAAAAGTGAAAAATCACCAACACTGACACATGTACCAGCGGCTGCCGCAGCAGCCGCTGAAGCACTCAAAACACATTATTAAAAAATGCATTTTTTGAGTACTCACCCAGCTGAGCGCCACAGGGACCCCCAGGGATTTGTGGCGCTGTGCCCATCGCTTCCCCCCCAGGACGGGGAACGCAGTGACCCCAGAAGTGTGGTTTGCGTCCCCGCCAGGGAAGCAACCCTCATCCCCCAGGGCCGGCAGGGTTCTGCAGGGACCACCTTAAGGGTAATGCAGATCCGCCAAGGGAGGGGTGGGGGTCCAGCAGCGCTGAGACCCCTGAGTCCTCTAGACCACGGGGGTCCAAGTCTCTGTCCGATAAAAATAAAAAATTCTTCTGAGGAGCTGCACCAGCAGCGACTATCCTCTGAGACCTCAAATTTTAGACTGGAGAGCTGGAGTAGGAGGAGCCCAAGCTGGAGGGGCCGGTCAACACTCTTTTTAATCTGAGGTGTTTCTATCCTATGTGGGCTCCGCCTACCCACTAGTAATGACTAGTGTGTCTCCCTTCCTTCCAATCTGCTGCTGAAATAAAAAAAGTTTATTTGGCAAATCAAGCCATATTAAAAACCAGAAACCTGACGCATTTCGAGTGTATAGAAAACACTTTTAATCCTATGATTAAGAGTGTTTTTTATGCACTCGAAAGGCGTCAGGCTTCTGGTTTTTAATATGGCTTGATTTGCCAAATAAACTATTTTTATTTTTCCACTTTTGGAGTGCCGTCAATTTTCTTCTTTCAGTGATTGCTACGCTTACTAGCTTGGATGTGTACCCGCCTGCTTCATGTGTTTGGGCTCAACTAATTTGGACATACGGACTGATTTTGTTAGTAGCTCCAAGTCTCTCCTCCATGCAAAGTCATATTTTACTTTTATCAAAATAAAAAAAACTGTATTAAAGAAAAACAAATGTGTAAATTGGTATTCTACTGATTAATAAAAATGCCTACGCTTCTACCTTAGCACTTAAAAAGTATGTTAAATTAAATTGATCAGCAGCTTTTTGCTATGGAATCTGAAAAGCAGCTTTATATAGGGTCAGAGATCCCGATTCCAGAGATGTATCACTTACTAAACTGCTTGTTGGAGTTTTGATAGAATCCCTGTTTTCCCTGTTGTAGATGTAGCTGTGATCAGAATGCTGAGCTGTGTGTAACCCCGCCTACACCCTTAATTGGTAGCGGGGTGTACATGTGTACATTTTAATCAAGGTGCCTATCAGTGTTAGGGGCGGGGTTATACTAACTTGTTGGACTTCCTGGCACAAGACACCTAGTCCTGCAGCAATAATCTATTGCTGATAACACACTGATTGTTTTGTAAATAAAGCAAGTTACTGAGCAAGTTACACATCCTAGAATTAGGCTCACTGCTCCTACATCATGCCTTTCTCAGAATACTTCGCAAAAACTTGCTGACAGGTTCCTCTTAAAAGTAGTAAAATTATAATGTTAAAATTGAACTTGGCTTTTAACCCAAAAGTTTTTGCATGCTATGCATAAAAACATTGGTTGTAGACCTAAAAGTCCAATCAAAATATGCAGTGAATGGTTGTCTAACATATTTGCCCCACGTTCAGCTTCATGTAGTATGTGATGTCCATAATGGCACACAACAGCTGGAAAAATTTGAGACATACTGACTGACTGCAAGAATATAATGTAGAAATCTCCTGTAACCGCTTATACAGAATGCTCAGTTTCCTAGCGCCCAGAAGAGCAAGAATACTTGGATAAGACAGCAGGAAGAATCTGCTCTATAGATACAGGATCGAAGGCACATAAACCAAGCTCTGGCGTGGTGGCATCAGTATCAGCTGAAAAGGATGGGGATGCTGGATTGGGAGATGGAGTACCGCCTCTTCCCCGGTGGTGTCTGTGGCACCTCATTGAATTACCCGGCCTGGTGCATTCTCATCACAGCAGTGTGATGCACATGTGACATTGAGCCAGACCAAATAATCAAGAGCTGTGTATGCCATCAGGTATGAGGCCATACTGCCGCTACCATTACAGCCGCCACAAACCACCGCTGTGGCTGATGGAATGGGACGTCCAAGTCGTTTCGAGCCAACTCTAGATAGAGATACTGTATAAATCTCAGCACTGTGAACTTTCATTAGTTGAATAAAGAGGATGTAGAGCATATTGAGGAAGCTGAGGGCAATTCAATACCAGTGAGTCTTACGAGTGAAACCAAGGGTTCCCAAGTCCTGGTTTAGCCAACTGAGCTGAGACTTTCAGGGCACAATGACGCTAACCACTGGTACAATAATCACACTATAAATGGTGCCAAATCCATTCCAAAATCAACAAGGATCAGGCCTAGTGACAACCTTTTGGCATTCCTCTTTATCAGGCACATTTATATACAAGCAAATACGTCGTATAGACCTTGGTACACTATTAGTTGACTTTGGAATAAGATATATAATGTCTTGTTATGTCAGAATAAAGTATAGTACTATGTCTCACTACTGTACAACATATGAACCGCACTGTAAAGAAAAGTGATTACTACAGTGGAAACCTCTGGAACTTCATTGTACATATAATGGTAGCATACATACATACTGCTGAGGGAGAAATATTTATCTTTAAAGCATAATGTCAGGAGCCGAGCAAGGAGTCACCTGGAGATTCGGGGGAATTATCCTACTAAATAGATGAGATATTTTTAGTACTACAAATACATGATACCAGAACAAACCACAGAAAACAAGAAGAAAAATAAAAGCGAAGATATATGATGATACTGAGGAGCAAAGTGTATTCACGTACATGAACATCTGTTCTGTCGGCGATCCATTTTGCAAGTTGTTCTGCAGCAAACCCGATACGCTGAAGATCAAATGTATCCGCTCTCTTGGGTTTGCCTTTCGCTGGAAAATGCATGAATGTGGGGGCAGAATTCATATTGAGCTGCAGAAAGGAGGAAAATAATAGTTATTAAACTTGTCATGTACTAAACACTGTGGTCGTGTACGACATTTTAGTTCTAGATACAGTTACAAGAAAAAGTAAGTTAACCTTTTGGAATTACCTCTATTTCTACAGGGATTGCTAATAAAATGTGATATTATTTGTTAAAGAGGGTTCTATTGGTTATTAAATTTAAGGGCTCACTTACTATTTTTTCTTGCATTGTGCATGCTTGCTTAAAGGATGAATACACCTATGCACATACATTAAAAAACTAATTTGCTTCTTTCTAAATATGCTTCAATCAAATATTCTCCGGCACTTTATCTTGCTGAGCGCTTTGGCAAAAATGTTACAAATCAGTCAAAGCTCCTGCATCTGATAACTCTCTGCTCTCCTCATTCCAGAGAGGGGGATGTTGTTCGCAGATTTGGATTTGCAGTAGATAGGGGAGGAAGAAAGGGCAGAAAATACAGCACCCTGGATACACATAAATCTCACGTCCAGCCAAGTATGGACTCGGGCTGAAATTCAGCCCTGGCATTTGAAATCACACAGGCCCATGCTGTCCCCGTCCCCAAGCACCACATGGAATATATTACTAATATTACCCTGGATGGAGGAAAATAGATTTACTACGAGCCCAATATTTCTAATGATACCCGTGGCCTGCTGGGGTAAGTGACAGAGTCAGCGACTTTGTGCTCCGTCACAACTCTTAGCAGAATCTGTGTTCTCAGGACTCCCATACTGTTAACAACGTAGCAGACAAGGCAGCCCACGACCAGATCTGGCATTTGCCAGAATTGCCAGATGGCCAGTCCGGCCCTGCGTCCAGCCTATGCTGCTAGGAGAGACACTCCCAGAGATCAGGCTAAAAACTACATATCAGGGACTCTGAAAATCAAATGAGGAATAAATATTGCAGACTTTAGTGCAATTTAAATTTTGAAAGGCAATCACTAACATGTTAAAAAAAAAATCATGTCAAAAAGGTCTTTATAGCCTTTAATGAGTTCAATAATTATAGAAATATAAGTTGTTCCAAAGGGTTCTCTTACTTTGTCTTGTATGAGCACATGTTCATAAAATGTGGTAAATTATATGTGTAGCCTGGTTACCATATGCCAACCTGTCACAAACTCCTTTTCATCAGTAAACTCATTTCACTCACAGGTATACCGCAAATAATTAGAAGTGTTGTATATAATTCTATGTGAATAGATTAAGCAGAAGATCAGTATTTCAGAGACCCCATAACAATGTGTGAATCTGACTGACTGAGCATTCTTGGTGAAAGATTGACCTGGGGTTTCCCTTAATACAGTGGGAACCGTCTACTAATTTGAAAACCAATTGTCATGCCTGATTCCTAGATATTTTTACACTTGTCACTATCCATTAGGATCTTGGACATGAAATAATAAAATTCTGCCGACTGGCTGTCAAGATAATAACGATATAAAAATTTCCATGGAGGCTCTGCAGGTAAGGTCTTACATAGTGCGAGACATGATCAGTTCTGGATCTACTTTTTGCTAGAGGAAAAACAAAATTGTCTTCACTAAGATGGCGCCGGCGGCGCCTGCGCTGTACCATTTATCTGATCGCCGATAGATGCTACTGCACAGGTGCCGCCCACGCCACTTCGAGAGATAATTTTTTCTTTTTTCTGAATACATGTCTATCACCAAATAAAATAATTACATGGACATTATATAAGAGATCATGCTACAGCG
>JARQOD010000001.1:333897864-333958650 GCA_033576555.1 Oophaga sylvatica | reverse complement strand
TTCTATCTTTGGTGTATTTAACCCTCAGGCTGTACGAGGCGTCTAGGCCCAAGTAGGAACGCTCCACGGGGGGGGGGGGGGCCTTTATTGTGGTGGTTAGTCGGGGTTTACAAATCCAGTAAAATCCAACTTCTCTGGTGTATTGCCGTTTTTTCCCTCTCCTCAGCTACCAAATCATAACAGTTTTCCCCGGCCCAAAGAAAATTATATGGTACCAAACAGAAGGGAAAAAATAGTAAAAGGAAAAAAAAAAGGGAATTGTCAAAAATTTTTTTTTCTCTCTGTTTGTTGCATTTTTTCCCTCTTTTTTCTTGGCTGCTGAGGAGGAAATTTTTTTTTTCTTAAAAGGGTTTGCACGTTGTCGGGCCCGGTGGATCGCTTGCCACTGAAGTTCGGAGTATTGCTACCTATCTTGCAGGATTGCCGGTTGTGGAGCCTAGGATCCCCATGCCAGATTTATTTTTGGGGATCGAGCTAAATTTCTGAATTTCAAAAATAACTGTAAGTTGTTTTTTGCCTTAAACCTAAGTCTCAGGGAACGCAGCACAGCAGGTTCAAATTGTCATCTCTCTCCGCCGGCGATCCTCAGGATTGGGTTTTTCCCTGACACCTGGGGACCCTGTTTGAGTAATGTTGATCATTTTTTCTGGCTCTGGGTTATTGTACGATGAACCTAAATGTCACTGATCAAGCTGAAAAAACCCTTGTTGGCATTAAATCAGAGGCTTGAGGACGCTGAGTTGTACGTCAGAAATTCCAAAAGTGGGCAGTCCTGACCAGGTGGAAATGACGATGCTTTTGGCAGCCCTTTTTCGGAAGGGTCTGTCAGAGAATGTAAAAGATGTTATGGTGGGTTTCCCTGCTCCCTCTGGTCTCAATGATTCTATGTCATTAGCGATTCAAATTGACAGACGTTTGCGTGAGCGTAGAGGTATGCGTGGAATAGTATTGCCTTGTGAACCAGCTTCTGAACCCATGCATGTGATAGAGTGGCTTCTGGGGCACAGCGTCATGAGTTTCAAAAAAACGCAATGGGTTATGTTTCTACTGTGGTGACGCCTCTCATTCTATTCAGTCTGCCCTAAGCGGGGAAGACATTTTGCATGCTCCAGTTGTCTTGGGTAGTGTTCAGACAAAATTTCTGTTGACTGTTACCTGATTTGCTCCCTGTCCACATTTTGCTCAGGCTTTTGTTGATTCGGGAGCAGCTATTAACCTGATGGATTTGACGTTGTGGGTTTCCCTTGATACCCCCTACGGAAGTCTATTCCCCTACTGGGGATCGATTCTACCCCTTTGGCGAGAATAAACCCCAGTTCTCTACTCAAGGGATAATGAGGGTTGAACCTGATCATCAGGAGAGTTGCAAATTTTTGGTGCTGTACAATCTGCATGCATTATTGTACTAGGTTTCCCTTGGTTACAGTTCATAATCCTGTTTTGGATTGGAAATCTGTGTCTGTAACCAGTTGGGGCTGCAATGTGTTAATGCCAACACTCTGTTTTTTCTGCCTCTCCCAGGCTCAGGATGTTCCTGACTTTTTGACTGATTTTTCTGATGTGTTTAGCGAAAGTAAATCTGCATCCTTGCCTCCCCAAGGAGCTATGACTGCGCTATTGAATTAGTGCCGGTAGTAAATTCCCTAAAAGGTCGCCTTTTTAACTTGTCTGTACCTGAACATGACGCTTGTGTCTTATATCAAGGAGTCATTGGAGAAGGGTCATATCAGACCATCCTCTTCACCCTTGGGTGCCGGTTTTTTCTTTGGGCCAAAAGGATGGTTCATTAAGGCCGTGTATTGATTATCGTCTCTTGAACAATATCACTGTGAAATATCAATATCCGTTACCCTTGATTTCTGACCTGTTTTCCAGGTGAAAAGTGCTACTTGGTTTACCAAGCTTGACCTCAGGGGGGCTATAACTTTATTCGCATTAAGCACGGGGATGAATGGAAGACGGCATTCAATACCCCTGAGGGGCATTTTGAGTACTATGAATGCCCTTGGCTCACTAATGCTCCTTCCGTCTTCCAGTCCTTCATGAAATGACATTTCAGGGATTTTGTGGATACATTTATGATTGTTTATTTGGATGATATCTGATTTTTTCTAATGACTGGGACTCTCATGTGAACAAGTTTCGGACGTGTTCCAGATTTTGAGAGAAATGCTCTGTATGTGAAGGGATCAAAGTGTCTTTTTTGGCGTACAGAGGATCTCATTTCTGGGATTCATTTTGTCCCCATCTGTTATGAAATGGAACCCGGTCAAGGTTCAGGCCATCTGTGATTGGGTCCAACCTCTATCATTAAAGGCTTGTAGGGATTCGCTCTGGTAGGCCGAGGTCGGGCACGCAGTAATGAGGGCAATACACAGCATTAAGTCCAAAAATAACGGTTTACTGTCTCTTTAAGACCAGGTCAAACAACATGACAAAACATAAATGCATTCCATCTTTTGCAAACTACTGGTCCCAGATCCACCCTTGCATGGGACGGGCTTGACTAAGCGGCTGAAAGCCAGCAGGGACCGCAGGTGCCTTCCCAGGTGATCTGGACTCGCTTCCAGTGCTCACTGACACATTGTAACAGAAAGTCACTTCCAGGCTAACTCCAGCCAACTCCTCAATTGAACCGCCTGGTTTCCCAGTGTGGGACCGTCACAGGCTTCGCACACACATGTGTCCTGTCCGGGTGCTATTCAGGACCCCAGTCCAAAACCCCGGCCACCAAGTTCCAAGTCTCACCACGTGCTTCCAGGAATACGATCCAACACCGACAGACCTTCCAGGAACCTTCCAGGCAGCCCTGTGCAGGACACACTCTCCACTGTCTCAGCCAGACTCCCTTGAGACACTTCCCAGTCTCAGACAGAATCCCTTGAGACAGACTACAGAGACACTTCCCAGTCTCCACCACAATCTCCTCTCCATGTGCCCAGCATGCCTTTCATACCTGTAGCCACTCCCCAAGCCAAGGTATGAAGCACATGGTCTGGTCACGTGTTCATGACCTCATCACAGTCCTTCACCACATACATCACCAGTATGTACCATTCATCTCCCACCACCAGTGGGCGGTGTATGTGTGGTTAGCATGTCCCACCCAGCTCACAAGCTAACCCTGTGGGTTCACCCTTATAACAACAGAACTCTTATGGGACTACAAGTCCCAGAACAACATTGCTGACCTACAGCGCAGAGTAGCTCTGCGACACATACTTTCCATTTAATACCCTACCAGGGACGGGTTTTTCCCATCCATCTCATGCCCCCAGGCATAATTTGAGCAACTTATACAGCGCCCCTAGGTGCCACATTAGTCATTATACCACAGGCTCTTCAGAGATTCTTGTGTTTTGCCAATTTTTATCGTAAATTTATTGGTAATTTCTCTGTTATTGTTAAAACCATTGACTGATTTGACCAAAAAGGGTTCTGATGTGGTGAATTGGCCTCCAGAGGCAGTCTCCTGCGTTTCAGGAACTTAAGCAGAGATTCACTTCTGCTCCTGTTCTACGGCAGCCTGATGTTTCTCTGCCATTTCAGGTGGAGGTTGATGCCTCTGAAATTAGGGCAGGTGCCGTTTTGTCCCAAAGAGATCCAAGAGACCTCAAAAGTAACCCTTGTGCCTTTTTCTCTCGAAAATTTTCTCCAACTGAACGTAATTATGATGTGGGTAATCGGAGTTATTGGCCATGAAGTGGGCTTTTGAAGAGTGGAGACATTGGCTGGAGGGAGCCAAACATAGGTGGTGGTCCTCACGGACCATAAGAATCTGGTTTATCTGGAATCAGCCAAGCGACTTAATCCTAGACAGGCCAGGTGGGCCTTGTTTTTCACACGTTTTTATTTTGTGGTTTCCTTTCTTCCTGGCACTAAGAATGCTAAGGCGGATGCCCTCTTGAGGAGTTTCCTTGCGGACCTCCTGAGTTATCTGATCCTGCTGTTTATTTTGAAATGAGGGTGTTAGTTCTTTCCGCCATCTCGCCCAATTTGGACTGGCTCTGGAAGGGTGTCAGGAGGATAAAACCCGAGCGCTGCCCTATTGGGAAATTGTTTGTCCCAGACCGGTGGAAAAGAGTGTGATGTCTGAGATTCATTGTTCCGCGTTGCCCGGTCAACCCGGAATTTTTGGTACCAGAGACTTTGGTTAGTCTGTCCTTTTGGTGGCCTACTTTGTCTCGTGACGTCAGGGAATTTGGCAGTCCTGCGGGACTTGCTCCGCTCCAAGCCTTGCTCTCGCTCTAGTGGTTTGTTGATGCCATTGCCTGTGCCCAAGAGACCATGGACCCATATCTCTATGGATTTCATTTTCCGACCTCCCTGTTTCTCAGAGAATGACCGTTATCTGGGTGATTTGTGATAGGTTTTCCAAAATGATACATCTTGTGCCATTACCTAAGTTGCCTTCCTCCTCCGAATTGGTGCCTTTGTTCCTTCAGCACGTGGTTCGGTTACACGGCATTCCCTGAGAACATTGTGTCTGACAGAGGAGTCCAGTTTGTTTCCAGATTTTGGAAGACTTTTTGTTCTAAAACTTGGTGTTCAATTGTCTTTCTCCTCGGCTTTTCATCCTCAGACCAATGGACAAACTGAGAGAACAAACCAGACATTGGAGACTTATCTGAGATGCTTTGTGTCTGCTGATCAAGATGACTGGGTCTCTTTTTGCCTTTGGCTGAGTTTGCTCTTAATAATAGGGCTAGCTCTGCCACTTTGATGTCTCCATTTTTCTGCAATTTTGGGTTTCACCCTCGATTTTCTTTGGGACAGACGGAGGCTTCTGTCTGTCCAGGTGTTGACTCTGTTGTGGAGCGTATGCAGCAGATTTGGGACCAGGTAGTGGAGAGGTTGTCCCTCTCTCAGGAGAGGGCCCAGCGGTTTGCCAACTGGCATAGGACTGATGGTCCTCGGTTTGAAGTGGGGGACTTAGTCTGGTTGTGTCACGCTGTCTAATGATATGTATACAATGTCAGTAAACTATTAATACAGGAACAACACTCTATACAACAACTAGTTAGCAACATCAGCATGTAAGTATAGAATAGATTTACCTGACACGATATCTGCTGAACTCAGGGTTAATCTTGAGGACTTGATGAGCTGAAACAGGAAAGAGGTGGACCGGGATCTAACCTGACCCTAAACTGGGGTCCTAACTAATCCCTCACCTTGGAGGTACTGATAATGGTTCAGAGGTCCAAGTCTCCAACCTAACCCTGTCTCCTATCAGACCCTGAACCCTGTAATCAGTCCTAAGAAGGATCCTGACTACCACCAAAGGGATATGGGCTGATCTTAGCTAAATACACAGATTAGACATATAAGACAGACAGGATAACACTCGCTTGCATACACACTCAAACACCAAAGGAACATAAATGGTCTGGGAAATAAACTCTAACCAAGTTGAGCTTAGAACAACTAAGGAGCTCACAACTAAAGTCTATACAGATTCATTCCTATCTGTGGTCTGCATGAAGGTTTCACTGGCAACTCCCCAAGCAGACAACCAGGAATTTAAAGGAAACCAATCAACAAATAATCAATTGCAGCCGGGAGAAACTGCACCCAGTCCCAGCACCGAGCACAGACAGAATTAACTCCCTAGCTGCCAAACACAAAGAAACAGCAGCTCAGCTGTGAGAAGTCAAAATGTGCAACCGCGACGATCTTCGTGGCAATGCACACATGACAGTACCCCCCCTTCTACGAGGGCCTCCGGACCCTCAGGGCCAGGCCTGCCCGGGTGAGTTCTGTGGAAGGTCCGAACCAAACGATCTGCGTGTAAGGTTCTATGTATATATTCCTGAAACTCAGTTTGTTCGTCAGCCATTTTACTTTCTGTCTTGCTGCAGCTATCTTGCCCTCAGTCAAAATGGAGTTTCCAGCTTGCATGTTCCCGCCCTGATTCTCTCCTTTGCTTCTTAAGCAGCCACAGCTGAGCAATCAGTGCTTCAGAATCTAGCCTGCAGTAAACCTGTGACTTGACTCCTGTAAGCCTTGGACCTTGTACTCCAGCTATTCCTACTGAGGAACTCTGAAGCACTTGTGGACTCTGAACCCTGCTCTTTGAAAGACCCACGTTTGCATGGACTTACGGTAACAGAGAAGAAGATCCTGAATCTGTATTGGAGAGTGATTGCTGAGCTTGGATTACTCTGGCCTGCTGTGTCTCCTGTTTCTGTGTCTGCAAACTGTGTGACTATTTCTGCCAACTTGTATGAAGTAATACAGGACTTTTCTATATCAAACCTGTGACTCCTGTGTTTTCATCGCACCCAAGCACAAGACGCTATATGAACTGTACTACATACATTACAAGATTCTGAAGCCAAAACGTTAGTGTCTGCTGGGTCTGGAAGGCTGTGTCTGCTGTACTGTGGATATCAGACGTCCGGTTGTACTTTCTGTGATGACAGTGGTTGTGACTTCTCACAACCATTCCAGGTGAGCAATTCCCTTAAGTTTTTTCTTTTTGCAGTGTTACCACAGGTAAACACTATTGTTTTTTTTTTTTTTTCCTTTCTTTTCTCTTTTTTGTCTGCTGTAACTCTGGATATCAGATGTCTGGTGGAAACTTTCTGTGATGATAGTGGTTGTGACTCCTCACAACCATTCCAGGTGAGCAGTTCCCTTAATTTTTTTTTCTCTCTGCAGTGTTGCCACAGGTGAACACTATTGTTTTTTTTTTCTCTCCTCTTCTTCCAGTAATCCTGTCTTAAAAGATCTGGAAAATGGAGGCCCGCATAAAGGAACTTTGCGGGAGTGACTGATAATATCCTTGCAGATTTGCAGAATATAAAGACCCGTTTTACAAATCTACAGGACCTCAATAATCACAATTTGCAAGTGGTTGGACAGACTACCCAGGATTTGCGAGCCAGGATTGAGGTTCTAGAGGGGCGAGTCCAGGCTCCTGCCGTAGCCCCGAGTGCTGGGATTCCCAAGTTGCCCCTTTTCGTTTTGGCGGTGAACGTGAGAAATTCAGGGGATTTATTAATCAATGCAATCTTTTTTTTTCTGCACATGCTTCACAATTTCCCACTGAACGATCTAAGGTGCTTACTATAATTATGTTGCTTACCAACAAGGCTTTAATGTGGGCAAACCCTCTGATTGAGACTGAGGATGATTGTTTGAATCACCTTGATGATTTTATTTCAGCCATGGGGCAGGTGTTTGATGACCCCAATCGAGGTGCAACAGCTGAAGCAGCCATGTTAGCTTTGCGCCAAGGTAAGCACTCGGTAGCTGAATATGCCTTGGATTTCAGGAGATGGGCCCTTGATACCACCTGGGACAGTTCCGCCAAAAAATCTATTTTTCGAAAGGGGTTATCTCCACTGATTAAGGATGAACTTGCTCGTGCCGACCCTCCCACTGCGTTAGGTGACTTTATTAACTACTGCATCCGTATTGATACTCATCTGACTGAACGCAGGCAAGAGAGATGGTTCGAAAGCAATCGTACTAACCTTTTCTACCTTCCTCTCCAGCTAAGGAACCTTTGAGTAGGATTACACGGGAACCTGAACCCATGCAGGTAGACTCTTTACAACGACGGGTTAGTGATGCACGCAAGGAACATCGTTTTAAGGAGAATCTATGTTTCTATTGTGGTAAGTCAGGGCACTTCATTATAAACTGCCCCAGCCGTTCTCGTAAGACTACTGCAGCACTCATTCATTGTGAGTGTTGCGAGAGGGGAACTGTCAGGTCCGAGCCTCAGGCTCCAGAGAGATCTGCAGCAACAGATCTTGATTTCTCGGACTTAAACTCCGTTACCTCTGAGGACGTTGACTGTGTAAACGCTGCCATTTTTCAAGTTTCCTCAGCGGTGTCCCAGCTGAGTTGTAAGAAAAACAATTCTCATTGCTTTCTTTCCATCAAACTCTGGGTTGACTCAGCTTGGGTGTCTAGCTCTGCTATGATCGACTCAGGGGCAAGTGGAAATTTTATGGATGTCTCCTTTGCTCTGAAACAGGGAATACGTTCAGTGAAGAAGGCTACTCCAGTACAGATGGAAACTGTGGATGGCTCCCTGCTGACCTCTGGACCAGTGGATCAGGAAACAGAGCCTTTGAGGGTTCTTATGGGTAAAGATCATCAAGAGAAACTGTCCTTTATGCTTATCTCTTCTCCCCACTTTCCCATTATTCTAGGGCTACCATGGCTGCAGGCTCAGAATCCTACCATTAACTGGGAGACCAAGGAATTACACTTTCCAGAGAAACAGATGAGTCCAAAAGTTTCAGCTTGCTCTGTTCCTAAAGGAATCATGTCAGTCCCTGAACTACCAGCTGTATACCAGGACTATGTGGATTTATGTGACAAGAAGAACGCTGACCAGCTTCCTCCTCACCGTCCATATGATTGTCCAATTGAATTATTGCGTGGAGCAGAGATACCTTTGGTAAGATCTACCCCTGGCGGGGCCCGAGCTAAAGGCTTTAAAGGATTACATAGATGAAAATCTAGCCAAGGGCTTCATACGCCCCTCTTCATCTCCTGCAGGTGCACCCATCTTCTTTGTAAAGAAGAAAGATGGATCTCTGAGACCATGCGTAGACTATAGGGAACTCAATAAGGTTACTATTAGAAACCGTTATCCATTGCCTTTAATCCTGAGTTATTGGAGAGAGTGCGACATGCCAAAATTTTTTCTAAACTAGATCTTCGTGGGGCCTATAACTTAGTCCGTATTAGACCTGGGGATGAATGGAAGACTGCTTTCAGGTCACGCTATGGACACTTTGAATATCTAGTTATGCCTTTTGGTCTGAGTACCGCCCCAGCCACTTTCCAACACTTGGTGAATGACATCTTCAGGGATCTCCTAGATACATTCGTGGTAATTTATTTGGATGATATTCTAATTTTTTCTAACTCCACAGAGGAACATCATGGACATGTGAGAATGGTCTTGGAACGTCTAAGACAAAATCATCTTTACATCAAACTTGAAAAGTGTGAATTCCATAGGACCGAAATTCAATTTCTGGGGTATGTACTGTCTACACAAGGAATTAGTATGGATGGAAGCAAAACCCAAGCCATCAAGGATTGGCCAAGTCCTAGAAATGTGAAGGAGGTACAGCGCTTCATCGGGTTTGCCAACTTCTATAGACGTTTCATTAGAAATTTCTCTGAGGTAGTGTCACCTATCACTCAACTTACCCGGAAAGAGTCTAGGTTTTCCTGGACTCCCCAAGCCCAGGAAGCATTTTCCCGTCTAAAAGATAAATTTACCACTGCACCTATCCTAGTACATCCCAACCCCGAGCTTGCCTTCATAATAGAGGTGGATAGCCGTTGGAGCTATACTCTCTCAGAGAACAGGTGAGAAGAATGTCTTGCATCCCTGTGCCTTATTTTCCCAGCAGTTGTCTTCGGCTGAGAGGAACTACGATGTGGGCAATAGAGAGTTGTTGGCCATTATTGCCGCCTTCAAAGAATGGAGACACCTTCTTCAGGGAGCTGCACAGCAAATAGTCGTCCTGACAGACCATCGTAACCTTGAGTTTATCAGGTCGGCTAAGTGCCTGACTCCTCGCCAGGCTCGCTGGAATCTTTTCTTAAACCAATTTAATTTTATCATCTCTTATAGACCAGGATCGCGCAATGGAAAGGCTGATGCACTCTCTAGGATTTACTCAGCAGAGACACGTCCAATTACTCCTCCTAAGACTATTCTTCCTGACTCTAGATTCCTAGGAGTAATTCATAATCAAGACCTACTTAAGGACATCAAGGAAGCATACCATGCGGATTCCTTTTTGGCACAACCCCCAAGGGACGTAAGTCTTGTCTTTAAGAATGGTGTGTGGATTCAGGGACAACGTCTGTATATTCCTGAAACAGTCAGATTAAGAGTATTGCAACTCATTCACGATTCCAAGATAGCTGGGCATAGAGGAATTCTAAAGACACAGGAATTTCTTTCTCGTTTCTTTTGGTGGCCCACTTGCAGGAAGGATGTTTTGAATTATGTCACTTCATGTGAGGTCTGTGCAAGATGCAAAACACCTCGCTCCTCACCAACTGGTCTGTTACAGCCTCTTCCCACCCCGTCCCGCCCGTGGGGATCCATTTCTATGGACTTCATTGTGGAGTTACCAACTCTCAGGGGAAGAACACCATTCTAGTGGTGGTTGACCGTCTAACAAAGGCAGCTCATTTTATCCCTTGTGTCGGCTTACCCACTGCAAAACAGACATCAGATTTGATGATTAAAGATGTGTTTCGCTTACATGGAGTACCGGATGAGGTTATTTCGGATCGAGGGGTGCAATTCACTTCTAGGTTTTGGCAAAATTTCTGTGCAGCATTGGACATTAAAGTAAACCTTTCTTCTGCTTTTCATCCCAGACTAATGGACAGACCGAACGAACCAATCAAACTCTGGAGCAGTATCTCCGCTGCTTTATCTGCCACCTACAGGATGATTGGGTGGATCTACTTCCATTAGCTGAGTTCTCGTATAACAACTCTCAGAGTGCCTCCACTAAACAGTCTCCTTTTTACTCTAATCTAGGTTATCATCCTAACATTCTACCACGATTTCCCATAGAAACGCCTTTACCAGCAGTGGCTGAAAGAATCACGTCTTTACAGAAGAATATGGATCTTCTAAAGGAAAATCTGGAATCGGCTCAAGAAAGGTACAAGAAAGCAGCAGATAAATTTCGTAAACCTGCACCAGCTTTCAAGGTAGGAGACTTGGTCTGGCTGTCAACCAGAAATCTTAAGTTAAGGATTCCATCGTCTAAGTTGGGACATAAGTACATTGGACCCTATAAAATCAGTAAAATTATAAGTGCCGTTGCTTGTCGTCTTCAACTGCCCAGAACTATGAGAATCCACCCTGTCTTTCATGTATCCCTACTAAAGGCTGCGACACCCAATACGTTTCCTGGACGTTCCTCTCCTTGCCCTGACCCAGTGCTAGTCGATGGTCAGGAAGAATTTGTGGTGGAAAGGATTTTAGATTCCAGGTTGTATAGAAATCAGTTACAATATCTGATTAAATGGCAGGGCTACCCAGTGGAGGACAACTCATGGGAACCGGTCAATAACGTTAATGCTCCTCGCTTGCTCCGTCAGTTTCATCAGAGGTACCCACACAAGCCTGGTCTGAGGTCATCCGGAGGTTGTCCTTAAGGGGGGAGTAATGTAAGGTTCTATGTATATATTCCTGAAACTCAGTTTGTTCGTCAGCCATTTTACTTTCTGTCTTGCTGCAGCTATCTTGCCCTCAGTCAAAATGGAGTTTCCAGCTTGCATGTTCCCGCCCTGATTCTCTCCTTTGCTTCTTAAGCAGCCACAGCTGAGCAATCAGTGCTTCAGAATCTAGCCTGCAGTAAACCTGTGACTTGACTCCTGTAAGCCTTGGACCTTGTACTCCAGCTATTCCTACTGAGGAACTCTGAAGCACTTGTGGACTCTGAACCCTGCTCTTTGAAAGACCCACGTTTGCATGGACTTACGGTAACAGAGAAGAAGATCCTGAATCTGTATTGGAGAGTGATTGCTGAGCTTGGATTACTCTGGCCTGCTGTGTCTCCTGTTTCTGTGTCTGCAAACTGTGTGACTATTTCTGCCAACTTGTATGAAGTAATACAGGACTTTTCTATATCAAACCTGTGACTCCTGTGTTTTCATCGCACCCAAGCACAAGACGCTATATGAACTGTACTACATACATTACACTGCGTTAACATCAGACGCAGGGACCCACGTCCTCTCCTCTGGACCATACCCCTTCCAATGCACCAAGTACTGAAGGGACCGGCGATTCAGACGTGAGTCAATGATCTTTGATACTTGAAATTCCAAGTTACCATTGACCAACACAGGAGGAGGAGGTAGAGGTGACGGTATGACTGGTGCCACATATCTTTTAAGTAATGACTTGTGGAACACATTATGAATTTTAA
This sequence comes from Oophaga sylvatica, assembly GCA_033576555.1. NCBI lineage: Eukaryota > Metazoa > Chordata > Amphibia > Anura > Dendrobatidae > Oophaga > Oophaga sylvatica. The sequence continues at coordinate 333,946,708 of JARQOD010000001.1, read as the reverse complement.
ACGTAGGAGGGAGGTCCAGACGAAATGCCACAGGATTAATTATGGAACTGATCCTGTACGGCCCGATGAATCTGGGACCCAGTTTCCAGGAGGGCACTTTAAGTTTTATATTCCTGGTAGACAACCATACCAGATCGTTCACATTCAGATCTGGACCAGAAACTCTCCTCCTATCAGCCATACGTTTGTAACGGTTCCCCATCGCACTCAGATTATTCAATACACCTCTCCACACAGAAGCAAGTGACGACGAGAAACGCTCCTCCTCAGGAACCCCAGAAGGGCCCCCCCCATTGAAAGTACAAAACTGGGGATGAAAACCATATGCCCCAAAAAACGGGGACTTACCAGTGGACTCGCTCCGCCTGTTGTTAAGAGCGAACTCTGCCAGAGGCAAGAAAGAAGACCAGTCCTCTTGGTTCTCTGAGACAAAACACCGGAGATATGTCTCTAAGCTCTGATTCAGACGCTCTGTCTGACCATTGGTCTGCGGATGAAAAGCCGAGGAAAATGACAATTGCATCCCCGACGTAAACAAAATGCCCTCCAAAATTTGGACACAAACTGAGACCCCCTATCTGACACCACATCAGAAGGCAACCCATGAAGTCTAACGATCTCCCTAATGAACACCTGCGCCAGAGTTTTAGCATTAGGGAGTGCAGGAAGAGCAACGAAATGTGCCATCTTACTGAACCTGTCAACAACCACCAGTATGACAGTATTCCCTGACGACGGAGGAAGGTCCGTAATGAAGTCCATAGATAAATGAGTCCATGGACGCTCCGGAAGTTTCAAGGGTAAAAGGGTCCCAGACGGACGGGTATGAGGGGTTTTAGAGCGAGCACACACCCCACATGACGCGACAAAAGTTATAACATCTTTATTAGCATTAGGCCACCAAAACCGGCGAGAAAGGAGATCTAAAGTAGCCTTACTCCTGGATGTCCTGCTAGAGCAGAATTATGATGTGCCTCAATAACCTTTTGTCTCAACAGATTTGGGACAAACAGTCTCCCTGGAGGTCCTGCAGGGGCGTCCCCTGAGCCTCTAACACCTCCTCCTCAAGCTCAGAAAATACAGCCGACACTACCACCCCCTCCTGAAGGATAGGACTCGGGTCATCCGTTTTCCCGGCCCCTGGGAAACTGCGAGACAAGGCATCAGCCTTTACATTCTTAGACCCGGGCGATAAGTGACGACAAAATTAAACCTGGTAAAAAACAACGACCATCGAGCTTGTCTGGAATTCAGACGCTTAGCGGATTCCAAATACAACAGGTTCTTGTGATCAGTAATAACGGTAACCGGGTGGACTGCCCCCTCCAAAAAGTGACGCCATTCTTCAAAAGCTAACTTAATGGCCAAAAGTTCCCTATTGCCGATATCATAATTCTTTTCGGCGGACGACAATTTCTTAGAAAAGAAAGCGCACGGATGCCATTTACCAGGGGACGGACCCTGGGACAATATAGCACCCACCCCTACGTCAGACGCATCCACCTCCACAATAAACGGCTGAGATGCATCTGGTTGGATGAGAACGGGTGCCGAAGCAAAACATTTCTTCAAAGAGGAAAAGGCTTGGCAAGCTTTGTCCGACCATTTAGAAAAATCCGTCCCTTTTCTTGTCATGTCAGTGAGAGGTTTGACGACAGATGAGAAATTACAAATAAATTTCCGGTAGTAGTTAGCAAACCCCAAAAAACGCTGCAGAGCCTTAAGATCCCCTGGCTGATCCCATTCAAGCACTGCTCTCACCTTTTCAGGGTCCATACGGAAACCGGAGGCTGACACCAAAAAACCCAAAAACTGAAGTTCCTGTACGGCAAATACACACTTCTCCAGTTTGGCGTATAATTTATTGTCTCGCAAGATCTGCAACACCTGTCTCACATGCTCCTGATGAGACACAAGATCTGGCGAGTAAATTAAAATGTCGTCCAAATATACAACCACAAACAGCCCCACAAGGTGACGAAAAATGTCATTAACAAAATGTTGGAATACTGCTGGTGCAGTAGTCAGACCAAAAGGCATGACTAGGTTCTCATAATGTCCCTCCGGCGTGTTAAACGCCGTTTTCCACTCATCCCCCTCTTTATCCTAATCAGATTATACGCCCCCCTGAGATCCAATTTAGAAAACCATTTGGCGCCAACAATTTGATTGAAGAGATCAGGAATAAGAGGGAGTGGATACGGATCTCGAACAGTAATCCGATTAAGTTCGCGGAAATCCAAGCAAGGGCGTAGGCCTCCATCTTTCTTCTTCACAAAGAAGAACCCCGCGGCTACTGGGGAAGATGAAGGTCTAATATGCCCTTTGGCCAGACTTTCAGAAATATAATCTTTCATAGCCTGCCTCTCAGGACCAGAAAGATTATACAACCTAGCTTTAGGCAACTTAGCATCAGGAAGGAGATTAATAGAGCAGTCATACACGCGATGAGGAGGCAACTCCTGACACCCCTCCTCAGAGAAAACATCCCCAAAATCCTCCAAAAAAGGAGGCAATGTACTAGGCACGACCGCACTGATGACTGTGTTCATGCAGTTGCTTTTGCAAAACTCACCCCATTGGCTTATTTCTCTGGACTGCCAATTAATCACAGGGTTATGTTTAACCAACCAAGGAAGTCCCAACACAATGGGAGTAGGTAGACCCTCCAACACATAACAAGATAATTGTTCCCTATGTATTGCCCCTACCCGAAGGTCAATGTTATGAACCTCATGAACAAAGCTACCTTGGCCGAGAGGCCTGGCGTCAATGGAGAATATAGGGATCGGTTTGACCAATACACTCAGATGCATACCTTGAGCCTGAGCAAACTGAGCGTCAACCAGATTAGCCCCAGAACCACTATCAAGAAGAACAGACAATCTCTCCACTCTCGTACCAACTACCACCTCCACTGGTACAAGGAACTGAGAAGAACTGGCGGATGAAATACATACTCCCAGGTTGTCGTCCACCACACAACCTGGGATTAACAGTTTTCCGGCGACTTTTGGCTCAACAAGGCACGGGATGGACATTCTCCAACAAAATGTCCCTCTTTCCCGCAGAAAAAACATCTTCTAGTCCTGCGGCGTACCGCCAATCCCCTCCTACGAAATGATGTCCCTCCCAACTGCATAGGCTCATCCGAACAGACAAGGGGAACCTCAACATAAGGGACTTTAGTGGTAGGTGGAGAAACAACAGGGAGTGGGGTTACCTCACCCCTCTCCCGAAGCCGTCTATCAGTACGGATAGCTAAGGCCATAGCAGCCTCCAGAGAAGGAGGAGACTCATACTGAGCCAAAACGTCATTTAATTTATCAGAAAGCCCATGACAAAACTGGCTCCTAAGAGCTGGGTCATTCCACTGAGTATCTGTGGCCCATCTACGAAACTCAGAAGCAAATTCCTCTGCCGGACGATCTCCCTGCTGTATCTTACGTAATTTTGTCTCAGCAAGAAAGACCCGATCTGGGTCATCATATACCAATCCCAGGGCAGTAAAAAATTGATCTACAGACAGTAGAGCCGGGGATCCCGGAGGAAGGGAAAATGCCCAGGATTGAGGGTCCCCTTGCAGAAGTGAGATAACAATTCCCACTCTCTGCTCCTCACTCCCTGATGATCGAGGCCGAAGCCGAAAATACAATTTACATGCCTCCCGGAAGGTGAAAAATTTGTCTCGCCCACCAGTGAACCTGTCCGGGAGAGCAACCTTAGGTTCAACTCTGGTTTGCTCCAGGGGAGACAAAACTTTGGACTTAATGTCCGTCAGCTCCATGGATAATCCCTGCAACTGCAGAGCCAGCTTGGCTACTGGATCCATGGTAACTGGAGATAATTTTTAAGGCCAGTGAAAATGTCACGCTGTCTAATGATATGTATACAATGTCAGTAAACTATTAATACAGGAACAACACTCTATACAACAACTAGTATAGCAACATCAGCATGTAAGTATAGAATAGATTTACCTGACACGATATCTGCTGAACTCAGGGTTAATCTTGAGGACTTGATGAGCTGAAACAGGAAAGAGGTGGACCGGGATCTAACCTGACCCTAAACTGGGGTCCTAACTAATCCCTCACCTTGGAGGTACTGATAATGGTTCAGAGGTCCAAGTCTCCAACCTAACCCTGTCTCCTATCAGACCCTGAACCCTGTAATCAGTCCTAAGAAGGATCCTGACTACCACCAAAGGGATATGGGCTGATCTTAGCTAAATACACAGATTAGACATATAAGACAGACAGGATAACACTCGCTTGCATACACACTCAAACACCAAAGGAACATAAATGGTCTGGGAAATAAACTCTAACCAAGTTGAGCTTAGAACAACTAAGGAGCTCACAACTAAAGTCTATACAGATTCATTCCTATCTGTGGTCTGCATGAAGGTTTCACTGGCAACTCCCCAAGCAGACAACCAGGAATTTAAAGGAAACCAATCAACAAATAATCAATTGCAGCCGGGAGAAACTGCACCCAGTCCCAGCACCGAGCACAGACAGAATTAACTCCCTAGCTGCCAAACACAAAGAAACAGCAGCTCAGCTGTGAGAAGTCAAAATGTGCAACCGCGACGATCTTCGTGGCAATGCACACATGACAGGTTGTCCTCAAGAAATATCCCTATGAGAGTTGCATCTCCTAAGTTTAAGCCTAGATTCATTGGACCTTATAAGATCATGGAGATTCTTAATCCTGTTTCCTTTCGTTTACTTCTTCCAGGGACATTTAAGATCGATAACGTGTTCCACAAGTCCTTATTGAAGAGGTTTGTCGAGCCAGTGGTTCCTATGGCTGCGCCTCCTGACCCTGTTTTGGTTGAGGGCAATCTGGAGTATGTGGTTGAGAAAATATTGGATTCTCATTTTTCTAGACGGAAACTCCAGTATTTGGTTAAGTGGAGAGGTTATGGTCAGGAGGACAATTCTTGGGTGTTTGCTTCGGACATCCATGCTAGGAGACTGATCCGTGCGTATCACAGAGCTCATCCTGACCGACCTGGTTGCCCAAATGAGGGTTCGGTGACCCCTCCTCAAGGGGGGGTACTGTTGTGAATGTGTTAGAAATGAATTCTGAGCAGAAGCTCCCTCTGGTGGTTACAAACAGTACTGAACCATTCAATGAAGATTGGCAATCAGGAGTTACAGACTGGTCTTATATAAGGGAGGTTCCCTCCCATCATGGTTGCCGGTGATCAATTGTGCTTGTCTCAACTGTGGTTCCTGGTTCACTTGGAAGCTTGCTGAGTCTTGCCTCTTCTCCTGCTCTCAGATAAGATATTTTCTGTTTTTATTTTTGTGCTTGCTTTTTCCATTGTTCCCTGCACTTCTGTGGAGGTCAGCCAGGTCCCCTCCGGGGGCTTGTGCTCCTCTCAGTTTATCTGAGCCACTGTTATTTGTTCATTTGCCTTTTCCAGTTTTTTTCAGTGGCTGCGGCTTAGTTTTGTTACACCAGAGAACTAATTTAGGTGGTAGAGGTCGTGTGATCTCAGGTGTTTTTGCAATTAGTAGAGTTGGTATTTTTTAGGGTTTTTTGGATTGCAGTAAGTGTCCTTCCTATCCTTTTTCTTTCTAGGCAGATTGGGCCCCAACGTTTGCTCTTACTATTTTCTGTCTGTGTCTGTATTTCCTCTTGTCTAACCGCCATTACATGTTTGGGGGCTTCCTACGTTCTTTGGGGATCTGCTCCGGGGCAGATAGCTTTCCTCTTTCTATCTTTAGGTGTAGTTAACCTCTCAGGCTGTGACGAGGCGTCTAGGACCAACGTAGGAACGCTCCACGGCTGCCTTTAGTTGTGGTGGTTAGTCAGGGTACTGCAATCCAGTAGATTCCAACCTCTCTGGTGTATTGCCGTTTTTGCCTGCTCTCCTCAGCTACCAAATCATAACAATTGCCCATATATGCCACGATTTTTTCATCTTCCCTATTTTTATAGGTTTATTCCTATACAGAGCTATTTCCACATTTTTCCATTCTTTTTGAGCTGTCGGGTAGGTGTCCTTTCCCTCTCCTTATTTTCCTCATGCCTCTCCATCACCTTTGTTGCACCACCTATTGTTAAAGGTTTTGTTTATATATATATGTATATACTTACATATTTGTTTTCAATTATAAAAGGGTATGTGTTTGCGTTATTTTTCTGTACTCAGCACACTGATGAAGGTCTGGTTATGACCGAAACATCTGTTGTATTTGCTTTGGGACTGGATTAAAGTATATTTTACGGATTACTTAAGTTGAGTGCCAAGTTTTATCTTATTTCACCTATTTCACCAGTAATGCCACGTCTTACTTCTATAACCACTTGATAAATGTCACATTTAATGTAATTTAATTGTAGAATTTTTTTGCAACTTCATACTTTACATTTTCAAGTTGAACATGTTTGAAACATAAAGATATTTGTTCCACTCTTCTTTAAATTGAATTTGTCACCAGGTTTGCTTTCTTATTTATCTGAGAGCAGCATTATGTAGGGGTAGAGATCACGATTGCGGTGATGTATCACTTACTTGTCGGCCTACTGCAGTTTTGATAAAACTGTTTTATCTGCTAGAGATCCAGCAGTTATCTGAATGCCACAAGTTGACAGCTTTCTGCGTACACTGTGCATAGGCAGAAAGTTATCAGTCAGTGGTGGGGGCGGGGTTATATAGGGCTCATGAGAATGGATGACTACATAACAGCAGGTTTACTAGTCCTCAAGCGATTATGTACTGCTGATAAAACTATGATTTTATCAAAACTACAACAAGCAGCCCAGTAAAGGCTGGGTCTCACATAGCGATGCACCAGCGATCCCGACAACGATCAGGATCGCTGGTGTATCGCTATATTATCGCTGCTGAGCTGCCAAACAGGCAGCTCAGGGCAGCGATCAGCACAAGGACACTGCGGGTAACATCGCTTAGTTACCCGCAGTGTACCTTGGATACCAGCGCCCTGATGCAGGGAGCTGGTATCCAAGGTACACAGCGGGTTTCCAAGCGCTGCGCGGTGCCTGGAAACCCGCTGTGTACCTTGGATACCAGCTCCCTGCATCAGGGCGCTGGTATCCAAGGTACACAGCGGGTTTCTAGGCACAGCCCCGCGCCTGGAAACCCGCTGTGTACCTTGGTTACCAGCGGATCGCTGGTCTCCCGCCTGTCACACGCAGCGATCGTGCCTGTCAGCGGGAATCAGCGATCAAAAAAATGGTCCAGACATTTCAGCGACGATCAGCGATACCCGGCAGGGGGGCTGATCGTCGCTGAATATCACACACAGCGATATCGCTGGTGAGCTCGCTGCTGCGTCACAAAACTAGTGACTCAGCAGCGATCTCGGTAGCGATATCGCTATGTGAGACGGGCCCTTAAGTGACACATTGATGGAATCAGGGTATTTGTCCCTGTATCATGCTGCTCTCAGATAAGATGGCAAAACAGATTTCCTTTAAGACAGCTCTGACCTGTCCAGTATATGTGACTTTTTTGGTGACTTTTATATAGAAATGCATTTATACACTTGCGATATTATACAGCGGTAAAACAATGTTCTTGTCATGAGCCACATTGCTTTATATTTGGTGCTACAGCGACGATAGAACCTTTATGGCTACAGCATCACTTTCTTTTTATAAGTTCCTCCTGAAGGTTACACGTACAGTATTTGAAGTGGAGTCATTCTTGTAGCCAAATATACTTCATGCTCGCTAAGGCCACAGTAATTAGCTCCGGTTCTGCTATCCAACCGTCTCCATACAAACGTCTCACCACTATGTCTCCTGCGATATTCCCTCAATAGCGGTCTTCAGTAGATGACAAGTCCTTCTGTCACATCGCCTTCTGCTGTCATAAAGTAGTAAAATACCAGAATACGTTAGAAATGTACCGTAATCATGTTTTACATTTATCAAACATATGCCAGTATATTCTATCACCTCTTTTGTCTTTGTATGACAGGATGATACATTCTCTGCAGATCCATTCATCTTTATGACAGATGCATTCTCTGTTTCCAGTGCCTGCCTTTAGTCTCTCCTTTCCATGGACTTACATCACGGTTATGGTAGGTACTGTATACTGTACGACAAACAATGATGTATGGAAACACCTCCAAGGTATTTGTAGTAGATGTCGCCATATCTCGCCTTTTAAAAAATGTATGTTTTCTCATTATCATAGAAGAATTGGTGACAGCGTGTATAAACAGTTTTATCTCTCTGCTGTAGCAAAAAAAATACTTTATAGGACTTTTCTTGTTCAATTTTACTATCTGACACAAAGGGAAATAGTAACAATCATTAACCCCTTAGTGACCGAGTCAATTTGCAGCTTAATGACCGGGCCAATTTTTGCAATTCTGACCACTGTCACTTTGTGAGGTTATAACTCTGCAACGCTTTAACGGATCCCGCTGATTCTGAGAATGTTTTTTCGTGACATATTGTACTTAATGTTAGTGGTAAAATTTCTTCGATATGACTTGCGTTTATTTATGAAAAAAACAGAATATATAAAATGGTAAAAAAAAAATTTTTTTGCAATTTTCAAACTTTTATTTTTTATGCCCTTAAATCAGAGACATATGTCACACAAAATACTTAATAAATAACATTTCCCACATGTCTACTTTACATCAGCACAAGTTTGGAAACAAAATTTTTTTTGCTAGGAAGTTATAGGTTAAAAGTTGACCTGCGATTTCTCATTTACAAAACCATTTCTTTTAGGGACCACATCACATTTACAGTCACTTTAAGGGGTGTACCTGACAGGAAATACCCAAAAGTGACACATTCTAAAAATTGCACCCCTCAAGGTGCTCAAAACCACATTCAAGAAGTTTATTAACCCTTTACGTGCTTCACAGAAACTGAAGCAATGTGGAAGGAAAAAATTAACAATTAACTTTTTTTAACGAACATTTTATTCAGAATCAATTTTTTTTTTTTGCACAAAGTGTAAAAAGAGAAAATGAACCACAAAATTAGTTGTGCAATTTCTCCTAAATACGCTGACACTCCATGTGTGGTGGTAAACCACTGTTTGGGTACACGGCAGAGCTCGGAAGGGAAGCAAAATTGGCTGGAATTGAGATTTGGACACCATGTCGCGTTTGGAGAGCCCCTGATGTGCCTGAACAGTGGAAACCCCCAACAAGTGACCCTTGACAAGCTTTTTGGAGTTGGAAATTTCATTCTTTAGCAGGAATTGGCACCTGTCCACACTGCCAAAAGTACCAATATCTGGTTTATAAACAACAGTATCACTGTGCTTGGTTGGCCAGCAAACTCGCCTGACCTTAACCCCATAGAGAATCTATGGGGTATTGTAAAGAGGAAGATGAGAGACACGAGATCCAACAATGCAGACGAGCTGAATGCTGCTATCAAAGCAACCTGGGCTTCCATAACACCTCAGCAGTGCCACAGGCTGATCGCCTCCATGCCATGCCGCATTGATACAGTAATTGATGCGAAAGGATGCCCGAACAAGTATTGAGTGCATTTACTGAATATACATTTCAGTAGGCCAACATTTCAGATTTTAAAATCATTTTTTCAAGCTTGTGTTATAAAATTTCTAATTTACTGAGATAATGACTTTTGGTTTTTCATTGGTTGTAAGCCATAATCATCAACATTAACAAAAATAAACACTTGAAATACATCACTCTGTTTCTAATGACTCTATATAATATATGAGTTTCACTTTTGTATTGAAGAACTGAAATAAATTTTTGATGATATTATAATTTTGTGAGATTCACCCGTATTACCCACATTCAGTGTAGGGACAGCTGGTGGAGGAGGGATAGCTTTGGATTAGAGGCATATAAGCAGAGTTTATTGCCTTACAGTCCTTCTATATAAATATTGCTGCTGCAACGCAAAAATTAAAGTCATTTTCAGGGCTACATATTTTCTTTCCCCTATTAATGCCAGAAAGTTTGCAGGCATATGTACTAGCAGGAATGCGGGATGCCGTGACAAGCAGGAGGCAGAGCGAGAGTTAACAGGTACTTTATGAAAAAGATTCTTGTCAGTGAATACTCCACGCAGGGAGTTTGCAAAAATATAACAATTACAAATATAGGGGGGTTAAGCAATGGAGATGCAGAGTAAATAACGATCAGTAAAAATGAATCAACTTATCAGTCTGCGGCTCCCGAATGGAAGAGGTTGAAAGATTCCACAGTGTTGACGCAGGTGGCGCGAGACGTCTCTGAAGCGATCCTGGATGAAGTTGAAGCACTGTCTCTGTATCGAAATGGCGTTCCTTGGCTTTTCCAGACGTGATCTCCCGGTCCTGGTACACGGTGTGGTACGGGAAGTAGAAGATGGTGAAGCAAGCATAGCACAAAGTTCCGGAATAGAGGATACAGCGGGGCTAATGACTCAGAGTGTTGCTCGATTTCAGTATTGTGGAGCTTGTCAGCTACTGTGAAGGATGCAGACTAGTCAGGGCTCTCGGGTACGGAAGTCTGCAAGGTGCGCGGCTCTCTCCGTACACAGGCTGTGCGAATAGGAGAGGACAGACCGAAGAGCAGGCCTGGTGGTTGACAGAGTCAATCTTCTCCTGCGTGTTCCCTCTCTTCCCGCCAGGATCCCCGTTTGCGCGCGCTCAGCTCCTTTTATCTCTTCCCCGCCCCCTACAGTGAGGTGCCAAGGTCTGATACGGTCAGGAAGTCCTTCCCCCAGCAGCAATGGTGACAGCCCCAATGGTTCCAGCCCAGACACACAAGAAACTGCCTAGTAGTCCAGTCAAAATACGGTTTGACCCGAACAAATTCCAAGAAAGCGTTTTATGATTTTTTTTTATTACTATTATATGTGGGGAACAACATTAAAAGTTTTCCAAAAATTGATCACCACAAAGGTCCCAACTATGACGTCATAAGACGATGACAGCAATCGCACTAAAAATAACGAATATTTCCCTATTTCAAAGCTGTAGCTGTAGGTTACAGAAGAGTTTGCATTTTGTATACTATATATTTTCATATAACAATTTTTATACAAATTTTTATAATAACTACATGGACAGGCGAGGTCATGCCGTCATTAATGACGTCATGACATACATGTACATTTCTAGAAATTATTGAATTAATACACAGTGCATTTTAAGACCTTCTTAATCACTGAATAAGCGTGTCAGGTCAATAGTCACTATTTTCATCATCAGACACTGCTTCCTCACTCATATTGTCACAATGCCCTTCTTGACATGGTCCGCATACCCGTGAACAGGTAAGTCCGTGTCTTTTGCAAGTGCACCGAAGTGTACTACAACCACGAGAACAATTGCAGTGAATTATTTTCAGAAGTGTTTCTGGCGCGGGTGAAGTATCCATCATCACTGGAACTAGACTGTTCTGCAATTCCCATCCCCATTCAGTAGTGTCCATGGCCTCACCATTGTCCATCCAAAGCATCACTTGGAGGTAACTCTGAAGGGCATGATACTTCGTTGCAGAGGAGGTCGGTGGCAGTCGTTCAGGTGTAACAAAGATTTTGGCTGAACCAACTTTTTTGCAGAGAGTAGAATAGCTTATTGCAGACAGCTTGTCTCCAGGTTTGCCGCCGAACAATGCCACCATCGCTTTACAACCAGAGTCTTCAATCTCAGCTCTGTCTTTGTTAGTTGTGGAAAAGACTTTAGCACAGCTATTTAAGACCGAGTCTCCCTTCAAAACCTTGTGTAGACCAAGTTTTTTTCCGATTCCAAAAACCGAGGTAGTGGTATCGCAACCCGTGAATGCATGAAGGAACAGAAGACTGCTGCAGACATGGTTTCCAAGGAACTTATTCATAACCTTAATGTCGTATACTGTTGCAGGACTCCCTTTATCCGAGTAGAAATAAAGCTTGTTGCCATCGCTGGTTGACGCGTGATGAAGTAACAACACCAAAAGATCTGTATCTTCGCCAATGAGACTAGTACTTATGTTGGATGACATTGACACTGCTGCCTTAACAATCTCCACATCTGCATCCCCCTCTGATTGTATTACGTGGCAACCTCTGTCATTCATGCACTGTGAAACGAGATTGATAAGAAACTGTTTGTTCTCCATATTCGAAAGGAAGTCCTCCTTTTTCCCGACAAATTTCGTTCCTTCAGCAATGTTCACTTTGTTACTTGTTCGTTTTTTGCGCTGTCGCTGATGGGTAATGTCCTTAGTGTTTGGTCCTCCAATGTAACCATCAAATACTATCGTAGCCTTACCATAGTGTTTTAGTGTGAAAGATGCATAGTCTTCAGCGATTGAACAATATGTCTTTCATTTTGACCACTTCAGTCGATGGAGAAGAGAACCTCCGTCAAGAACATAATGTTCCACTTCTGGTACATCCTTGAGTACTGCGTCATCTGAACTCTGTCCTTTTATAGCAGCCATCAGTTGTGCTTTGTTTGGTTTGCGTAAGAGATGTTTTGCCTCAAAGAGGGATGGTGGGTATGGTGAAAGTTCATAGGCCATCACCTCATCAAGGGAAAGATCAGCAGTTTGAGACACTACAAGAAACCTTTGGAACAAAAGAGCGGGGTCTATTGTTATGTCCTTAGCAACGTCAATAGCCTCACTGGATGCCAGGGTCTTGGCTTTCATTGACCGCTTGTACTTAACAGAAAACAGTAATTGACCCTCCATTGTTGCCACTATTTCTCTGCCAATGGTGAACAGGTTATGGACATTCACATCCTTATTTGCATTGACACCAGTGATAATGTTGCGAAGAGACACTTCATCAGAGAAAGGCGAAAAGGTCTCGAGTTTATCTGCAATTTTCTCCAGGTCTTCACGATCTCTTCTCGTCCTTGACGTTCTTGCCTCCTTGTGTTGTTCACTGGTGACAAAGCTCTGGCGAGTGAAATCCTGCATTGCATCACTGTAGGAAGAGGATACTGGCACAGACATAGTCCACAAGGCCCTCTAATGTTCGGACATTCCACTTCCTCTGGTGAGTCCTCCTGCAGTTTTTACGGAGCGTATCAGAGCTTGCTCGATGACTAGGTCACAACCCATTCCTGCCCAGTACTGATCAGTCCGCCTTACAACATGCAAGCCATTCATAAATCTATGGAAGACTGATGGCATATCATCTTCCAGAGTGGTCATAGACTGGAGGTAAAGGTAGGTGGCCTTCACATAGTTCCCATGCCCAGCAGCTGCAAGAATGGGCAAACATTCGGCTACAGCATGAAGGTGCATCAGCCAGGATCCTGTACGATCGGCCTCGATAAGCTCCCTTGCAATTCCTACCATCTGTTGGTAATTCAGCCATAGTTTACTGGTGCAAGAGTGAGCGGATAATCTGTTTCTTTTGGTGGACAATTTCACTAAGGCAGGTAGAAGTGATGACCAAATTCAAGTCACTCTCCCCTGTCAGTGTCCGAGCATACAACTGCTCAAGTTCTTGCAACAGGTCTGCAAAACCGGGATGGTCGCAAAGTACTTTGCAACTTGCTGAGTAAGACACTGATCAAGGAGGAGATGGCCACGAACTGCACACTGAACTGCCTTTCCAGTCATGATGTGTTGCACAGCATTGTCACCGTAAATTGTTCCCAAGATCTCTTTGATTCTACTCCCATCCATCAACGTTCATATGGCACCCATAAGATTCATCAATGTGTGGAAGCTCCCGAGCATCAGGACAACATCTCGAACCGGGCTGTCTTCAGGCAGCTCGTGTTTGATTTCTGACGCTTTCTAGTAGAGTGGCTGATCGAATGTAACAGCTGCAGCGGATCGGTATTTATCAGCAAGGTTGCACAGATACTCAAGAGTAGAGAAGATGCATGACTTGTCTCCGGAATACATGTCAATGATGGGCAGGAAGATTACCGAAGACGACCCCGGATGATCACAGTCTTTATCCAGCATGTGCATCATTCCATTCCAGCTCGGTGCAGGCTGTTTGAAGCGTAAAGACATCTCCCACAATACATCAACATGATGGTCAATGGCGTCGAGAAATGGCAAGGGCTTGAATTTTATGTTTCGGCGAGTGTGTTTTGCAAAACGGTATTCCCTTACATCAACTCTGTTTTGTTCAACTATCTCCAAGTCCGCAGTCTTCCGTCTGAGAACAGTGCGACTGACCTTCCTTCCTGGAGTCACAATAGCTACCTGTCACGGGTGTGTCGCTGCGAAGATCGTCGCGATTGCACACCCTGACTTCTCACAGCTGAGTTTCTGCTGCTGGGTGTTTTTCGGCAGTGAGAGAGTTAATTCTCCCTCTCTCTGTGCTGGACAAGACCAGCCTCGCTCAGCTGCAATTAATGTTGCGATAATTGGATTTCTTCATATACCTGCCTGTCTGCTAGGGAAGTGTCGGTGAAAGCATTCATGCAGACCAGCACAGCGGATCATATTGAGAAGTCTAAAGCTAAGAGTACCTGTTGTGGTTTTCTCCTCTCCTCGCTTTATTATTTATCTCCTTACCATTTGGTGTTCCCTCTGTAGTTGTTGTTTTGTATGCAAGGTGTCTTTTGTTTTACCCCTTGTACTGTCTCGTTCGTCTTATACTGTGTGTAGGCAGTTACCTTCCCGTTCCCTGTGGTGGTAATCAGGGTCCTTCTCAGGACTAGATTACAGTTGTCAGGGATTCACAGGAGATAGGGTTACGCTGGCGGCCTGGACCTCTGTACCATCAACAGTACCTCCAGGTAGAGGGATTAGTCAGGACCCCAGCTTAGGGTCAGCATAGACCCCGGTCCTCCTTATGCAGAGACAGCGTGACATTTTCACCGACCACTAAAAATTTTCTCGTCACCATGGATCCAGTAGTCAGTCTTGCTCGGCAGTTGCAGAGTTTGTCCATGGAGCTGGCGGACGTTAAGTCCAAGGTTTTGTACCCCCCGGAGCAGGCCAGACCTGAACCTAAAGTAGCTCTCCCTGACAGATTCACTGGGGGGCGGGACAAGTTTTTTGCTTTCCGGGAGGCATGTAAATTGTACTTTCGGCTGCGACCTCGGTCATCTGGGAGTGAAGAACAAAGGGTGGGGATTGTCATCTCGCTCCTACAAGGAGACCCCCAATCCTGGGCGTTCGCTCTCCCCCCGGGCTCCCCAGCTCTCCAGTCAGTGGATGGGTTTTTTGCAGCTATGGGTCTTGTATATGATGACCCGGATCGGGTCTCCCTTGCTGAATCTAAGTTACGTAGGATACAGCAGGGAGATCGTCCGGCGGAGGAATTCTGTTCGGAGTTCCGTAGGTGGGCCACAGACACCCAGTGGAATGACCCGGCTCTTAGGAGCCAGTTTTGTCAAGGTTTAGCTGACAAATTAAAGGATGTGCTGGCACATCCACGTCCTCTGGAGGCCGCTATGGCCCTTGCTATTCGTATTGACAGACGTCTTCGGGAGAGGTGCGGGGTAACTTCGCCCCCTGTTATGACTCCACCTTCCTCAAGGGTCCCTTATACGGAGGTTCCCCTAGTCAGTCCAGAGGAGCCTATGCAATTAGGAGGGACATCATTCCGGGGGAGGGGATCGGTGGGGCGCCACAAAACAAGAAGTTGTTTCTTCTGTGGGAAAAAGGGACATTTTATTGGGGGGTCTCCATCCCGTTCTTTGCAGAGTGAGAAGTCGCCGGAAAACTATTGATCCCAGATTGTGTGGTGGACTGCAATCTGGGAGTAAGTATTTCGTACCTAAATTCGTCTCAGTTTCTCTTACCGGCGGAGGTGGTGGTGGGTGTGAGAACTGAGAGGATATCTGTTCTTCTGGATAGTGGGGCCGGGGCTAATCTGGTGGATGCTCGCTTTGCCCGGGTTCAAGGTATGCGATTGAGTGTGTTGGCTAAACCCGTCCCCATATTCTCGATCGACGCCAGACCTCTCGGTCAGGGAAGTTTTTTGCAAGCAGTGCATAACATAGATCTTCAAGTGGGGGCGTTACATAAAGAACTGTTGTCTTGTTATGTGTTGGAGGGTCTTCCTACTCCTATAGTGCTGGGCCTTCCTTGGTTAACTAAGCATAACCCGGTTATTAATTGGCAATCCAGAGAGATAAGTCAATGGAGTGAATTCTGTATAAAAACTGCATGAATACGGTCATTGGTACGGTCGCTCCTAGGGCCTTACCTCCATTTCTGGTAGACTTTGAGGATGTATTCTCGGACAAAGGGTGTCAAGAACTACCTCCTCATCGCGAATATGACTGTTCTGTTAACTTGATCCCTGGGGCCAAATTACCGAAATCTAGGTTGTATAACCTTTCTGGTCCTGAGAGACAGGCCATGAAGGATTATATTTCAGAGAGTCTGGCTAAGGGGCATATTAGACCTTCATCTTCCCCGGTGGCCGTGGGGTTCTTCTTTGTGAAGAAAAAAGATGGAGGCCTACGCCCTTGCCTGGATTTCCGTGAGCTTAATCGGATTACGGTCCGAGATCCGTATCCGCTCCCACTTATTCCCGATCTCTTCAATCAGATCGTGGGTGCCAAATGGTTCTCTAAGTTGGATCTCAGAGGGGCGTACAATCTGATTAGGATGAAGGAGGGGGATGAGTGGAAGACGGCGTTTAACACTCCGGAGGGGCATTATGAGAACCTTGTCATGCCATTTGGTCTGAGTATTGCCCCGGCGGTGTTTCAACACTTTGTAAATGACATCTTTCGCCACCTAATGGGACAGTTTGTGGTCATATATCTGGATGATATCTTAATTTACTCGCCGGATCTTGTGTCTCATCAGGAGCATGTTAGACAGGTGTTACAGATCTTGCGGGATAATAAACTGTACGCCAAATGGGAGAAGTGTGTGTTCGCCGTACAGGAACTTCAGTTTTTAGGGTTCCTGGTGTCAGCATCCGGTTTTCGTATGGACCCTGGGAAAGTGCGGGCAGTTCTTGAGTGGGATCTGCCAGAGGATCTTAAGGCATTACAACGTTTCTTGGGGTTTGCTAACTACTACCGGAAATTCATTCGTAATTTTTCGTCCATAGTTAAACCTCTCACAGACATGACTAAAAAAGGGACGGATTTTTCAAAATGGTCTGACAAGGCTTGTCAAGCGTTTTCTTCCTTGAAAAAATGTTTTGCTTCAGCACCCATACTTATTCAGCCTGATGCGTCACAGCCGTTCATTGTTGAGGTGGACGCTTCCGAGGTAGGGGTGGGAGCAGTATTGTCACAAGGTTCGTCCCCTGGTAAATGGCATCCGTGCACCTTCTTCTCTAAAAAATTGTAGTCCGCGGAGAGGAATTATGATGTCGGCAATAGGGAACTCTTGGCCATTAAGTTAGCTTTTGAGGAGTGGCGTCATTTTTTGGAGGGGGCAGTCCACCCAGTCACCGTCATTACTGATCACAAAAACCTGCTATATTTAGAGTCCGCTAAACGTCTGAATCCCAGACAAGCTAGGTGGTCGTTGTTTTTTACCAGGTTTAATTTTGTCGTCACATATCGTCCTGGGTCAAAAAATGTTAAGGCGGATGCCTTATCTCGCTGTTTCCCAGGGGCTGGGAATACGGAGGACCCGGTTCTGGTTCAGGAGGGACGCCCCTGTTGGACCTCCAGGGAGACTGTTTGTTCCAAATCAGTTGCGACAAAAGGTGATCGAGGCACACCATAATTCAGCTTTAGCAGGACACCCAGGGAGTAAAGCAACTGAGGATCTCCTCTCGCGCCGGTTTTGGTGGCCTAACTTACATAGGGAGGTGGTAACTTTTGTCGCGTCCTGCGAGGTTTGTGCGCGCTCTAAGACCCCACATACCCGTCCGTTGGGACCCTCTTACCTTTGAAGATCCCGGAGCGTCCGTGGACTCATCTGTCTATGGACTTCATTACGGACCTCCCGCCATCTTCGGGTAAAACAGTCATACTCGTTGTAGTGGACAGGTTCAGCAAGATGGCACATTTTATCGCTCTTCCTGCTCTTCCTAATGCTAAAACTCTTGCGCAGGTGTTTATTGGTGAGATTGTAAGACTTCACGGGGTACCCTCCGATGTGGTGTCGGATCGGGGGTCTCAGTTTGTGTCCAAATTCTGGAAAGCATTTTGTACACGGCGGGGGATGCAGTTGTCATTTTCATCGGCTTTTCACCCGCAGTCCAATGGTCAGACAGAGCGTCTGAACCAGAGCTTGGAGACATATCTCCGGTGTTTTGTGTCAGAGAACCAGGAGGACTGGGCTTCTTTCTTGCCTCTGGCGGAGTTTGCTCTAAATAATAGGCGGAGCGAGTCCACTGGTAAGTCCCCGTTTTTTGGGGCATATGGTTTTCACCCCCAGTTTTGTACTTTCAATAGGGGGGGCTCTTCTGGGATTCCTGAGGAGGAACGATTTTCGTCGTCACTTGCTTCAGTGTGGAGAGGAGTGCTGAATAATCTGAGTACTATGGGGAACCGATACAAACGTATGGCTGATAGGAGGAGAGTGTCTGGTCCGGACCTAAGTGTGAACGATCTGGTATGGTTGTCTACCAAGAATATAAAACTTAAGGTTCCCTCCTGGAAACTGGGTCCCAGGTTCATCGGGCCATACAAGATCAGTTCTATAATTAATCCGGTTGCATTCCGTCTTTACCTCCCTCCCACTTTTAAAATTCATAATGTGTTCCACAGATCGTTGCTTAAGAGGTATGTGGCACCGGTGATACCTTTACCTCCTCCTCCTGTGGTGGTCAATGGTAACTTGGAGTTCCAGGTGTCGAGAGTCATCGATTCACGTCTGAATCGCCGGTCCCTTCAGTACCTTGTTCATTGGAGGGGGTATGGTCCTGAGGAGAGGATGTGGGTTCCTGCGTCGGATATTAACGCAGACCGATTGGTTCGGGCCTTCCACACTACTCACCCAGATAAACCCGGCCCTGAGGGTCCGGAGGCCCCTCGTAGAAGGGGGGGTTCTGTCACGGGTGTGTCGCTGCGAAGATCGCCGCGATTGCACACCCTGACTTCTCACAGCTGAGTTTCTGCTGCTGGGTGTTTTTTCGGCAGTGAGAGAGTTAATTCTCCCTCTTTCTGTGCTGGACAAGACCAGCCTCGCTCAGCTGCAATTAATGTTGCGATAATTGGATTTCTTCATATACCTGCCTGTCTGCTAGGGAAGTGTCGGTGAAAGCATTCATGCAGACCAGTAGAGCGGATCATATTGAGAAGTCTAAAGCTAAGAGTACCTGTTGTGGTTTTCTCCTCTCCTCGCTTTATTATTTATCTCCTTACCATTTGGTGTTCCCTCTGTAGTTGTTGTTTTGTATGCAAGGTGTCTTTTGTTTTACCCCTTGTACTGTCTCGTTCGTCTTATACTGTGTGTAGGCAGTTACCTTCCCGTTCCCTGTGGTGGTAATCAGGGTCCTTCTCAGGACTAGATTACAGTTGTCAGGGATTCACAGGAGATAGGGTTACGCTGGCGGCCTGGACCTCTGTACCATCAACAGTACCTCCAGGTAGAGGGATTAGTCAGGACCCCAGCTTAGGGTTAGCATAGACCCCGGTCCTCCTTATGCAGAGACAGCGTGACACTACCATCCCAATGCCGTGGAAAGTCCCCTTCCCATCTAACGTGATTATATTATGATCGACTTTGTCCTCAGCGAACAGCAGTGCCGTATCCAATCTGTCTTTGGTCCCACCGAGTACATCCTGGACAACAGAAGCGGCAGCGTTTTCCTCGAATCGCTGAACTTCCGAATATGATGAACAATATCTCATGTCTGAGAGACTGTCAACAAGAAATCGAGTCCTGAAATGATGATGGAGCTGGACTGCTAACCCAAGCTGCAATGGAGCTACTACAGCCCTGGGACATACAGCCTGAACAACTGATTGTCCAATGCTTGCGACCTTCCTGTGAATGTCCTTTCCAATGAAGAGGGTTTCAAGCAAGCAAAGCAAACTCAGGGGGAGATAATCTAAGGCAGACTGATATTCAAGTGAAGAAGTCTTCGGATATTCATCGGTTGAAGATGGGATGTTAGACTTGATATCGCTCTTGATTAGTTTGGCCGCAGTCTCTATGATGGCTCTCTTCTGGGCTTCTTCATCCGTTTCCTGACTACGGAAATAGTCCCTCAGGATTATTCTGGTCTTTTCACGGAAAGTTACAATGTTAGGCAACTCTTCACACTCTGCTATGAATAGCGAATCGCTATACCTCTCCTCCAGCCTATACCTCAGCCATTTATTACTATAGGCAGCACTGTCTCCTTCTACAAGATACTCCGTCATTTTCTTTGCAAGATCTGTGACAGTCAGTTGCTCTTCATCATTGTCCTCGAGAAATGCACACATTCTCAAGAACGCTTGCTCTTGGTCCATGTTCATCGGCCTCCCTACCTTCCGCGGTTTCTTGGTAGTAGATCCACCACCATGATGAATAGGAATTCCGTAATTTGTCCTAAAGTTTATGTCACATGAACGATGATGCAGACAGTCTGCAGCATGTAAGTCCTTCCCAAAGTACGCGATTCTCCCTTGAATGATGATTGCCCAGTCATCATTACGCTGTTTGCAATGTGACAAGATGGACCTTACAAATCCATCCGTTTTAACAAAGCTATAGTCATCGAAATCACTAGATCTTGTCTTCACCACTTCATGTCCACAGAACAAACACTGCGTCGTGCTATCATAGGATCCAGTAGACACCCGTGTACCTCTCTTGGCAGGTGAACGATGAACGGAAGTAGCTTTCTTATGCAAGTCTATTTGCATCTTGTTTATGTAGCTCATATGACATCTCTTGTGCACCACTGCTCCAGCAGCTACCACAGTGCTAACGCCCCTCTCAATACTATTGATCCCTTCAGCTCCTTTCACACCAATCACCATTCTTTCTCTGTCATCTTCTATTTCATGGCTGCATAAGGGGCAAGTTTCTTGACTTTCCATCATTCTCAGCTCTGTAAAAGAATAGAAGATAAATAAATCATTAAATAATGAATATAATAATAGTAGTAATTGTAAAAGAAATATGATAGTGTCACGGTGTGTCGCCGCGAAGATTGTCGCGATTACACAACCTGACTTCACACAGCTGAGTTTTTGGTGCTTGGTGTTTGTCGGCAGTGAGGGAGTTAATTCTCCCTCTCTCTGTGCTAGACGAGGCCCAGCCTCGCCCAGCTGCAGTTAATGCTGCACTAATGAGATTCCTTCAAATACCTGCCAGTCTGCTAGAGAAGTGTCGGTGATAGCATTCATGCAGACCAGCAGAGCGGATCGTGGTATTGTGAAGTCTGAAGTGAAGAGTACCTGGTGTGGTTTTCTCCCCTCCTCGCTTTATTATTTATCTCCTTACCCGTTGGTGTTCCCTCTGTATTTGTAGAGTGAGTTTTGTATGCAAGGTGGTCTTTTATTTTACCCCTTGTACTGTCTCGTTCGTCTTATACTGTGTGTAGGCATTTACCTTCCCGTTCCCTGTGGTGGTGATCAGGGTCCTTCTCAGGACTAGATTACAGAGGGTCAGGGATTCACAGGAGATAGGGTTACGCTGGCGGCCTGGACCTCTGTACCATCAACAGTACCTCCAGGTAGAGGGATTAGTCAGGGCCCCAGCTTAGGGTCAGCATAGACCCCGGACCTCCTGTATACAGTGACAGCGTGACAGATAGACACTGAAAGGCGAGTCGTATTTAACATTTTACAGCTTTGGTGGCCATATTCTTTGACGTCACATTTGGACCCTTTGTGGTAACCCTATCTTGGTAAACTTTTAGTATGTTTTTCCCTACATGTAATACTACCCCAAAAAAAAAAAAACCCGCTTTCTTGGAATTTGTTCAGGGTAAAGGGTTTTTTTTTTCATATTTTGACTGGACTATAGCCCGGTCCATCTTCCATCACATATATAGCTCATTTAAAATACGCAAGGCATGCGGTAAGGGACAGGGAAGTGGATGTGCTGTTGATGATGCATGCACAGGCCGTTGGCCAGGGAAACTGTGCCTGCTGTGGGAGCACAACAAACACACTTATCGACAAGACCTAGCTTCCTGTCCCACTTTGCAGGGAAGCACGGGACACCACTCTTGAAGACAAAGTAGTGAGAACAAGTGGTCGATTGGATGGCAGATGCTTCCAGTACATATATAGTGATGCTCATATATTTGAGCAGCCACGATCAGAAGAAGATGACGGTGAGGAATGGCAATTGGTGTCTGAAGAGGTAGATCATGATTAGACAGTTGCCAACAAGTGATTTTCTTAAGTCAACAAGGCAGGAGGACCAGAGTGCGAAAGTATAAGACGAGGGGTTGGCTGATGAAGTCACTGACCAAACCTGAGAAGATGGCATGCAGAGCGAGGAGAGCAGAGGAGGAGGGATCCGCAGCACCTCAAAAGGCAGAGATAGGAAGTGGGGTGGCCAGAGGGAGAGGGTGGGCAACTGTTCTCCAGAGCACCTACACTCAGCAATTTCCCAGGCCAAGGGTCAGGTGTTCCGCAGTCTGGTGCTTTTTTAAAGAAAGTGTGGACGATAAAAGAACTGTCATTTGCATCTGTGCCATAGTAAGGTCAGCAGGGGCCTGACCACCACTCGCATGCTCAGGCACATGTCATCAAAGTACCCAACTAAGTGAGCAGAACACCTAGTTCCACAATGAGTGTCTGCGGGTGAAATCACTGCCTCTTCCCCTGTGCTACATGCTATGCTTGTCAATCTCCTGTCCAAGATGCAGGTTAGGATGCACATTTGCACCACCATCAGCAACCATATCTAAATTTTTGGTGTAGCACAGCATTCAACTGTACCTACCCCAGGTCTCGGTACTCAGTCCCCGGTCCTAGTATTTTTCCCAGTGTGCCATCCCTGCCTTACACCAGGTGTCCCATAACATTACCGCTGCCCTGACAAATGCAGTTACTGAGAAGGTCCACTTAATGACCGAAATGTGGATAAGTGCTTGTGGCCAGGGATACTACATTTCCCTAAAGGCACACTGGGTGAACCTTAAGGAGGCCGGAACCGAGTCAGACCCTGTGTTGGCACATGTGCTACCAACGCAGAGGGTGGCAGACCCTAATTCCATCAGGGTTTCTTCCACCTGGCACATCAGTTCCTGTCCCCCCTCCTCCTGATCATCCTCCATCTTTGAATTGTCATCTCAGAGCATGTCATCCATAGCAGTCACAAGTTGAAAGCACTGCAGCACTGCCTCGGTGAAGCGGCAACAGGCTGTGCTGAAACTAATTTGTTTAGGTGACAAACAGCACACTGCCACAGAAAGGTTTCTCTCACTAGGCGATCCACATGCAAATCTTTCATATTAACCCAGGAATTGTCCTTCAGACCGAAACCTTTCCATTTAACAAGATATTGTAGTCAACGTCTAACATGTCCAGAACCCAAAATTCGTTCCACCTCATACTCCTTGTCCCCCTCCAAACTACTTTAATGATGTCATGAGGACCCAGTGTCCCCTCAAACCTTTTAAAAAGAGAGGAATGGAAGGAATTATTAATCCTCCAACTGGAAGTTGGAGTTAAACCGTCACAGGAAAAAAATTTAGGAGCAAATTTCCTTGATGGAACCTTTAAATTAAGATTTTTTTGAGGAAAGCCAAACAAAATCTCCTACCTTAAAGAAAGAAGACCTCCTACATCTGCAGTTCGCTGCTCTTTTTTTCGTCCAATCACAGGTTATCAAAAGATCTGTTTCAACGTCTCTCCAGACCTTAAAAACTAGCAGTAGAGGTGCAGTTGTAGAGAGTGAACTCAGCCAGAGAAAGAAAATCCACCCAGTCCTCTTGATTAGCTGAAACTAAGCTTCTTAACCCCTTTCTGCCATCGGACGTACTATCCCGTCCATGTGACCAGGGACAATCTGACCATGGACGGGATAGTACGTCCCATGCGATCGGACGCGCTCCCGGGGGGAGGGCGGCCATTCGCGGCCGGGTGTCAGCTGATTATCACAGCTGACACCCGGCACTATGTGCCAGGAGCGCTCCCGGACCATTCACCCCTGGCACACCGCGGTCAAACATGATCGCGGTGTACCGGGGGCACAGGAAAGCATCGCGCAGGGAGGGGGCTCCCTGCGTGCTTCCTGAGACCCTCAGAACAGCGCGATGTGATCGCGCTGTTCTGAGGCCTTCCTCCCTGCAAAGACCCCGGATCTAAGATGGCTGCGGGGTTCTGCAGGGAGCCTGCAGCAGTGCCTGTGAGATCACTGGTCTCACAGAGTGCTGTGAACCAGCGTCGGACTGGAACACCTTGGGCCCACCAGAGAAAATCATTCTTGGGGCCCACTATGTAGCTACATAGAAATAAATACAAGACCACAAATTGTGCAGTAAAACACACTAATATCAGGATATAATATAAGGTAGTATGTTGTGAATGGGCTTGAGATGAGTTCTGAGCAGAGGCTCCCTCTGGTGGTTACAAGCGGTGCTGGTCTGTCCAGTGAAGATTGTGAGGATTGGGAATCAGGTGTTACTGACTGGTCTTATATAAGGGAGTCACCTTCCCATCAGGGTTGCCGGTGATCAATTGTTCTGGTCTCAATCCTTGAATCCTGTTTCCCTTGTAGCCTGCTGTGTCGTGTCTGCATCTCCTGCTATCAGATAAGACATTTTCTTCTTTTTGTTTTTGTGCTAGATTTTTGCATTTTATCCTGCACTTCTGTGGGGGCCTTCAGGGTCCCCTCCGGGGGCTTTTGCCCTCTCAGTTAGTTCAGCCACTGATGTTTGTACTTTTGCTTTTTGCAGTTTTTTCAGTGGCTGCTGTTTTGATTTTGTTACACCAGAGAACTAATTTAGGTGGTAGAGGTCGTGTGATCTCAGGTGTTTTTGAAATTAGTAGAGTTGGTGCTTTTCAGGGTTTTCTGGGATTGCAGTAAGTACCCTTCCTATCCTTTTCTATTTAGTTAGTTTGGGCCCCAGCGTTTGCTCATGCTATTTTCTTTCTGTGTCAGTGTTTCTTCTTGTCTAACTGCCATTACATGTTTGGGGGCTTTCTATTATCTTTGGGGTTCTGCTCCGGGGCAGATAGCTTTCCTATTTCTATCTTTAGGTGTAATTAGTTTCTCAGGCTGTGACGAGGCGTCTAGGACCAACGTAGGAACGCTCCACGGCTGCCTCTAGTTGTGGTGGTTAGTCAGGGTACTGCAATCTCATAGATTCCAACTGCTCTGGTGTATTGCCTTTTTACCTGCACTCCTCAGCTACCAAATCATAACAGTATCACCGGCCTAAAATTTAATATTGTATGGTACTCACAGAAGGGAAAAATATTGTGAAAGAAAAAAAAAAACAAAAAAACAAACAGGTTGTCAGAGTTGTCAGAGATATTTTTCTGTTTGTTGCATTTTTTTTTTTTCCCTCTGTATCTCTGGGTGCTGGGGAGGATCTTTTCTCTCAATGGAGTTTGCACAGTTGTCTGGCCGTGTGGATCAGCTTGCCACTGAGGTTCAGAGTATTGCTGCATATCTTGCTAGGTTGCCTGTTGTGGAACCTAGGATCCCCATGCCAGATTTGTTTTTAGGGGATCGAGCTAAGTTTCAGAATTTCAAAAATAATTGTAAATTGTTTTTTGCCTTAAAATCTAAGTCCTCAGGGAACGCAGCGCAGCAGGTTCAAATTGTCATCTCTCTCCTGCGCGGCGATCCTCAGGATTGGGCTTTTTCCCTGACACCTGGGGATCCTATTTTGAGTGATGTTGATGCATTTTTTCAGGCTTTGGGGTTATTGTACGATGAGCCTAATGTCACTGATCAAGCTGAAAAAGCCTTGTTGGCATTAAATCAGGGGCTTGATGACGCTGAGTTATACTGTCAGAGATTCCGTAGGTGGGCAGTCCTGACCAAGTGGAATGACGACGCTTTGGCGGCCCTTTTCCGGAAGGGTCTGTCAGATAATGTAAAGGATGTTATGGTGGGATTCCCTGTCCCCTCTGGTCTCAATGATTCTATGTCATTAGCGATTCAAATTGACAGACGTTTGCGTGAGCGGAGAAGTATGCGTGGAATAGTGTTGCCTTGTGAACCTGCTTCTGAATCCATGCAGTGTGATAGAGTGGTGTCTGGGGCACAGCGTCATGAGTTTCGAAAGCGCAATGGGTTATGTTTCTACTGTGGTGATGCCTCTCATGCTATTTCAGTCTGCCCTAAGCGGGGAAGACGTTTTGCACGCTCAGTTGTCTTGGGTAATGTTCAGACTAAGTTTTTATTAACTGTCACTCTGATATGCTCTCTGTCCTCATTTTCTGCTCAGGCTTTCGTTGATTCTGGAGCAGCTATTAACCTGATGGATTATGATTTTGCTAAACGTTGTGGGTTTCCCTTGATACCCCTGCAGAAGTCTATTCCCCTACTGGGGATCGATTCTACCCCTTTGGCTGAGAATAAACCTCAGTTCTCTACTCAGGTGATAATGAGGGTTGAACCTGATCACCAGGAGTGCTGCAAATTTTTGGTTCTCTATAATTTGCATGATATTATCGTACTGGGTTTCCCTTGGTTACAGTCTCATAATCCTGTTTTGGATTGGAAATCTGTGTCTGTAACCAGTTGGGGTTGCCAATGTGTTAATACCAACACTCCTGTTTTTTTCTGCCTCCCCCCAGGCTCAGGATGTTCCTGACTTTTTGATTGATTTTTCTGATGTGTTTAGCGAAAGTAAATCTGCATCCTTGCCTCCCCATAGGAGCTATGACTGCGCTATTGAATTAGTGCCGGGTAGTAAATTCCCTAAAGGTCGCCTTTTTAACTTGTCTGTACCTGAACATGACGCTATGCGGTCTTATATCAAGGAATCATTGGAGAAGGGTCATATCAGACCATCCTCTTCACCCTTAGGTGCCGGTTTTCAAAAAGGATGGTTCATTAAGGCCGTGTATTGATTATCGTCTTTTGAACAATATTACTGTGAAATATCAATATCCGTTACCCTTGATTTCTGACCTGTTTTCCAGGGTGAAAAACGCTACTTGGTTTACCAAGCTTGACCTCAGGGGGCGTATAACCTTATTCGCATTAAGCACGGGGATGAATGGAAGACGGCATTCAATACCCCTGAAGGGCATTTTGAGTACCTAGTGATGCCCTTTGGGCTCACTAATGCTCCTTCCGTCTTCCAGTCCTTCATGAATGACATTTTCAGGGATTTTGTGGACAAATTTCTGATTGTTTATTTGGATGATATCTTGATTTTTTCTAATGACTGGGACTCTCATGTGAAACATGTTCGAACTGTATTCCAGATTTTGAGAGAGAATGCTCTGTATGTGAAGGGATCAAAGTGTCTTTTTGGCGTACAGAGGATCTCATTTCTGGGATTCATTTTGTCCCCATCTGTTATTGAAATGGACCCGGTCAAGGTTCAGGCCATCTGTGATTGGGTCCAACCTACTTCATTAAAGGCTCTTCAAAGATTTTTGGGTTTTGCCAATTTTTATCGTAAATTTTTGGTAATTTCTCGGTTATTGTTAAACCATTAACTGATTTGACCAAAAAGGGTTCTGATGTGGTGAATTGGCCTCCTGAGGCAGTCTCTGCATTTCAGGAACTTAAGCAAAGATTCACTTCTGCTCCTGTTCTACGGCAGCCTGATGTTTCTCTGCCATTTCAGGTGGAGGTTGATGCCTCTGAAATTGGGGCAGGTGCCGTTTTGTCCCAAAAAGATCCAGAGACCTCTAAAAGTAACCCTTGTGCCTTTTTCTCTCGAAAATTTTCTCCTACTGAACGTAATTATGACGTGGGTAATCGGGAGTTATTGGCCATGAAGTGGGCTTTTGAAGAGTGGAGACATTGGCTGGAGGGAGCCAAACATCAGGTGGTGGTCCTTACGGACCATAAGAATCTGGTCTATCTGGAATCTGCCAAGCGACTCAATCCTAGACAGGCCAGGTGGGCCTTGTTTTTCACACGTTTTAATTTTGTGGTTTCCTTTCTTCCTGGCACTAAGAATGTTAAGGCGGATGCCCTCTCGAGGAGTTTCCTTGCGGACTCTCCTGAGTTATCTGATCCTTCTGTTATATTGAAAGAGGGTGTAGTTCTTTCCGCCATCTCGCCCAATTTGAGACTTGCTCTGGAGGGGTGTCAGGAGGATAGGCCCGAGTGCTGCCCTGTTGGAAAATTGTTTGTCCCGGACCAGTGGAAAAAGAGTGTGATGTCTGAGATTCATTGTTCCGCATTGGCTGGGCATCCCGGAATTTTTGGTACCAGAGACTTGGTTAGTCGGTCCTTTTGGTGGCCTACCTTGTCTCGTGATGTCAGGGAATTTGTGCAGTCCTGCGGGACTTGCTCTCGCTCCAAGCCTTGCTCTCGCTCTAGTGGTTTGTTGATGCCATTGCCTGTGCCCAAGAGACCATGGACCCATATCTCTATGGATTTCATTTCTGACCTTCCTGTTTCTCAGAGAATGACCGCCATCTGGGTAATTTGTGATAGGTTTTCCAAAATGATACATCTTATGCCATTATCTAAGTTGCCTTCCTCCTCTGAATTGGTGCCGTTGTTCCTTCAGCACGTGGTTCGTTTACACGGCATTCCTGAGAACATTGTGTCTGACAGAGGAGTCCAGTTTGTTTCCAGATTTTGGAGGACTTTTTGTTCTAAACTGGGTGTTCAATTGTCTTTCTCCTCGGCTTTTCATCCTCAGACCAATGGTCAAACTGAGAGAACAAACCAGACATTGGAGACTTATCTAAGATGCTTTGTGTCTGCTGATCAGGATGACTGGGTCTCTTTTTTGCCTTTGGCTGAGTTTGCTCTTAATAATAGGGCTAGCTCTGCCACTTTGATGTCTCTGTTTTTCTGTAATTCTGGGTTTCACCCTCGATTTTCTTCAGGACAGACGGAGGCTTCTGTCTGTCCAGGTGTTGACTCTGTTGTGGAGCGTATGCAACAGATTTGGGACCAGGTAGTGGAGAGGTTGTCCCTCTCTCAGGAGAAGGCCCAGCGGTTTGCTAACCGGCATAGGACTGATGGTGCTCGGTTTAAAGTAGGGGACTTGGTCTGGTTGTCCTCAAAAAATATTCCTATGAGAGTAGCATCTCCTAAATTTAAGCCTAGGTTCATTGGACCTTATAAGATCATGGAGATTATTAATCCTGTTTCTTTTCGTTTGCTTCTTCCAGGGACATTTAAGATCCATAACGTGTTCCACAAGTCCTTGTTGAAGAGGTTTGTTGAGCCAGTGGTTCCTGCTGCTGTGCCTCCTGACCCTGTTTTGGTTGAGGGCAATCTGGAGTATGTGGTTGAGAAAATATTAGATTCTCGTTTTTCTAGACGGAAACTCCAGTATTTGGTTAAATGGAGAGGTTATGGTAAGGAAGACAATTCTTCGGTGTTTGCTTCGGACATCCATGCTAGGAGACTTATCCGTGCGTATCATAGAACTCATCCTGACCGACCTGGTTGCTCAAATGAAGGTTCGGTGACCCCTCCTCAAGGGGGGGGTACTGTTGTGAATGGGCTTGAGATGAGTTCTGAGCAGAGGCTCCCTCTGGTGGTTACAAGCGGTGCTGGTCTGTCCAGTGAAGATTGTGAGGATTGGGAATCAGGTGTTATGCCCCCATAGATTATGCCCCCATAGATGCTGCATAGATTATGCCCCCATAGATGCTCCATAGATTATGCCCCCATAAGTTCTCCTTAGATTATGCCCCCATAGAAGCTCCATAGATTGTGCCCCCATAAATGCTCCTTAGATTATTCCCCCATAGATGCTCCATAGATTATGCCCCCATAAATGCTCCACAGATTATGCCCCCATAGATTATGCCCCCATAAATGCTCCACAGATTATGCCCCCATAAATGCTCCACAGATTATGCCCCCATAGATTATGCCCCTATAAATGCTCCACAGATTATGCCCCCATAGATATGCCCCTAGATTATGCCCCCATAGATGCTCCACAGACTGTGCCCCCATAGATGCTGCAAAAAAAAAAAAAAGACATACTCACCTCTCGTCGCTGGGGGCCAGGTGCTGGTGTCCTGAGCAGGCGGGGACACCGGCGCGCTATGGGTGACAGGTGCCGGTGTCACCACTGACTCAGGGCCCCGGCACCTGCGATATTTACCTGTCACCGGGTCCACTGCTGAGCGCCGCTGTCTTCGGTCCTCCGGCAGTGAATGCTCAGGCAGGGGGCGCGGCGCTCACTAATGACGTCATCGCGCACTCTGCCTGAACATCGCAGCAAGAGAGGACGCGAGGACACAGCGGCGCTCAGCGGTTGGAGCGGGTGACAGGTAAGTAATGATATTCACTGCTTCCCACGCCCATGTGGGCGTGGGAAGCAGTGAATATTAATTTCTCTTTAGCAGCGGGGACAGGGGCTCCTGCCTCCTGTCACCCACTGCTGCTCCGCTGGCACGGGGCCCCCATGGCAGCTGCGTGGTGTGCCGCTATTAGCGACACGCCACCGGCTGGGGGCCCCTGGAGCAGCGGGGGCCCTAGGCAACTGGCCCCTGTATGCCAGCAGGTGCCAGGGCCCCCCAGATGCCAGGGCCCACCGGAGAATCCTCCGGTTCTCTGGTGGGCCAGTCCGACCCTGCTGTGAACACTGTCAGACCAGCGATCTGACCCTATACTGTGATGTCCCACCCGGGACAAAGTAAAAAAGTTAAAAAAAATGAAAATCACATGTGTAAAAAAAACTCCAAAATAAAGGAAAAAAAAAAATTCCCCAATAAATTCATTACTTCATGTAAATAAAAAAAACAAAACAATGAAAGTACACAGTGTCACCAGCAAAGCACCCCCACATCATCACACCACCTCATCCATGCTTCACGGTGGGAACTAGGCATGTAGAGTCCATCTGTTCACCTTTTCTGCGTGCAAAGCAGTAATCAAAGCAAAAGGTGGCTACTTTGAAGAACCAAGAATATAAGACATCTTTTCAGTTGTTTCACACTTTTTTGTAAAGTGTAATGTATAATTCCACATGTGTTAATTCATAGTTTTGATGCCTTCACTGTGATTCTACAATTTTCATAGTCATGAAAATACAGAAAAATCTTTGAATGAGAAGGTGTGTCCAAAGTTTTGGTATGTACTGTATATACGTATAATTCAATTGCCGGCTTTTGTAAAATTTGAGACCCGACATGAAATGACACATGGTTTACATACAGTTAACCATGTCATTTCATGTAGTTTGATATATGGTTTTCACTAACAATTACATGAGTGGCTGTGTGCAAAATTTCATACATGTAGGTTGTTAATTAAAGGTGTAAATTCGTTGGAAAAAAATGCGTGGGCTCCCGCCCTATTTTCTCAACCAACAGACTAAGCCAGCGAGTGGGGGCAAATAATAATAGCCTAGGGAGGGTGCATTTATTTTGTGCCCCCCCTGGCTACTAACATCTGCCCCCAGCCACCCCAGAAAAGGCAAATCTATAATTAGATGCGCCCTTTCTGGCACTTTGCCGGTCTATTCCCATTGCCCTGTAGCGGTGGCGAATGGGTTAATAATGGGTTAAAGTCACCTTACTACCTTGCACCCTCCCTAGGCTATTATTATCTGCCCCCACTCGCTGGCTTTGTCTGTCTGGTTGAGAAAATAGCGCGGGAGCCCACGCATTTTTTTTCAACGAATGTACACCTTTAATTAACCCCTAGCTGTATGAAATTTTGCACACATACACTCATGTAATTGTTAGTGAAAACCATATATCAAACTACATGAAATGACATGGTTAACTGTATGTAAACCATGTGTCATTTCATGTCGGGTCTGTAATTTCACAAAAGCCGGAAATTGAATTAACGGCTATTATAGTATGTAGAAGTGTATGAACTATAAATATATATATATGTGTCACAATGACATGTACCGTATATATATATATGTATTATATGTGTATATATGTAGTGTTTTGTGAGCTGTCAGTGTGATTTTACAGTAGCCGGGGATGATTTGCCGGCTTTTCAAAGGACACTGGTGCGTATAAATCGGACAGCACGCGCATGGTGCGAGTGCTGTCTGATTTTTTATCGCATCCATTGACTTGCATTAGCAATTATCATGCCAAAATCGCTGCAAATCGCAGCATGCTGCAATTTTTTTCTCAGACCGATTTCAGCTGAGAAAAAAATCACAAATGAGAAGTCCCCTATTGAATAACATTGGTCTGATTGCAATCCGATTTTTTATCGGCTTGCAATCGTCCGTTTTTGTCTCCAGTGAGTATGAGCCCTTAGGGTTGGGATTAGGGTTGGGGGTGTGTTAGGGTTAGGTTTGTGGTAAGGGTTATGGTTAGGGTTGGGACTAGGGTTAAGGGTGTGTTGGGGTTAGGGTTGGAGTTAGAATTGGGGGTTTCCACTGTTTAGGCACATCAGGGGCTCTACAAATGTGACATGACGTCTGATCTCAATTCCAGCCAATTCTGCGTTGAAAAAGTCAAATGTTGCTCCTTCACTTCTGAGCTCTGCCATGCGCCCAAACAGTAGTTTACCCCCACATATGGTGTATCAGCGTACTCAGGACAAATTGCAAAATATCTCTTGGGGTCCAATTCCTTCTGTTACCCTTGGCAAAATAAAAAAATGGGGGCGAAAATATCATGTTTGTAAAAAAAAAATGATTTTTTTGTTTTTACGGCTGTACGTTATAAACTTCTGTAAAACACTTGGGGCTTCATAGCGCTCACCACACATCTAGATAAGTTCCTTATGGGGTCTATTTTCCAAAATAGGGTCACTTGTGGGGTTTCCACTGTTTAGGCACATCAGGGGCTCTCCAAATGCGACATGACGCCCGCAGACCATTCCATCAAAGTCTGCAATCCAAAACGTCATTACTTCCCTTCCGAACCCTGACGTGTGCCCATACAGTAGTTTTCTCCCACATATGGGGTATCAGCGTACTCAGGACAAATTGGACAACAACTTTTGGGGTCCAATTTCTCCTGTTAGCCTTGTGAAAATAAAATATTGGGGGCAAAAAATCATTTTTGTAAAAAAAAAAAGATTTTTTATTTATACGGCTGTACGTTATAAACTTCTGTGAAGCACTTCTGGGTTCAAAGTGCTCACCACACATCTAGATAATTTCCTTGGGGGGTCTATTTTCCAAAATGGGGTCACTTGGGGGGTTTCCACTGTTTAGGCACATCAGGGGCTCTCCAAATGCGACATGACGCCCCCAGACCATTCCATCAAAGTCTGCAATCCAAAACGTCACTACTTCCCTTCCGAGCCCCGACGTGTGCCCATACAGTAGTTTTCTCCCACATATGGGGTATCAGCGTACTCAGGACAAATTGGACAACAACTTTTGGGGTCAATTTCTCCTGTTACCCTTGTGAAAATAAAATATTGGGGGCGAAAAAATCATTTTTGTAAAAAAAAAAAAAGATTTTTTATTTATACGGCTGTACGTTATAAACTTCTGTGAAGCACTTTGGGGTTCAAAGTGCTCACCACACGTCTAGATAAGTTCCTTGGGGGTCTTTTTTCCAAAATGGGTTCACTTGTTGGGGGTTTCCACTGTTTAGGCACATCAGGGGCTCTCCAAACGCGACATGACGCCCGCAGACCATTCCATCAAAGTCTGCAATCCAAAACGTCACTACTTCCCTTCCGAGCCCTGATGTGTGTCCATACAGTAGTTTTCTCCCACATATGGGGTATCAGCGTGCTCAGGACAAATTGGATAACAACTTTTGGGGTCCAATTTCTCCTGTTACCCTTGGGAAAATCAAAAGTTGGGGACTAAAAGATCATGTTTGTGGAAAAATATGAATTTTTTATTTTCATGCTCGGGCATTATAAACTTTAGTGAAACACCTGGGGTTCAAAGTTCTCACCACACATCTAGGTAAGTTCCTTGAGGGGTCTAGTTTCCAAAATGGTGTCATTTGTGGGGGGTTTCCACTGTTTAGGCACATCAGGAGCTCTCCAAACACGACATGGCGTCCAGCCAATTCTGCGTTGAAAAAGTCAAACGGCTCTCTTTCCCTTCCGAGCTCTGCCATGCACCCAAACAGTGGTTTACCCCCACATATGGGGTATCAACGTACTCAAGACAAATAGCACAATAACTTTTGAGGTCTTGTTACCCTTGGAAAAATAAAAATTGGGGTGAAAAGATAATGTTTGTGGAAATAATATGATTTTTTAATTTTACGGCTCCACGTTATAAACTTGTGTAAAGCACTTGGGGGTTTAAATTGCTCACCACAGATCTAGATAAGTTCCTTAGGGGGTCTAATGTCCAAAATGAGGTCACTTGTGTGGGGTTTCCACTGTTTAGGCACATCAGGGGCTCTCCAAATGCAACATGGCGTCCAATCTCAATTCCAGCCAATTTTGGTTGGAAAAAGTCAAATGGTGCTCCTTCCATTCCGAGCTCTGCCGTGCACCCAAACAGTGGTTCCCTGCCACATATGGGGTATCAGCGTACTCAGGACAAATTGGACAACAACTTTTGTGGTCCAATTTCTCCTATTACCCTTGGGAAAATAAAAAATTGGTGACTAAAAGATTTTTTTTGTGGGAAAAAAATAGGATTTTATATTTTCATGCCCGGGTATTATAAACTTGTGTGAAGCACTTGGGGGTTCAAAGTGCTCACCACAGATCTAGATAAATTCCTTAGGGGGTCTAGTTTCCAAAATGGGGTCACTTGTGGGGGGTTTCCACTGTTTAGGCACATCTGGGGCACAGCAAACGGAACATGAACCCCATCAATGTCTGCATTCCAAAACGTTACTACTTCCTTTCCAAGCCCTGGCGTGCGCCCAAACAGTTTCCCCCCCACATATGGGGTATCAGCGTACTCAGAACAAATTGGACAACAACTTTTGGGGTCCAATTTCCTTGGGAAAAATCAAAAATTTGAGACTAAAAAATCATTTTTGTGGAAAATAGTTTTTTTTTTCACACCCAGGCATTATAAACTTTTGTGAAACACTTGGGGGTTCAAAGTGCTCACAACAGATCTAGATAAGTTCCATAGGGGGTCTAGTTTCCAAAATAGTGTCACTATTTTCCACTGTTTAGGCGCATTAGGGGCTATCCAAACGCGACATCGCGTCCAATCTCAGTTCCAGCCAATTTTGGTTTGAAAAAGTCAAACGGTGCTCCTTCCCTTACGAGCTCTGCCGTGCGCCCAGACAGTGGTTTTCCCCCACATATGGGGTATTGGCGTACTCAGGAGAAATTGCACAACAACTTTCTCTGTTCATTTTCTCCTTTTTCCCTTGTGAAAATAAAAAAAAGTTTGTAAAAGATCATTTTTGTGACTAAAAAGTTAAATGTTAATTTTTTCCTTCTACGTTGCTTCAGCTCCTGTGAAGCACCTGAAGGGTTAATAAACTTCTTGAATGTGGTTTTGAGTACCTTGAGGGGTGCAGTTTTTAGAATGGTGTCACTTTTGGGTATTTTCTGCCATATAGACCCCTCAAAGTGACTTCAAATGTGAGGTGGTCCCTAAAAAAAATGGCTTTGTTAATTTTGTTGTAAAAATGAGAAATCGCTGGTCAACTTTTAACCCTTATAATTTCCTAATAATAAAAAATTTTGGTTCCAAAATTGTGCTGATGTAAAGTAGACATGTGGGAAATGTTATTTATTAACTATTTTGGTGGACATATTTCTCTGTTTTAAGGGAATAAAAATTCAAAGTTTGAAAATTGCAAAATTTTCAAAATTTTCGCCATATTTGCATTTTTTTCAAAAATAAACACAAGTTATATCAAAGAAATTTTACCACTAACGTGAAGTACAATATGTTATGAGAAAACAATCTCAGAATCGCTAAGATCCGTTGAAGCGTTCCAGAGTTATA
Organism: Oophaga sylvatica; assembly: GCA_033576555.1. Taxonomy (NCBI): domain Eukaryota; kingdom Metazoa; phylum Chordata; class Amphibia; order Anura; family Dendrobatidae; genus Oophaga; species Oophaga sylvatica. The sequence continues at coordinate 333,911,011 of JARQOD010000001.1, read as the reverse complement.
ACCTCATAAAGAGACAGTGGTCAGAATTGTAAAAATTGGCCCGGTCATTAACGTGCAAACCACCCTTGGGGATGAAGGGGTTAAATATTGTTCTAATTCTTAGCTCATTTTCTCCGTCTGACCATTAGTCTCAGGCTGATAACCTGAGAATGAAAGATTAATTCCTAATCTGTAACAAAAGCTACACCAAAAGCTAGACTATAAACTGAACCCATCTATCGGAAAAGTTTTTAGGAACACCATTTAACTTTACTATGTGAGAGATAAACAATGTAGCTAAACTTTTAGCCAAAGGCTATTTTAGTAGAGGAATCAAGTGAACCATCTTGCTGAAACGGTCCACTAGAACCCATAGCGCAATATTACCAAAAGAATTAAGCAAATCCATGACAAAATCTATGGGCAAATGAGTCCAAGATTTAGATTGAACCTCGTTAGGCAAAAGAAACCCTGCCGGGGCCTGGCAAGAGGCTTTAGACCAGTTGCAAATTCTGCACTTATGGACATACTGATCAACATCCTTTCGAAAGCTCTGCCACCAAAATAACCTGGAAACAGTTCTCCAGGTGGCAGGATGTCTAGCCAACAAAGAGGATTGCACTTTGTTAAGACGATCCATGCAAAGCGAGGACGGCACAGAAAACTTGCAAGCCCTCTGGTACACCAACCTGAACTTCCACAATACACTGTCCGAGATTAATTCCCAGAGCACCCACCACCACCCTTTGACTAATATTTTTCATTGGATTTATGTCTCTCAACTCTAGAACAAAACTATGTGATAAAGTATCAGCTTTAACATTCTTAGTACCAGAGAGATAAGTCACATAGAAATCAAACCTGCCATGCAAGAATTAGCCAAATAATGTGCTAAGTATCTCTATTTTTTCTTATTATCTAGAGCAGTAATGCTATTCATATTTCATATATTTCTTATTTTGCTTTAGCATTACAGAATGCAACTTCATTTGTTTGGTGAGGCACCTAGTCAAGCCCCTCCAGACTCTCCTTGGATCACGGCACAGTGGTTCCATCACCCAGTCCATTACAGTTTGCACAGACCATGGAATCCACTGGCTCTCAGGCTTCCTCCATCTCAGACTTGTACCTAGAGGTCTCCCGCCAGAAGGACCAACAGGACAAGATCCTATCCTACCTGCGGACAGTTAATACCTATCTAAACACTCTGACAACTCCAGCTACATCCCCATCTGCCCAAGCTTCAACAGCATCTGATGTGCCCCAACAGTCTGCCAGCAATGTACCTGGCTTCGAACCTCATCTGTCTGCTTCTCCACGTTATGGCGATGAACCTGCTGTATGTCGGGGTTCATTAATCAATGCACCCTTCACTTCGAAATCTTGGCTCATCAGTTCGTCTCAGATTAGGCCAAAGTGGCCTTCATTATGTCCCACCTCACTGGCGAGGCTGTGGTGTGCCTTAACCCCCTATGGTAGAGAGGGGATCCTCTAGTATCAAACCTTCAGTTCTTACTAGAGGCCTTCCGTAAGATCTTCGACTAACACTGACAAGTGTCTTCCAGCTACATCTTCTCTTCTCCGACTGCACCAGGGAAACAACTCAGTGGGCCAGTACACTGTATGTTTCCCACCCTGTCATCTGAACTCGCCTGGAATAATGAGGCTCGGGTCTCAATCATTCTGGGAAGGCTTTTTGGATGACCTGATGTTTCTGGCAACACGGATATACATCAGGTTTCAGGAGCGTTCCAGGGAGGTGAACCGCGAGAGAAGACCTGTAAGCACGGTTCCTACATTTCAAAAATCGGTCATGCAGCAAACTTCAGCTCCGGCACCCTCTCTTGAGTCCATGCAGGTAGACCAGGTGTAGACGACCAATTATCGTCAGAAGGTTCGCTGGTCCGAGGGAAGTTACTTCTATTGTGGCAGTCCTGAGCATGTAATCCGCTCCTGCCCAGAGAGAGAAACGCCTGAGCCTAGGGTTTGTTGGAGACTCCTCTGCGTCAATGACTCTGTCGGTATCCGTGTCCTACGAGGGACTGATTCAGTCAACAGGTTTGGAGGGAGAAACTGAATCAGACACACCAGGTATGGAAACAAGTGCCGATTCAGACACAGAAGGATTCAGAGACAGGTTCAGATTCTGACACAGCAGTTTTAGAGAAAGATACAGATTTAGATACAAACAGGTTAAGAGTCAGGTCCTAATTATTATTATTATTATTATACATTTTTATAGCGCCATTTATTCCATGGCTCTTTACATGTGAAAAGGGGCAAATATAGACAAGACAAAATATAGATATAGACAAGACAAGATCATGCACAGGTACAGGTTCAGAATCAGGTCTGGGCATAAAGACCCAGGGAAACAGGTTCGGGCAAAAGAGTGGACCTGACAACTGATGTAAATGTGAAACTGCAAAACAAATGTGGGACCAGTTGCAGAAAGTGTATGAAAGGATAAATCTCAGCAATAAGCTCTATTTAATGAGAAAGCTGTATCAGTCTGAGCTAAATAAGGGCCACAATATGCATGATTACATAAGAAATACTCTAGAATTTGTGGAGTGCCTGCGGGGCATTGGGAAAATCTAAAGGATTTCCATGTTGCTGCACTACTACTAAGCGGTCTACCAGAAAGCTATGACACAGTAGTAACGGTACTAGATAAGCGCCCAGATTACGAGATTATATTTGAGTATGTCAGAGGAAAGCTTGTAGTTGAGTATAAGTGAAAAACAGAAACTGTAAGCAGCAGTGGGGTATTCAAAGCAGAATTTGCTTTAAAAACCGAAGATCTACCCAAAATAAAAGTCATTTAAAGGAAACGTGACTATTTTGTCTGCAAGAAATCAGGGCACTTAAAGGCTGACTGCAGAATCGGGAAAGCTAGAATTAATCAGCTGAAAAGCAAAAGAAATATCAAAGGGTTAAAAGTGTAATTACTGAAAAATATAGGAAATAATAAGATGCACTTAGTCTTCCAGTAGGTGCAGGCTGAGCTGGAGAACTCCAGAGTGTCAAAATAAAAGGAATCAGCTGCACTCACAAGGGTATTTGGTTGAAAAAAAGTGTCCACATTTATTACATGTACAAAGAGTTATTCACCACAGAAGCGAAAATGAAGATCATAAATATAGAGTAAGTAGAGGTTACGATTCGACCCAGCCTGAGTCTTTCTCAAACCTCACTGTAAGAAAAATAGATACAAAATTAATGTGCTGTACATATAAACAAGAGATACTAAATAAAACAACGGGGTCAACGTATACAAGTTAATCAGCCCTACTATCACAGATAATTCTGGTCAGGCCATATACCGAAAATGTCATCTATGAACCTGTGTATCTCTTGAATAGATCATTGGCATAGATATATGCACTTTCTAAAGCATCTACATAGCAGTTAGCATAGGCTGGCGCCACATTAGATCCCGTGGCTATACCACAGACTTACAGCGCCACAGAGTGCTGCCTTATTTGTTTGATTGTATTTGAGTTGGCTACTCTAGGTTTTTAATTGCAACAGGATCCTACCCTTCCGTAGAGATACAGATTTTAGTCTAAGAGAGGATTCACATTAGGTTCCTAGAGAGCTGTAGACTGTCTAAGAAAGGATTGGCATTAGGTCCTGGCAATGAGAATCGCCTTACCGTGGCTGCCAGGTACACATGAATTGGTCAATTTATACTCTAAGCATTCTCAATTTTTCATATTCCTAGTGCAGTAATGCAATTCAATTTTCATATTTCATGTTTGTATGCTATAGTGTTACAGAGTGCTGTGTTATGATTTGGTAGTCAAGGAGGACAGCAGCAAAAATAGACCAGGCAACCAGACACCAGAGAGGTTGGTAACTAGCAGATTGCAGACCCCTAAACTGACAGCACAACTAGAAGCAGCCGTGGGATGTGCCTACGGTGCCCTAGACGCCTTGAGACAGTTGGAGAGCTAACTGTTATGTTTTGGTAGCTGAAGAGGCAGGAGCAAAAAACCGCATAGGCAGCCAAACACCAGAGAGGTTGGAAACTAATAGGTTGCAGACCCCTAAACTAACCGCAAAACTATAAATTTACGATAAAAATTAGCAAAACCCAAAAATCTCTGAAGAGCCTTCAATGTAGTGGGCTGAACCAATCACAAATGGCCTGAACGTTGAACATTTCAATAACAGACGGAGACAAAATGAATCCCAGAAATGAAACCTTCTGTACGCCAAAAAGTCATTTTGATCCCTTCACATACAATGCATTTTCTCTCAAAATCCGGAATACAGTCCAAACATGTTCCACATGAGAATCCCAGTCATTGGAAAAAATCAAGTTATTGTCCAAATAAATGATCAGGAACTTTTCCACAAAATCCCGGAAAATATCATTCATAAAGGATTGGAAAACGGAAGGGGCATTAGTGAGCCCAAAAGGCATCACTAGGTACTCAAAATGCCCCTCTGGGGCATTAAACGCCGTCTTCCATTCATCACCGTGCTTGATGCGAATAAGATTATACGCCCCCCTGAGGTCAAACTTGGCAAACTAACCAGCACCTTTCACTATGGAAAATAGGTCAGAAATCAAGGGTAACGGATATTGATATTTAATAGTGATCTTATTCAGGAGACCATAGTCAATACACGGCCTAAATGAGCCATCCTTCTTGGCCACAAAGAAAAAGCAGGCACCCAAGGGTGAAGAGGATGGTCTGATATGACCCTTCTCTAAGACTCTTTGATATAAGATCGCATAGCATCATGCTCAGGTACAGATAAATTAAAGAGCCGACCCTTGGGAAATTTACAACCGGGTACTAAGTCAATAGCGCAATCATAATTCCTATGAGGAGGTAAGGATGCGGACATACTCTCACTAAACATATCAGAAAAATCAGTCAAATAGTCAGGGACATCTTGAGACTGGGGAGAGGCAGAAAAAACAGGAGTGTCATTACGAACACATTGACAACCCCAACTGACCACAGACACAGACTTCCAATCCAAAACAGGATTATGAGTCTGTAACCAAGGAAAACCCAGTACAATAATGTCATGTAAATTATGTAACACCAAAAATTTGCAATTCTCTTGGTGGTCCGGGTCAACCCGCATTATCACCTGGGTAGAAAACTGGGGTTTATTCTCCGCCAAAGGGGTAGAATCAATGCCCAGCAAAGGAATAGATTTCCGCAGGGGTATCATAGGAAAACCACAACGTTTGGCAAAATCAAAATCCATCAGGTTTACGGCTGCTCCTGAATCAACAAAAGCCTGTGCTGAAAATGTGGACATGGAGCAAATCAAGGTAACAGTCAACAGAAATTTAGTCTGAACACTACCCAAAACAACTGAGCGTGCAAAACGTCTTCCCCGCTTGGGGCAGACGGAAATAGCATGAGAAGCGTCACCACAATAGTAGCACAACTTATTATGCTTTCGAAACTCATGACGCTGAGCCCCAAAAGTCACTCCATCACACTGCATAGGCTCAGGAGCTGGCCCGCAAGGCATCACAATCTCACGCATATTTCTACGCTCGCGCAAACGTCTGTCAACTTGAATAGCTAATGACATAGAGTCATTGAGACCAGAGGGGACAGGGAATCCCACCATAACATCCTTTACAGTCTCTGCCAGACCCTTCCGAAAGGACTGCCCACTTTCTGAATTTCTGACAATACAGCTCTGCAGCTTCTTGACCCTGATTCAATGCCAACAAGGTTTTTTCAGCTTGATCAGTAACATTAGGTTCATCGTACAACAACCCCAGAGCCTGAAAAAACACATCAACATCATTCAAAACAGAATCCCCAGGTGTCAGGGAAAAGGCCCAATCCTGAGGGTCGCCGCGCAACAGGGAATGACAATTTGAACCTGCTGTGCTGCATTCCCTGAGGACTTAGGCTTCAAAGCAAAAAACAACTTACAGTTATTTTTAAAATTCAAAAATGTAGACCAATCCCCAAAAATAAATCCGGCAGAGGGATCCTAGGTTCCACAGCAGGCAACCCAGCAAGATAGATAGAAATACTCCGAACTTCAGCAGCAAGCTGCTCCACACGATCGGACAAATGCTTGACCTCCATTGGGGAAAAAATTCCTTGTCAGCCCCCAAGAAAAAAAGAGGGGTAAAATGTAACAAACAAAAAATAAATAAATACATTTTTCTGATAACTCTGACAACTTTTTTTTTTTTTTTTTACTATTTTATCCCTTCTGTTGAGTACCATAGAATTTCAGTATGGCCAGTGATTCTGTTATGTTTTGGTAGCTGAGGAGGCAGTAGCAAAAAAACGCATAGGCAGCCAAACACCAGAGAGGTTGGAAACTAATAGGTTGCAGAACCCTAAACTAACCGCACAACTAGAAGCAGCCGTGGGACGTTCCTACAGTGCCCTAGACGCGTCTTCACAGCCGGAGAAATTAGCTATCCCTGAAGATGGAAAGAGGAAAGCTAACTGCCCCGGAGTAGAGCCCCAAAAGAATAGGAAGCCCCCAAACATATAATGGCGGTTAGACAAGATGAAAACACGAACACAGACAGAAAATAGAGTGAGCAAACGCTGGGGCCCAAAACTGTCTAAATAGGACAGCACAGGAGAGAATACTGTCTGCAACCCAGAAAAACCCTAGGAAAAACTCCAACACTTCTGAATCCAAAAATACGGAGACCACCTATATCAGATCTCTGGTGTGGACACGTAGCTACCCAGCAGTAAAATATCACAAGAACTGAGCAAATGAACAAATACAAAAAGCGAATAGAGACCAGCCCAAGCCCCCCAAAGGGGACCCGGCTGAACTCAAAAAACAATGCAGCAAGAAACAAGGAAATTCAAACCACAGTAAAAAAAAAACTGAAAGTGACTTATCTGAATGCAAGCAGGACACAGCAGAAAAGCAAGCTGAATTCCAACCTAGACAAGGAAGTACAATTGATCACCGGCAAGAACCATGGGAGGTCAGCTCACTTATATCAGGCCAGTCCGTACCACCTGATAACCAATCGTCAGTTGCAGGTGGTGGATTTTTGCTGTTCAACATAGGTTCAATACCCTCAGCAACCACCAGAGGGAGCTTCAGCTCTGAAGTCATCTCCAACACGTTCACAACAGCTAACTAAGCCTAAAGAGAGAAAGGGGAAGGCTAATTTCCCCAGAATAGAGCCCCAAAGGAATAGGAAGCCCCCAAACATATATTGGCAGAGAGACAAGATGAAATACAAACACAGGCAGAAAATAGAGTAAGCAAATGCTAGGGCCCAAACTGTCTAGATAGAACAGGACAGGAAAGAATACTGTCTGCAATCCAGCAAAAACTCTAAGAAAAATTCCAACACGTCTGATATACAAAAATACTGAGACCACACGATCTCTCCCCCGCTAGATCAGAACTCTGGTGTGAACAGTTAGCAAAACAGCAGATACTGAAATAACAGGAACTGAAAACAAATAAACAGTGGCAAATGAGAAACAGAGTCCAGAGCAGGCCCCAGCCGGGGAACTTCACACCAGAAGGGCAGAAAACAAAGGGAAAACAAATGCCAAAGAAACAAGCAGCAAATAACTTATCTGAAAGTTGCAGGACAAAGCAGGAAGCAAGCTGACTTCCAAATGGGACCAGGAAGAAACAAATCACCGGCGAAGATCATTGGAAGGTTGCTCACTTATATCTCCCAGTCAGTGAGACTTGATTGCCAATCATTGCCCCCAGCTGATAGACCTCTGTTAGCCAAAGCAGTCTCATTACTATCAGCAGCCACCAGGGGGAGCCCAAACCCAGAAGCCACATCCAGAGCGTTCACAACAGTGCTGCCTTATTTGTTTGATTGTATTTGAGTTGGTTACTTTAGGTAAGCACCTGTTCAGAACTGATTTGTGTTTGGATGTGACGGTCGGTTTTTTGATATTTGCATTAGCCTTTTGACTGAGCACTCCGCCCCTTAGCCTCAGGCGTTTTTAATTGCAACAGAATCCTACCCCTCCGTAGAGATATAGACTTTAGTCTAAGAGAGGATTCACATTAGGGTCCCAGAGAGATGTAGACTGTCTAAGAGAGGATTGGCAATAGGTCCTGGCAATGAGAATCGCTGTACCACAGACTTGTAGAAAAAATTGTTCACCCACACAAGAAAAAATTCTCATGTAGTGCAACTGATAAGACATCCAGAGACATTTGTCTGGAGTTGTGGGTAAGGTCAGAGTCAGGGGCGTAACTAGGAACGGCAGGGCCCCACAGCAAACTTCACAATGGGGCCCCCCCCCCGCGCACGTTGCCAATCCCGGTCTACCCAAGTTGTGTTAAGAAAGATACCTCTATTATCCAAAATTAGAGGTTTTTGGACTAATGATAGTGAAATAACAGAAAAGAACCAACTCCCAGGAAGCAACTGAGGTAGTGACGAAGGTAGGCTTTCTCCAGAGTAAATGTGTGAAGAAACTTGTAATCCAGCCTGCAAATTGCTTTCAAAACAGATGGTTTATTCAGTAGAACAACAGTCCGGTATACAGAATAATCTAAGATTGTTCTGTATACCGTACTTGTGTTCTACTGAATAAATCATCCATTTTGAAAGCAATTTATGGGCTAGATTACAAATTTCTTCTTCACAAGAATAATGCAACATAATTACCTTATTCAGCAGTATCCTGGGGCCCTAGGCCTCTGATGGGGCCTGCAGTTTTCTTTGGACCTAGGCCCCTAATGGGCCTGCTGCTTCCTTTGGACCTAGGCCCCTAATGGGGCCTGCTGTTTCCTAGGGCCCCATTAGGGGCCTGCTGCTTCCTGGGGCCTCTAATGTGGCCCTCTGTGTCCTGGGGCCTAAGGCCCCTGATACACTCACACCTCCCCCCTCCACTCTCCCCCCTCTCCTCAAGTGCCGGGACGGGAAGCTGCGGCTGCCGCGTCCCTGTAAAAGAGAGTCAGACTCAGCAAGCATACTTACCAATCTGCCAATCCTCAGGTGACTGCGTCCTCCAGCTCTTCTGCTCCGCGCGCCGCTCCGTCCTCCACGCTCCGACGTCCACCACGCCAGCCTTGTATGTGACGTGAGAGCGCGCGCACGCCCCGTCACATGACGCGGAAGTGTCGGAGGTGGCGGCGGGCCCCATATCAGACTCACACCACCGGCAGCTTGCATGGGCGTACCCAGGATCAAAACTAGGGGGGGGCAAGCCAATGTCGCATTTTATACAGGTTACATCATATACACTGTACATTATACTGCATATTAGGTATGGAGCATTAGAACTGTTGTATATTGTATAATACAGCAGTGTATGCAACACTACGCTGTACAGTTAGGTCCATAAATATTTGGACAGAGACAACATTTATCTAATTTTGGTTCTAGACATTACCACAATGAATTTGAAACAAAACAAATCAGATGCAGTTGAAGTTCAGACTTTCAGCTTTCATTTGAGGGTATCCACATTGAAATTGGATGAAGGGTTTAGGAGTTTCAGCTCCTTAACATGTGCCACCCTGTTTTTAAAGGGACCAAAAGTAATTGGACAGATTAAATAATTGTAAATAAAATGTTCATTTCTAGTACTTGGTTGAAAACCCTTTGTTAGCAATGACTGCCTGAAGTCTTGAACTCATGGACATCACCAGACACTGTGTTTCCTTCTTTTTGATGCTCTGCCAGGCCTTCACCGCTGTGGTTTTCAGTTGTTGTTTGTTTGTGGGCCTTTCTGTCTGAAGTTTAGTCTTTAACAAGTGAAATGCATGTTCAATTGGGTTGAGATCAGGTGACTGACTTGGCCATTCAAGAATATTCCACTTCTTTGCTTTAATAAACTCCTGGGTTGCTTTGGCTTTATGTTTTGGGTCATTGTCCATCTGTAGTATGAAACGACGACCAATCAGTTTGGCTGCATTTGGCTGGATCTGAGCACACAGTATGGCTCTGAATACCTCAGAATTCATTCGGCTGTTTCTGTCCTGTGTCACATCATCAATAAACACTAGTGACCCAGTGCCACTGGCAGCCATGCATGCCCAAGCCATCACACTGCTTCCGCCATGTTTTACAGATGATGTGGTATGCTTTGGATCATGAGCTGTACCACGCCTTCGCCATACTTTTCTCTTTCCATCATTCTAGTAGAGGTTGATCTTGGTTTCATCTGTCCAAAGAATGTTCTTCCAGAACTGTGCTGGCTTTTTTAGATGTTTTTTAGCAAAGTCCAGCCTAGCCTTTTTATTCTTGATTCTTATGAGTGGCTTGCACCGTGCAGTGAACCCTCTGTATTTAATTTCATGCAGTCTTCTCTTTATGGTAGATTTGGATATTGATACGCCTACCTCCTGGAGAGTGTTGTTCACTTAGTTGGCTGTTGTGAAGGGGTTTCTCTTCACCATGGAGAGTATTCTGCGATCATCCACCACTGTTGTCTTCCGTGGGCGCCCAGGTCTTTTTGCATTGATGAGTTCACCAGTGCTTTCTTTCTTTCTCAGAATGTACCAAACTGTAGATTTTGCCACTCCTAAAGTTGTAGCAATTTCTCGGATGGGTTTTTTCTGTTTTTTTGCAGCTTAAGGATAGCTTGTTTCACCTGCATGGAGAGCTCCTTTGACCGCATGTTTCCTTCACAGCTAAACCTTCCAAATGCAAACACCACACCTCAAATCAACACCAGCCCTTTTATCTGCTTAATTGAGAATGATATAATGAAGGGATTGCCCACACCTGTCCATGAAATAGCCTTGGAGTCAATTGTCCAATTACTTTTGGTCCCTTTAAAAACAGGGTGGCACATGTTAAGGAGCTGAAACTCCTAAACCCTTCATCCAATTTTAATGTGGATACCCTCAAATGAAAGCTGAAAGTCTGAACTTCAACTGCATCTGATTTGTTTTGTTTCAAATTCATTGTGGTAATGTCTAGAACCAAAATTAGATAAATGTTGTCTCTGTCCAAATATTTATGGACCTAACTGTATATACCATATATTATACATGGCACACTCACCTCTATATTTCTCCCTTGAGTGCAATCCCTTAATCTATATGCTCAATATATACCAATATAGACACCACTACCCCAGTATAATCATACTAGGATCTTATTTGAGCATAAAAATAAATTTTACCAATAAACAATCCATTTGAATAAATTCATTCAATTTTATTTACATAAGATTATTTCCACCATATAACAACATCAAAAAAGAATGCAAGATCTGATCTAGAGACATTGTAGACTTCTCATTAAATCATATATCTGCCATATGAGTGCTCATTCCTATAAGCCCACTATATGTGACTATCCTGGTTCCTTTACCACAAAACCCCTGAGAAATTGTCAATGTTGTCTGCCTCACAGTGAACATCACATTTTGTCCATGCGGATGTCCCAATTTCCTAATTTCTCAGTCTCACCGCTCAATTGCAGTATATAATGAAATCATATAAAGGCAAATGGGACACCCACATTCAATTTTGCGATATAAAACTCCAGGCCATATTTAACCTTAACCCCTATAGGGCTGGCAGGAACCAAATTGATACACACAAACAAGAGCTAATATACCATAATGAGTCTCATACCTGAGTACTGGCAGTAAAGGATGATAGCAGAGAGTCCTGTCCCATCTGCCCCGACGCGCACGTTTCGCCCAGCTTCTTCCGGGGGCGTGTCAGGGCAGAGGGTGTGCACTCCTTAAATATTTCCCCTTTACCTATTGTTAACGCTCACAGCTGATCCTACACAGGTGTATCCCCTTCGGTAATATAGCGGCGCATGCGCTCGTCATGTCAGGCATAATACAACATCCGTTTGCGGTCTCGATGACTCCCCCTCTCACCGTCCGTGAAGTTATCACATGACCGGTGTGGGTGACGTCAGCGTCTCAGACCGCGCTCGAAATATCGCGAGCCCACACACGACCCGCGCATGCGCACAAGTACCGATCCTGAAAACATCCTCCGTGATTATATCTACTTCATAGTTAAACACAAAGATATTATTTTTAACTAATTGATGGCAAATTATAATGGGAGTTAATCCTACACCAATTGGCCATCTAAAACAACCATCTTACTGCATTTTAAAGCCAATTCTCATATTCTAAGATCGTTCCTATAAACCATCCTTTAATCAACCACAAGGGACTTTTATCCATCCAAATTTCTGCCCATAAGTGTGGTTCATGCATGGTCTCTACTAATATTACAAAAAATGCTTATCATATCTATCACCCTATATAAATATAACCACATATATCACAAACATCCAAAAATGTCCCAGACATGGAAGAAATTAATTCATGACTATTGTACATATATATTGAATTCCTTCTTCAGATATTTCAATTTCCATGAAGATTCCGCGGACAACTCTGTACACCAGCTTCATCCCGAAAACCGTCCCAATGGGGATATTCACCCTCAATCATCCATTCCCAAACGAATCTCGAATCAGCTCACACCAAACAAAAGGCAAGAGAAAGAAAAAAAGAAAAACAGGTAAGTAAAATTCTATACATTAAAATAAAATGCGTGCAATAAAAACTAAGTAGGCAGAAAAGTATGCACACCCACTGCCCCTAACTACTTCTAATATATGCTGAACTCCCCCAAATTATTTTCAAAGAAATGCTCCGAAACCTGTACTTTCATTTAGACCTTGTGGGTTCATTGTGCCCAATCTAAATATCCATCTACATTCCAATCTGGCCAATTCCCTACCCAAATCTCCTCCCCTAAAACCCAATGCTATAGAGTCAATTCCCCTGATTTTCAAAACCTGAGATCTGCAATCATGGAATTTTTTGAAGTGTCTAGGGAGTGTTTTTAACATTGTTTCATCTTCAATAGTTCTCGCCTTTTCAATATCTAAACAATGCTCTCGTGTTCTAATTTTCAATTCTCTGGTGGTAAGACCTATATACACCTTATTGCACGGGCATGATGCATGATATATTACTCCTTTTGATGCACATGTAATGTGTTTCCTTATTTCGAAAGTTCTTGAGCCATCATGATTTTTAAATTGTTTTGTTTTTACCAAATTGGCACATGCTTTGCAAAGGCCACATGGAAAAAATCCCAGATTGTTTTTTTCTTCACTTTTTTTATGAGGGTCAAAATGACTGTGTACTAAAGCATCTCTCAAATTTCTAGAGCGTCTTGCTACAATTGAGGGACGTGGGTCCAGAATTTT
>JARQOD010000001.1:333814172-333897764 GCA_033576555.1 Oophaga sylvatica | reverse complement strand
TGGATCACCGCACAGTGGTTCCATCACCCAGTCCATTACAGTTTGCACAGACCATGGAATCCACTGGCTCTCAGGCTTCCTCCATCTCAGACTTGTACCTAGAGGTCTCCCGCCAGAAGGACCAACAGGACAAGATCCTATCCTACCTGCGGCAGTTAATACCTATCTAAACACTCTGACAACTCCAGCTACATCCCCATCTGCCCAAGCTTCAACAGCATCTGATGTGCCCCAACAGTCTGCAGCAATGTACCTGGCTTCGAACCTCATCTGTCTGCTTCTCCACGTTATGGCGATGAACCTGCTGTATGTCGGGGTTCATTAATCAATGCACCCTTCACTTCGAAATCTTGGCTCATCAGTTCGTCTCAGATTAGGCCAAAGTGGCCTTCATTATGTCCCACCTCACTGGCGAGGCTGTGGTGTGCCTTAACCCCCTATGGTAGAGAGGGGATCCTCTAGTATCAAACCTTCAGTCCTTACTAGAGGCCTTCCGTAGATCTTCGACTAACACTGACAAGTGTCTTCCAGCTACATCTTCTCTTCTCCGACTGCACCAGGGAAACAACTCAGTGGGCCAGTACACTGTATGTTTCCCACCCTGTCATCTGAACTCGCCTGGAATAATGAGGCTCGGGTCTCAATCATTCTGGGAGGCTTTTTGGATGACCTGAGTTTCTGGCAACACGGATATACATCAGGTTTCAGGAGCGTTCCAGGGAGGTGAACCGCGAGAGAAGACCTGTAAGCACGGTTCCTACATTTCAAAAATCGGTCATGCAGCAAACTTCAGCTCCGGCACCCTCTCTTGAGTCCATGCAGGTAGACCAGGTGTAGACGACCAATTATCGTCAGAAGGTTCGCTGGTCCGAGGGAAGTTACTTCTATTGTGGCAGTCCTGAGCATGTAATCCGCTCCTGCCCAGAGAGAGAAACGCCTGAGCCTAGGGTTTGTTGGAGACTCCTCTGCGTCAATGACTCTGTCGGTATCCGTGTCCTACGAGGGACTGATTCAGTCAACAGGTTTGGAGGGAGAAACTGAATCAGACACACCGGGTATGGAAACAAGTGCCGATTCAGACACAGAAGGATTCAGAGACAGGTTCAGATTCTGACACAGCAGTTTTAGAGAAAGATACAGACTTAGATACAAAAGGTTAAGAGTCAGGTCCTAATTATTATTATTATTATTATACATTTTATAGCGCCATTTATTCCATGGCTCTTTACATGTGAAAAGGGGGCAAATATAGACAAGACAAAATATAGATATAGACAAGACAAGATCAGACACAGGTACAGATTCAGGTTCACGCCTGGAATACAGACCCAGGGAAGCAGGTTCAGACAAGATCAGGCACAGGTACAGGTTCAGAATCAGGTCTGGGCATAAAGACCCAGGAAACAGGTTCGGGCAAAAGAGTGGACCTGACAACTGATGTAAATGTGAAACTGCAAAACAAATGTGGACCAGTTGCAGAAAGTGTATGAAAGGATAAATCTCAGCAATAAGCTCTATTTAATGAGAAAGCTGTATCAGTCTGAGCTAAATAAGGGCCACAATATGCATGATTACATAAAAATACTCTAGAATTTGTGGAGTGCCTGCGGGGCATTGGGAAAATCTAAAGGATTTCCAATGTTGCTGCACTACTACTAAGCGGTCTACCAGAAAGCTATGACACAGTAGTAACGGTACTAGATAAGCGCCCAGATTACGAGATTATATTTGAGTATGTCAGAGGAAAGCTTGTAGTTGAGTATAAGTGAAAAACAGAAACTGTAAGCAGCAGTGGGGTATTCAAAGCAGAATTTGCTTTAAAAACGAAGATCTACCCAAAATAAAAGTCATTTAAAGAAACGTGACTATTTTGTCTGCAAGAAATCAGGGCACTTAAAGGCTGACTGCAGAATCGGGAAAGCTAGAAATTAATCAGCTGAAAAGCAAAAGAAATATCAAAGGGTTAAAAGTGTAATTACTGAAAAATATAGGAAATAATAAGATGCACTTAGTCTTCCAGTAGGTGCAGGCTGAGCTGGAGAACTCCAGAGTGTCAAAATAAAAGGAATCAGCTGCACTCACAAGGGTATTTGGTTGAAAAAAAGTGTCCACATTTATTACATGTACAAAGAGTTATTCACCACAGAAGCGAAAATGAAGATCATAAATATTGAGTAAGTAGAGGTTACGATTCGACCCAGCCTGAGTCTTTCTCAAACCTCACTGTAAGAAAAATAGATACAAAATTAATGTGCTGTACATATAAACAAGAGATACTAAATAAAACAACGGGGTCAACGTATACAAGTTAATCAGCCCTACTATCACAGATAATTCTGGTCAGGCCATATACCGAAAATGTCATCTATGAACCTGTGTATCTCTTGAATAGATCATTGGCATAGATATATGCACTTTCTAAAGCATCTACATAGCAGTTGCATAGGCTGGCGCCACATTAGATCCCGTGGCTATACACAGACTTACAAGCGCCACAGAGTGCTGCCTTATTTGTTTGATTGTATTTGAGTTGGCTACTCTAGGTTTTTAATTGCAACAGGATCCTACCCTTCCGTAGAGATACAGATTTTAGTCTAAGAGAGGATTCACATTAGGTTCCTAGAGAGCTGTAGACTGTCTAAGAAAGGATTGGCATTAGGTCCTGGCAATGAGAATCGCCTTACCGTGGCTGCCAGGTACACATGAATTGGTCAATTTATACTCTAAGCATTCTCAATTTTTCATATTCCTAGTGCAGTAATGCAATTCAATTTTCATATTTCATGTTTGTATGCTATAGTGTTACAGAGTGCTGTGTTATGATTTGGTAGTCAAGGAGGACAGCAGCAAAAATAGACCAGGCAACCAGACACCAGAGAGGTTGGTAACTAGCGGATTGCAGACCCTAAACTGACAGCACAACTAGAAGCAGCCGTGGGATGTGCCTACGGTGCCCTAGACGCCTTGAGACAGTTGGAGAGCTAACTGTTATGTTTTGGTAGTGAAGAGGCAGGAGCAAAAAAACCGCATAGGCAGCCAAACACCAGAGAGGTTGGAAACTAATAGGTTGCAGACCCCTAAACTAACCGCAAAACTATAAATTTACGATAAAAATTAGCAAAACCCAAAAATCTCTGAAGAGCCTTCAATGTAGTGGGCTGAACCCAATCACAAATGGCCTGAACGTTGAACATTTCAATAACAGACGGAGACAAAATGAATCCCAGAAATGAAACCTTCTGTACGCCAAAAATCATTTTGATCCCTTCACATACAATGCATTTTCTCTCAAAATCCGGAATACAGTCCAAACATGTTCCACATGAGAATCCCAGTCATTGGAAAAAATCAAGTTATTGTCCAAATAAATGATCAGGAACTTTTCCACAAAATCCCGGAAAATATCATTCATAAAGGATTGGAAAACGGAAGGGGCATTAGTGAGCCCAAAAGGCATCACTAGGTACTCAAAATGCCCCTCTGGGGCATTAAACGCCGTCTTCCATTCATCACCGTGCTTGATGCGAATAAGATTATACGCCCCCCTGAGGTCAAACTTGGCAAACTAACCAGCACCTTTCACTATGGAAAATAGGTCAGAAATCAAGGGTAACGGATATTGATATTTAATAGTGATCTTATTCAGGAGACCATAGTCAATACACGGCCTAAATGAGCCATCCTTCTTGGCCACAAAGAAAAAGCAGGCACCCAAGGGTGAAGAGGATGGTCTGATATGACCCTTCTCTAAAGACTCTTTGATATAAGATCGCATAGCATCATGCTCAGGTACAGATAAATTAAAGAGCCGACCCTTGGGAAATTTACAACCGGGTACTAAGTCAATAGCGCAATCATAATTCCTATGAGGAGGTAAGGATGCGGACATACTCTCACTAAACATATCAGAAAAATCAGTCAAATAGTCAGGGACATCTTGAGACTGGGGAGAGGCAGAAAAAACAGGAGTGTCATTACGAACACATTGACAACCCCAACTGACCACAGACACAGACTTCCAATCCAAAACAGGATTATGAGTCTGTAACCAAGGAAAACCCAGTACAATAATGTCATGTAAATTATGTAACACCAAAAATTTGCAATTCTCTTGGTGGTCCGGGTCAACCCGCATTATCACCTGGGTAGAAAACTGGGGTTTATTCTCCGCCAAAGGGGTAGAATCAATGCCCACAAAGGAATAGATTTCCGCAGGGGTATCATAGGAAAACCACAACGTTTGGCAAAATCAAAATCCATCAGGTTTACGGCTGCTCCTGAATCAACAAAAGCCTGTGCTGAAAATGTGGACATGGAGCAAATCAAGGTAACAGTCAACAGAAATTTAGTCTGAACACTACCAAAACAACTGAGCGTGCAAAACGTCTTCCCCGCTTGGGGCAGACGGAAATAGCATGAGAAGCGTCACCACAATAGTAGCACAACTTATTATGCTTTCGAAACTCATGACGCTGAGCCCCAGAAGTCACTCCATCACACTGCATAGGCTCAGGAGCTGGCCCGCAAGGCATCACAATCTCACGCATATTTCTACGCTCGCGCAAACGTCTGTCAACTTGAATAGCTAATGACATAGAGTCATTGAGACCAGAGGGGACAGGGAATCCCACCATAACATCCTTTACAGTCTCTGCCAGACCCTTCCGAAAGGACTGCCCACTTTCTGAATTTCTGACAATACAGCTCTGCAGCTTCTTGACCCTGATTCAATGCCAACAAGGTTTTTTCAGCTTGATCAGTAACATTAGGTTCATCGTACAACAACCCCAGAGCCTGAAAAAACACATCACATCATTCAAAACAGAATCCCCAGGTGTCAGGGAAAAGGCCCAATCCTGAGGGTCGCCGCGCAACAGGGAGATGACAATTTGAACCTGCTGTGCTGCATTCCCTGAGGACTTAGGCTTCAAAGCAAAAAACAACTTACAGTTATTTTTAAAATTCAAAAATGTAGACCAATCCCCCAAAAATAAATCCGGCAGAGGGATCCTAGGTTCCACAGCAGGCAACCCAGCAAGATAGATAGAAATACTCCGAACTTCAGCAGCAAGCTGCTCCACACGATCGGACAAATGCTTGACCTCCATTGGGGAAAAAATTCCTTGTCAGCCCCCAGAGAAAAAAAGAGGGGTAAAATGTAACAAACAAAAAATAAATAAATACATTTTTCTGATAACTCTGACAACTTTTTTTTTTTACTATTTTATCCCTTCTGTTGAGTACCATAGAATTTCAGTATGGCCAGTGATTCTGTTATGTTTTGGTAGCTGAGGAGGCAGTAGCAAAAAAAACGCATAGGCAGCCAAACACCAGAGAGGTTGGAAACTAATAGGTTGCAGAACCCTAAACTAACCGCACAACTAGAAGCAGCCGTGGGACGTTCCTACAGTGCCCTAGACGCGTCTTCACAGCCGGAGAAATTAGCTATCCCTGAAGATGGAAAGAGGAAAGCTAACTGCCCCGGAGTAGAGCCCCAAAAGAATAGGAAGCCCCCAAACATATAATGGCGGTTAGACAAGATGAAAACACGAACACAGACAGAAAATAGAGTGAGCAAAACGCTGGGGCCCAAAACTGTCTAAATAGGACAGCACAGGAGAGAATACTGTCTGCAACCCAGAAAAACCCTAGGAAAAACTCCAACACTTCTGAATCCAAAAATACGGAGACCACCTATATCAGATCTCTGGTGTGGACACGTAGCTACCCAGCAGTAAAATATCACAAGAACTGAGCAAATGAACAAATACAAAAAGCGAATAGAGACCAGCCCAAGCCCCCCAAAGGGGACCCGGCTGAACTCAAAAAACAATGCAGCAAGAAACAAGGAAATTCAAACCACAGTAAAAAAAAAACTGAAAGTGACTTATCTGAATGCAAGCAGGACACAGCAGAAAAGCAAGCTGAATTCCAACCTAGACAAGGAAGTACAATTGATCACCGGCAAGAACCATGGGAGGTCAGCTCACTTATATCAGGCCAGTCCGTACCACCTGATAACCATCGTCAGTTGCAGGTGGTGGATTTTTGCTGTTCAACATAGGTTCAATACCCTCAGCAACCACCAGAGGGAGCTTCAGCTCTGAAGTCATCTCCAACATGTTCACAACAGCTAACTAAGCCTAAAGAGAGAAAGGGGAAGGCTAATTTCCCCAGAATAGAGCCCCAAAGGAATAGGAAGCCCCCAAACATATATTGGCAGAGAGACAAGATGAAATACAAACACAGGCAGAAAATAGAGTAAGCAAATGCTAGGGCCCAAACTGTCTAGATAGAACAGGACAGGAAAGAATACTGTCTGCAATCCAGCAAAAACTCTAAGAAAAATTCCAACACGTCTGATATACAAAAATACTGAGACCACACGATCTCTCCCCCGCTAGATCAGAACTCTGGTGTGAACAGTTAGCAAAACAGCAGATACTGAAATAACAGGAACTGAAAACAAATAAACAGTGGCAAATGAGAAACAGAGTCCAGAGCAGGCCCCAGCCGGGGAACTTCACACCAGAAGGGCAGAAAACAAAGGGAAAACAAATGCCAAAGAAACAAGCAGCAAATAACTTATCTGAAAGTTGCAGGACAAAGCAGGAAGCAAGCTGACTTCCAAATGGGACCAGGAAGAAACAAATCACCAGCGAAGATCATTGGAAGGTTGCTCACTTATATCTCCCCAGTCAGTGAGACTTGATTGCCAATCATTGCCCCCAGCTGATAGACCTCTGTTAGCCAAAGCAGTCTCATTACTATCAGCAGCCACCAGGGGAGCCCAAACCCAGAAGCCACATCCAGAGCGTTCACAACAGTGCTGCCTTATTTGTTTGATTGTATTTGAGTTGGTTACTTTAGGTAAGCACCTGTTCAGAACTGATTTGTGTTTGGATGTGACGGTCGGTTTTTTGATATTTGCATTAGCCTTTTGACTGAGCACTCCGCCCCTTAGCCTCAGGCGTTTTTAATTGCAACAGAATCCTACCCTCCGTAGAGATATAGACTTTAGTCTAAGAGAGGATTCACATTAGGGTCCCAGAGAGATGTAGACTGTCTAAGAGAGGATTGGCAATAGGTCCTGGCAATGAGAATCGCTGTACCACAGACTTGTAGAAAAAATTGTTCACCCACACAAGAAAAAATTCTCATGTAGTACAACTGATAAGACATCCAGAGACATTTGTCTGGAGTTGTGGGTAAGGTCAGAGTTTTCCAGTAGGTTTTTGTACAGCATTTAGGCCTAGATCATGTCTGATGGATGTGTAGAGGCTATTAATGTCAAGGGTGACCAATATGCATTCAGGGGTAATATCCATTATCAGTCTTATCTGTCTTATGGTGTTGAGAAAATGTCCTGTGTCAAGAATGAAAGATCGGGTGTTTTTGATGAGTGGGTGAAGATCTTCTCCAAGAATTCTGACAATGGGGATAATATAGAATCTGTGCATGCTTCCGATTGATCGGAAATTTTTTATGTCTTTGTATCAGAAAGTTGGCTTGTAATCTCACTGATGTAATAATGATAATTGCCCCACCCTTGTCAGCCGAATTAATGACTATGTGTCTATTATTTCTGAGGGAATCAATGGCTTGTTTCTCAACTGGTGTCATATTGCTGCTAGTAGAGAATGAACCTTTCTCATTTATTCTTCATATTTTAATTTTTACTTTTATTTCATTTTATTTTAATTTTTTGATATTTTAATTTCACATTATCCCTTTTTTTCATGTTAATTTTTATTTTCATAGCTTCATTTCTCATAATTCTTTATTTTCACCTTTTTCTCACAATCTCACTGATTCCTCCCATTCATTAGGACTATTTGTCCCCTGACCACCACTTAAATACTTCGCTTCTTATGAGTACTCCCTCCCCATATATATAACACATCAGTTATCACCACATTACACATATATACAGCTACTGTGGCCATCAGCACTACAGCGCTTCTCCTGTATACCACTGCGCAGGCGCCCATGGACCTGCACTCCGGCCCTCGTTCTCATTCCCCCAGCGTGGTGTCGCGTCTACACAGACGCTGGTCCACACACCTCTCCCTAACCTCACGGCATATGAACATCGGAAGTGAGCACCCAGCCAGCATACATAAGAACCACTGCCACTAATGCTAATAGATCACCACAGGAAGCGCAAGGCGAGCTACATACCCGACACACACGGACAAGGTCAGTACTGGGCCCTCCCTTCCCATGCTGGATTAACAGTATCCTCCATAATTGCTTTTACTTTTCTCCCCATAGCCCCTGTTAGGACACCATAGTACTCTATGTATATGTGCAGCACAGGTATTCAGATGCAGTGACACAGAAGCACAGAGCAGGGGTTAACAATTACTCGTTTATAAGTACAGGGGTAACCGTAACCTCCTCGCAGGGAGCAACAGGGAATAGACATGTAAAGGCTGAGAGGTACAAAGGGGAAGAGTAACTCAAAATGGCAGTTTGTAAATATCAATGTAATGTGTGTAGTACAGTTCATATAGCGTCTTGTGCTTGGGTGCGATGAAAACACAGGAGTCACAGGTTTGATATAGAAAGTCTTGTATTACTTCATACAAGTTGGCAAAAATAGTCACACAGTTTGCAGACACAGAAACAGCAGGCCAGAGTAATCTAAGCTCAGCAATCACTCTCCACAACAGGTTCAGGATCTTCTTCTCTGTTACCGTAAGTCCATGCAAACGTGGGTCTTTCAAAGAGCAGGGTTCAGAGTCCACAAGTGCTTCAGAGTTCCTCAGTAGGAATAGCTGGAGTACAAGGTCCAAGGCTTTAGGAGTCAGGTCACAGGTTCACTGCAGGCTAGATTCTGAAGCACTGATTGCTCAGCTGTGGCTGCTTAAGAAGCAAAAGGAGAGAATCAGGGCGGGAACATGCAAGCTGGAAACTCCATTTTGACTGAGGGCAAGATAGCTGCAGCAAGACAGAAAGTAAAATGGCTGACGAACAAACTGAGTTTCAGGAACATGTACACAGAACCTTACAATCAACTTCACATACTGTGACTCAGTTGTCCTTCTGTATTCCTGCATTGGATGGTTGGTTGTCGGCTGAGGCCGGTGCTGAGTTCTTCCGGCTTCCCCGCCTAACAAGTTGGTCTCACTTCTGGCGGCAGTGGACGGTCACCGGTCTTACCCGCTGAGCCCCTAGTCAGTTATGCTGCAGCACAGCAAAAAGGAATCCACCGCAATCCTCCACTTGGCGTGCGTTACTTCTCACACCCGCTGAAGTCTGAGAGTCCTTGCCGCATCTGGCCGTAATTGCTGCTATGCGGCCTATCTTTCCCTGCAGCCCAGCGCCAGTCATCACTGACTCCTTTCTCTGGCAGGAAGCCCCTTTCATTTCCCGCATAAACCCTTGTATACCTCCCTGGCTCGCCACGCCTCTTCTACACAAGTCAAGGGTCTGCTCCGTTTCCAATCTTCTTCCACCTTGCAACAGTAGGTTTGGCCCCCGCAATTCCGGACCCGGTGCCCTGTCAGCATCCACTGCCCGGTCTTCTCCTCTACATATGAAAGGCCTACCTGCTTATACAACTTCTATTGCCTACTCTAGGTTAGTATACAGGGTTTTTGTCCTTATTTCCTTTTCTACCTCTCTGCTCCTCAGCATGTCTATACTTCTCACCCTCCTGCTCCATACCATGGGAACTCTCCAGACCCACTATTTTACATTTGGAACGTAGCCTACTAATCTTAGCTCTGCTTCTAGTTCCCCATTCTACTCCTTCACATGGGTGAACCCATTGTCTATACATCAAGATATGTTTGAGAAACATTTGTTATTTTAGTTATTATTTTGTGCCTGACCAGAATTAGCTGTGACCATAGGGCTGATTAACTTGCCTGATCCCAATGTTTTATTTACTAGCACTTGTTTATATGTACATCACATTAATTTTGTATATATTTTTCTTTCAGTGATGTTTGAGAAAGACCCAGGCTGGATCGAAACGCAACCTCCACTTACTCTATACTTATGATCTTCATTTTCGCTTCTGTGGAGAATAACTCTTTGTGCATGTGATAAATATGAACACTTTTTTTGCAACCAAATTCCCTTGTGAGTGCGGCTGATTACTTTTATTTTGATTACTGAATAATATGACACTTTAAGTACTGAAGATGTGTTTACTGTTAATGCAAATACAGCAAAGAATGCATGGTGTATAGACTCTGAGGAAACTAGTCATATGACTATGTCACGATCCACATTTGGATCTGTGGCAGATCTCTCTCTGCATGTTGAAACCTTTTTCCTGTCTGGCCAGCGGAGGTTAATCCCAGTCTTTACCCCGGTGGCCGCTGGTGGAATTGCATGCCTGATTACTTGTTAGGAGTAGGTGGCGACCACTCCCACTTCCTTAATAAGGTCTCCTGAGTTGTCAGCTGGTGTTGGTAATATTGCGTCCTCTGGAAACCAACCAAGCTGGAGCCAGGAGCTGCTGAGAGCAGTTGTACTTCAGTTGCTTCCCTCATCTGGGGCCTTACTCTGCTGTGCGGAGCTTAACAGCAGAGAAAGCTAAGTGTTTATTGTTTAGTTGATTTAACCCTTAGGTGTCTGTCTTTCCTTTTGGTTGTTTTTGGGTGTTATTCACATTATTCCCTGTCTCACTTCCGGGGGAGTGGGTTGGTGGGTTTAGCTCAGGGCTAAACAGGAGACAGGGACAGGTCGGGGACTTGGGCCTCACTACCATTAAGCGTACCCCCAAGTTAAGGAAAGACAGGTCCTCCTTAACCTTAGGGGCAGTTCAGGGGCCCAAGTTCCTCGCCCCCTGTATTTCTTCAACTGGCCCGTGACATTATTACCAACCAATACAGTTGTTTTTTCTCACCTTTCCCTTTCTTGAGAGCCATGGCCCAAATGCAGGCCTTTGTCCAGCTGCTTCAGACCCTCACAGATGAGTTTAAGGTGCTGCGGGTGAGGTGGTGCAGCAGTTACAGCAGTTGGTGGGGTTCTGGCCTCGGCTCAGATGCAGGTTCAACCAGAACCTAAGATATCTCTCCCTGACAGGTTTTCTGGAGGGAGAGATAAATTTCTGGTCTTTCAGAAGGCCTGTGAATTGTATTTCAGGCTCCGCCCCGTTCATCAGGGAGTGGGGAACAGCGTGTGGGGATTATTGTCTCCCTTCTTAGGGGTGATCCCCAATCCTGGGCCTTCTCCCTGCCAGCCGATTCACCATCTTTACAGTCGGTGGATGGGTTTTTTGCGGCTCTGGAGCGGGTGTATGGAGATCCTGATGGCGTCTCCCTGGCGGAATCCCGACTCCGTAAAATCAAGCAGGGGGACTGGCCGGTAGAGGAGTACTGCTCGGAGTTCAGGAGATGGGCCACTGACACACAGTGGAATGATCCTGCCCTTAGGAGTCATTTTGTGCAGGATCTGTCCCCAAGGTTGCAGGATACTCTGGTGCAGTACGCCGCCCCCAGGTCATTGGAGGCCGCCATGTCCCTTGCCATCCGGGTGCATAGACGCCTCAGGGAGAGGCATACACCAAAACTGCCCCCTGTTGTCCTTACTAGGGAGGAGGGCACAGTTGAGCAGCCGGACGAACCTATGCAGGTGGGAGCAGTTGATTCCCAAACGGGGTTGCCTGCGGTTCGGCGTGGTGTGGGTGCATGTTTTTTTTGTGGGCGGACTGGTAATTTTATTGGGGTCTGCCCAGTTCGCACCAAAATACCTGTGGCATCTAAGAAGCCGCATCCCCCTGGTCATGTGGAGGGAGGCGACCAGGGAGTGTATATTTGCTCCACTACTTCCCCTCAGTGTACCGTCTGCGAGAGTGGTGATTGGCGGGGTATCTAAGGGAATACCAGTGCTTGTGGACAGTGGAGCAGGAGTCAATTTGGTGGATGCTCACTTTGTCCGGACCAATGGCCTGATGTGTAGGACGCTAGCTAAACCATTAGGCGTCCAGACCATTGACTCTGTCCCACTCAGCCAGGGGAGTGTGACCCAGGTCGTGCATGATATACGCCTGCGTATAGTGACTCGTCATGAGGAGTCCCTGTCATGCTACATCTTGGAGGGTATAACGAAAGATTCCTCCAAAACATACTAAATATGCTAATAGGGGTGGAAATCCACCTTTACTTTAAATAAGGTTGCAAAATAGCTACGACTCATATTGATAAATCAAAAAACTGAGAACATGGAGTCAATGCTAATCATAAAACATCGTAATTTTTATTGAACAATTTTTAAAAAAGTTTTTTCGCTCAAGAGAGAGTAAATAACACCACAATAGTACAAAAATTTCCAACTTGGTGGAAAATGGGAGTGAGCAGATTCAGTAAGAGGTTAATACTTAGGGGTCAAAGAGTAACCAGAAATACCAAACTTATAGCAAAGATGTCCTGATTGCACATGCGCCAATGAGGCAAGAATGAGAGCTTTAAATATATCAATACTCCGCAAAAATAGGTAATGAGACTGAACACATGCAAGTGCTTAATATAGATAGAAGCGCTGAGCGGAATGTGAGTACTGCTAGTAAAGGTGGCAAACAACACGCTAGTCACAGGTGAAAATCAAAATGTGCTAACACCACATGGATCCAATTCAGCGCTAGAATCATACGTCCAAAGCACAGCAGAAGCTCAAATTGCTAAATAGTGGAGTGTTCAAATAAAACAAGCAATCAATCATAATTACCCATCATGTTCATGCAGAAGTGGGCACAGGACACCGGATCCCCGACGTACGTTTCGGTACACCTTCTTCAGGGGCGTAGTCTAGGGGATTCGGTGTCTCCTTAAATACCCGACTCCAGTGATCACGTGTCACAGATACGGCCATACAGAGTAACCTGCACATGTGCCTGTATCGCCATAATCATCTATCAGGACGTTCCCGCGCGTGCGCCAACGCTGAATGGAGAGTCGAGTCACGTGGGACGGCTGGCGCCTAGCCGTCTCCCAGGCGACCCAACAACGCCAACAGCAGAGGGAACACAGTCGCGCGAGAGCGTAACGAGAGGATGTAGGCCAGAACTTGATACACGTAAGCAGTGGGGGTGGAGCCTGACGTTTGTAGGTAAATTTAAGTATAACATAATCCAAGATATGAAATCGATAAATAATCAAAGCGTGTGATTATGAAAGACAAAGGAACACAAAAGATATACATACACTGGCCGTATAAATACGTTTGGGACATATCATTAGAGATACCTCAATCAAGATAACACACACTTGAGCCTATTATTATATATTGACACATCAGATATTTAGTAAACAAATAGCTCATTAGTTTATGAATGCAAAAGGAAAAATAAG
This sequence comes from Oophaga sylvatica, assembly GCA_033576555.1. NCBI lineage: Eukaryota > Metazoa > Chordata > Amphibia > Anura > Dendrobatidae > Oophaga > Oophaga sylvatica. Next base: position 333,884,457 of record JARQOD010000001.1, on the reverse strand, counting down.
AATATCCCATAAGATCTCATTTAGGTCATAGCTTCTTCACATAAGCAGGATAGACAACTGCATAAATAGTGGTTCCAAAAGTACAAAGAATGTTTGATAGCAGTGATCCAAACGTCGGAGAGTTTTTCTTATAGGGAGACAAAACGGAATTCCCAGGCTGGTAAGGCAATATAGGTCACTTAGAAGAAAAACATAGACAATACATATTAAAACCAGCATTAAAACAAAGACTTTAAAAACAATGTGGGGTAAGGAAAGGACGGAAATAAATGTATTAATTGGATATAACAATATAGCTAATTTCTCAGAGGAATGATGCAAAACCATGAGATTCATTTAGACCATTCGGGGACATAGTTCCCAGAATGGTGATCCATCTACATTCCTTCTGTGCTAGATGGCGCTTAATGTCTCCACCTCTGATCCCACTATGTACATGTTGTATTCCCCTAACTATAAATGATTTGGGATTGCATTGGTGGAATTGCTTATAATGTCTGGGTATGGTTTTTAGGGTTGAAAAGTCTGTGATATCCGCTGCTGCAATGATGTTGCACACATGTTCCCTGGTTCTTATTTTCAGCTGACGTGAGGTCATCCCTATGTAAATTTTCTGACAACTGCAGGTCGCATAATAAATGACCTGCGTAGAGTTACAAGTTATATGTTGTCTAATGGTAAAATTTTGTTTGCCATCAGCTGAGGAAAAATTTTTTGTCCGCAGGATGTTTTTACATGCTACGCAGTTCCCACAGGGATAGCATCCCTGTGGCGGGCCGCGTGAATTAAAGGGATTCCTAATAGTAGGAAGGTAGTGGCTATGCACAAGCAAGTCGGATAAATTCTGACTCCGTCTGGCCGTCATTAGTGGACGTTCAGGCAAAATGGCAGCTAACGAGGGTTCGGTTTTTAAAATGTTCCAATGACGCTGGAGACAATCCCTCATTACAGACCATTCTCCATTGAATGTGTTTTTTTGACAAAATACATTGAAAAAGGTCTGGTACCCAGGGGGTTACGTGTTCAGGTATTTCCGTCGTTTGATGTGGATGATTTGGTCTTTCGCCAGAAATGGGAGGAGTTAGCTACTAATTGTTCCAGAGGATTCATGGAATTATTAAGTACACAAAATAAGGAAATTTTGGATATATTGGACTCTGAGATAGAAAACATTCAAGCCAAATTAAAACAGGAGTTATCTGAGGGTGAATTACAATTAATTCATCAAGAAATTGGCGTTGTTGGGTCGCCTGGGAGACGGCTAGGCGCCAGCCGTCCCACGTGACTCGACTCTCCATTCAGCATTGGCGCACGCGCGGGAACGTCCTGATAGATGATTATGGCGATACAGGCACATGTGCAGGTTACTCTGTATGGCCGTATCTGTGACACGTGATCACTGGAGTCGGGTATTTAAGGAGATACCGAATCCCTAGACTACGCCCCCTGAAGAAGGTGTACCGAAACGTACGTCGGGGATCCGGTGTCCTGTGCCCACTTCTGCATGAACATGATGGGTAATTATGATTGATTGCTTGTTTTATTTGAACACTCCACTATTTAGCAATTTGAGCTTCTGCTGTGCTTTGGACGTATGATTCTAGCGCTGAATTGGATCCATGTGGTGTCAGCACATTTTGATTTTCACCTGTGACTAGCGTGTTGTTTGCCACCTTTACTAGCAGTACTCACATTCCGCTCAGCGCTTTTATCTATATTAAGCACTTGCATGTGATCAGACTCATTACCTATTTTTGCGGAGTATTGATCATAGAATCATAGAATGGTAGAGTTGGAAGGGACCTCCTGGGCCATCTGGTCCAACCCCCTGCTCAAAGCAGGATTCTCTAAATCATCCCAGACAGATGTCTGTCCAGCCTCTGTTTGAAGACTTCCATTGAAGGAGAACTTACCACCTCTCGTGGCAGCCTGTTCCACTCCTTGATCACCCTAACTGTCAAAAAGTTTTTTCTAATATCTAATCTGTGTCTCCTCCCATTTAGTTTCATCCCATTGCTTCTAGTCTTTCCTTGTGCAAATGAGAATAAAGATGATCCTTCTACAATGTGAACAGCCCTTGAGATATTTGTAGACAGCTATTAAGTCTCCTCTCAGTCTTCTTTTTTGTAAGCTAAACATTCCCAAATCCTGCAACCGTTCCTCATAGGACATGGTTTGCAGACCGATCACCATTCTGGTGGCTCTCCTTTGAACTTGCTCCAGTTTGTTGATGTCTTTTTTAAAATGTGATGCCCAAAACTGGACACAGTATTCCAGATGAGGTCTGACCAAAGAGGAGTAGAGGGCAATAGTGACCTCACGTGATCTAGACTGTATGCTTCTGTTGATACATCCTAGAATTGTATTTGCCTTTTTTGCTGCTGCATCACACTGTTGACTCATGTTCAGTCTGTGATCAATTAGTATACCCAAGTCTTTTTCACATGTGCTGTTACTTAGCCCTATTCCTCCCATTTTGTATATGCTTTTTACATTTTTATTGCCCAGATGTAGTACTTTGCATTTTTCCCTGTTAAAAACCATTCTGTTAGTTGCTGCCCACTGCTCCAGTTTTATATCTTTTTGAATCCTCTCTCTCTCTTCTCTAGTATTAGCTACCCCTCCTAGCTTTGTGTCATCAGCAAATTTGATCAGTTTACCCTCAATTCCTTCATCTAAATCATTGATAAAGATGTTGAACAATACAGGGCCCAAAACAGAGCCTTGTGGTACTGTCACGCTGTCTCTGTATACAGGAGGACCGGGGTCTATGCTGACCCTAAGCTGGGGTCCTGACTAATCCCTCTACCTGGAGGTACTGTTGATGGTACAGAGGTCCAGGCCGCCAGCGTAACCCTATCTCCTGTGAATCCCTAACCACTGTAATCTAGTCCTGAGAAGGACCCTGATTACCACCACAGGGAACAGGAAGGTAACTGCCTTCACACACAGTATAAGACAAACGAGACAGTACAAGGGGTAAAATAAAAGACCACCTTGCATACAAAACTACCACTACAGAGGGAACACCAACGGGTAAGGAGATAAATAATAAAGCGAGGAGAGGAGAAAACCACAACAGGTACTCTTAGCTTTAGACTTCTCAATACGATCCGCTCTGCTGGTCTGCATGAATGCTTTCACCGACACTTCCCTAGCAGACAGTCAGGTATTTGAAGGAATCCAATTACAACAACATTAATTGCAGCTGAGCGAGGCTGGTCTTGTCCAGCACAGAGAGAGGGAGAATTAACTCCCTCTCTGCCGAAAAACACCCAGCACCAGAAACTCAGCTGTGAGAAGTCAGGGTGTGCAATCGCGACGATCTTCGCAGCGACACACCCGTGACAGGTACCCCACTTGAGACATTCTTCCAACTGGATGTGCAGCCATTTACGACCACATCTTTGAGTCCGATCACTAAGCCAGTTATGAATCCACCTAACAGTTGCCTTGTCCATTCCATACTTAGTCATTTTTTCAATAAGGATTGTGTGAGATACTTTGTCAAATGCTTTGCTGAAGTCAAGATATACTATATCTACAGCATTTCCCTGATCCACCCAGTCAGTGATTCTGTCATAGAAGGAAATTAAGTTAGTCTGACATGACTTATTAGTTACAAACCCATGCTGACTCTGTTTAATCACTTCATTCTTATGCAGGTACTTACATACATGTTCTTTAATAATTTGTTCAAAGATTTTTCCTGGTATAGAAGTCAGACTCACCGGCCTGTAGTTCCCTGGGTCCACCTTCTTCCCCTTTTTGAAGATAGGAACAACATTTGCTCTTCTCCAGTCTTCTGGGACTTCTCCTGTTCTCCAAGAATTTTCAAAGATTATGGACAGTGGGTCAAGAATTTCTTCTGCTATCTCCTTCAGTATTCTGGGGTGTAATTCATCTGGACCTGGAGACTTGAATTCATTTAGGTTAGCTAAGTGTTTCCTCACTGTCTTTCTGTTTATAGATATCCTGGATTCTTTTATTCCTTTATTCCAGTGAAGATCAGTTGATGTTACATTTCCTTTCTGAGAGAAAACAGAGCAAAATAGGAATTTAAAAGTTCAGCCTTCTCAACATCCTGTCTTACCATTTCATCATTTTCATCCTGTAAAAATCCTATAGCATCTTTGACATTTTTTTTACTTTTGACGTATCCCCAAAATCCTTTTTTGTTGCTTTTCACATCTCTTGCAAGCCTTAATTCATTGTCAGCTTTAGATAATCTGATTTGTGCCCTGCAGGTTCTGCAGATGGCATTATATTCTTCTTTAGATATGCCTCCCTCTTTCCATTTGATAAACATTTCTTTCTTCCTTTTTAGCATGTGTTTAAGTTCTGTGTTCATCCATCCTGGTTTCCTTAAATGCTTCGCATTCTTCCCTCTTTTTGGAATTGTTAACGATTGTGCTTTGAGAATCTCATTTTTCAAGATGTCCCATCCTTCCTGGACATTTTTGTCCTTAAGGATATCCTGCCATTGGATCCCTCCAATTCTCTTTCTGAGTCCCTTAAAATCTGCCTTTCTGAAATCTAACCTTGACGTCTGAGTGTTCACAGGTCTTCCTCCTCTTGTTATCCAAAATTCTAAAATAGCATGGTCACTACCTCCTAGGGTCCCAGCCACTCTTACCTCGTCAACCATTTCCTCCCTGTTTATAAAGGCTGGGTCTCACATAACGATACACCAGCGATCCTGACAACGATATGCACTTGTCAGGATCGCTGGTGTATCGCTACATGATCGCTGCTGAGCTGCCAAAGAGGCAGCTCAGGCAGCGATCTGGGACAGCGACACTGCGGGTAACATCGCTTAGTTACCCGCAGTGTACCTTGGATACCAACGCGCTGATGCAGGGAGCTGGTATCCAAGGTACACAGCGGGTTTCCAAGCGCTGCGTGGTGCCTGGAAACCCGTTGTGTACCTTGGATACCAGCTCCCTGCATCAGGGCGCTGGTATCCAAGGTACACAGCGGGTTTCTAGGCACAGCCCCGCGCCTGGAAACCCGCTGTGTACCTTGGTTACCAGCGGATCGCTGGTCTCCCGCCTGTCACACGCAGCGATGCATGCCTGTCAGCGGGAGACCAGCGATCAAAAAAATGTCCTGACATTTCAGCGACGATCAGCGATACCCGGCAGGGGGGCTGATCGTCGCTGAATGTCACACACAGCGATATCGCTGGTGAGCTCGGTGCTGCGTCACAAAACTAGTGACTCAGCACCGATCTCGGTAGCGATATCGCTATGTGAGACGGGCCCTTAAGGATTAGATCCAAGGTAGCAGATCCCCTTGTTTTCTCCTCTACCTTTTGAAAGATAAAGTTGTCAGCAAGAGAGGATAAGAATTTCCTTGACCTGTTAGTTTTGCCTGAGAGAGATTCCCAACAAATGTCTGGATAGTTGAAATCTCCCATGACCACTATGTCATATTTTTTGGAGAACTTGGCCATTTGATGCATAAAGAGTTCATCCATATCTTCAGCTTGCATAGGCGGCCTGTAGTAAATGCCTACAATGGTGTCCTTTCCATTGCTCTGTCCTTGTATTCTTACCCAAACAGTTTCCACAGAACTCCCAGTCTCTGAAGCGTCAATCTCTGTGCAGATATACGCTTTTCTAACATACAATGCGACACCTCCTCCTCGTTTATCAAGTCTGTTTCTTGCAAATAAGTTGTATCCTTCTAGCCTTGTATTCCAATCATGTGTATCGTCCCACCAAGTTTCAGTGATTCCAATGACATCATACTTCTTCTCCAGCGTTAGTAGTTCCAATTCTCCTTGTTTGTTGCCCATGCTTTGTGCATTTGTATAAAAACATTTTAGTTTGTGATTGGTTTCTCTTCCGCCAATATTTTTATTATTTAGATTGTTTTGTCTTCGTTCTTCCTTTCCACTTCTAATAGCCGAGTTCTCAATAGCATTTGTCAGGTGTATGGCTTTTTCTGGCGTTTTTGCTTCCCTTCCCACATTGTTCTAGTTTAAAGCTCTCCTGATGAGTGTAGCAAGGCGACTTCCAAATACATGTTTTCCAGTCTTCGTAAGGTGCACCCCATCTCTAGCAAGTAGTCCATCGTATAGGTAATTTACTCCGTGATCCAGAAATCCAAATCCTTGCTGACGGCACCATCGACGTAGCCAGTTGTTCACCAGCAGAATCTTATTCCACCTCCTTGTTCCATGGCCATCCACTGGGAGGATGGATGAGAAGACCACCTGCGCACCCAGTTCTTTCACTTTCTTGCCTAAGTTTTCAAAGTCACTGCAGATGGTTTCCAGGTCACTTCTTGTGGTGTCATTTGTCCCCACATGTATTAGCAGGAATGGGTAGTCATCTTTAGGTCTGAAGAGTCCTGATATCCTGTCAGACACATCTTTAATTTTTGCACCTGTAAGACAGCACATTTCTCTTGAGGTTATATCCGGTCTGCAGATAGCGGCCTCTGTTCCTCTCAACAGGGAATCCCCCATGACAACAACTCTCTGTTTCTTCATCACAACAGTTTTCTTTCTCCATTCGGGAGGACTCCGAGGGCTTACAAGGTTGCTCTTTGTGGGCAAAGTCTTATCCTGATGTATTTCTTCATCATTCTCCTGTGTGAGAGCCTGGTACTGGTTCCTGAGCAGTATGGGTGCTGACTGCTTCATGATCCTCCTGCTTCTCTGGGTCACATGCTTCCATTCCTCTGTTTCTTCAGGTGCAGGTCGAATTTCTTGTCTTTCTGCACCATGAAGAGATAATTCTGCTTTGTCTAAGAACTCTTCATCTTCCTTAATGATCTTCAATGTAGCTAACCTCTCTTCTAGATTTCGCAACTTTTCCTCCAACATGGACACAAGCTTGCATTTATGGCATGTGAAATATTGGCTTTTCCACTGGTAAATCTGTGAACATGTAGCAAGAAATGCAACTCACCACATGGCTCCTAGCCTCTTCCATGCTCTTATTGTTAAAGAGATATCACAGCGGTGAAAAAAGTGGCGGCGCGCGGTTTACCGATGTCCTCCTTTCAGCTGCAACAGCCAAAACCCAGTGTTCTTTGAGCTTGCGGAGACTCTTCACTTATCCCAGAATGAACTGGGAATATGCAAATGATCTCCTCAGGACTCCTCCCCTGGATATATTTAAAGCTCTCATTCTTGCCTCATTGGCGCATGTGCAATCAGGACATCTTTGCTATAAGTTTGGTATTTCTGGTTACTCTTTGACCCCTAAGTATTAACCCCTTACTGAATCTGCTCACTCCCATTTTCCACCAAGTTGGAAATTTTTGTACTATTGTGGTGTTATTTACTCTCTCTTGAGTGAAAAAACTTTTTTAAAAATTGTTCAATAAAAATTACGATGTTTTATGATTAGCATTGACTCCATGTTCTCAGTTTTTTTATTTATCTTGGATGGTATGCCAATACCCATCGTTTTAGGCCTCCCTTGGCTGACAAAACACAACCCTGTCATAGATTGGCGTTCCAGGGAGGTAGTCAGCTGGGATCAGTCGTGTGAGGGCTGCTGCCTGGGGTCTACTGTCTTTGCCGTCTTTCTGCAACCTTCCCCTTATTCTCCAGTGGGGGCAGCAGAGGTGCTGCCAAGGAGTAGGGGCAAGTCCCAACCCTCACCACTAGCCAACCCTGTGAGTCGGAGCCCTCTTGGGAGGAGGGGTCAGGGGAAGGTGGTGGTTTCCTCTGAGAAATTTGTGAGTGTGGTGACACAGGGGGACGCCTCTGTTGTCAGTTCCTCAAAGAGTTCACCGTCTTGTGGCAAACCCGTGTGTGGCAATGAACGTTCAGGTCCAGACCTGTGTGTGAACAAGTATGTATGGGTGTCCACCAAAAACATCCGGTGGAAGTGTGCTGCTGGAGTCTGGAGTTCTCAGGTGATTGGGCCGTATCGGGTGTCAGCCATTTTCAGCCTGGGGACTTACCAGCTGGAGTTACCCCCAGTTATGCCCGTACATAACTCATTCCCCAGGTCGGCACTCTTGAGATTTGTGGTACCTCCGGAGCATACGTTATGGCCACTTCCATCTGTCCACGTTTGCCATAGACCTGAGAGTCAGGTGACTGCTGGGGTGAACCCTGATGGATCGAGGCATCCTCACTGTAGGTGGTATATGAGGTGCGGTATTGAGGGTCCAGAGGTCCCTCATTAAAGGGGGGGGGTACTGTCACGATCCACATTTAGATCTGTGGCAGATCTCTGTTGTGAACGTGTTGTAGACGACTTCGGAACTGAAGCTCCCTCTGGTGGTTGCTGAGGGTATTGAACCTATGTTGAACAGCAAAAATCCACCACCTGCAATTGACGATTGGTTATCAGGTGGTACGGACTGGCCTGAGTTCCACCCTCAGACCAATGGACAAACTAAGAGAATAAACCAGACCTTGGAGACTTATTTGAGATGTTTTGTGTCTGCTGATCAAGATGACTGGGTCTCTTTTTTTGCCTTTGGCTGAGTTTGCTTTGAATAATAGGGCTAGTTCTGCTACCTTGATGTCTCCATTTTTCTGCAATTTTGGGTTTCATCCTCGATTTTCTTCAGGGCAGGTGGAGGCTTCTGTCTGTCCTGGTGTTGACTCTATTGTGGAGAGAATGCAGCAGATTTGGGTTCAAGTAGTGGATAAGTTTTCTCTCTCTCAGGAGAAGGCCCAGCGGTTTGCCAACCGGCATAGGACTGATGGTCCTCGGTTTAAAGTGGGTGACTTGGTTTGGTTATCCTCAAAAAATATCCCTATGAGGGTCACGTCTCCAAAATTTAGGCCAAGGTTCATTGGACCTTATAAGAATGTGGAAATTCTTAATCCCGTTTCCTTCCGTTTGCTTCTTCCAGGAACATTCAAGATTCACAACGTTTTCCACAAATCTTTATTGAAGAGGTTTGTAGAGCCAATGGTTCCTATGGCTGCGCCTCCTGATCCTGTTTTGGTTAAGGGCAATTTGGAGTATGTAGTTGAGGAGATATTGGATTCTCGTTTGGCTAGGCGGAGACTCCAGTACTTGGTGAAGTGGAAAGGCTATGGTCAGGAGGACAATTCTTGGGTGTTTGCTTCGGACATTCATGCTGAGAGACTGGTCCGTGCCTATCACCGAGCTCATCCTGATCGGCCTGGTTGCACAAGTGAGGGTTCGGTGACCCCTCCTCAAGGGGGGGTACTGTTGTGAACGTGTTGGAGACAACTTGGGAGCTGAAGCTACCTCTGGTGGTTGCTGAGGGTATTGAACCTATGTTGAGCAGAAAAAATCCACCACCTACAACTGACGATTGGTTATCAGGTGGTACGGACTGGCCTGATATAAGTGAGCTGATCTCCCATGGTTCTTGCCAGTGATCAATTGTTCTTCCTGGTCTAGGTTGGAATTCAGCTTGCTTTTCTGCTGTCTCCTGCTTGCATTCAGATAAGTCACTTTCAGTTTTTTTTACTGTGGTTTGAATTTCCTTGTTTTTTGCTGCATTACTTTTTGAGTTCAGCCGGGTCCCCTTTGAGGGGCTTGGGCTGGTCTCCGTTCTCTTTTTGTATTTGTTCATTTGCTCAGTTCTTGTGATATTTTACTGCTGGGTAGCTACTTGTCCACACCAGAGATCTGATATAGGTGGTCGAGACCGTGTGGACTCAGTATTTTTGGATTCAGAAGTGTTGGAGTTTTTCCTAGTGTTTTTCTGGGTTGCAGACAGTATTCTCTCCTGTGCTGTCCTATTTAGACAGTTTTGGGCCCCAGCGTTTGCTCACTCTATTTTCTGTCTGTGTTCGTGTTTTCATCTTGTCTAACCGCCATTATATGTTTGGGGGCTTCCTATTCTTTTGGGGCTCTATTCCGGGGCAATTAGCTTTCCTCTTTCCATCTTCAGGGATAGCTAATTTCTCCGGCTGTGACGAGGCGTCTAGGGCACCGTAGGGACGTCCCACGGCTGCTTCTAGTTGTGCGGTTAGTTTAGGGGTCTGCAACCTATTAGTTTCCAACCTCTCTGGTGTTTGGCTGCCTATGCTGTTTTTTGCTCCTGCCTCCTCAGCTACCAATACATAACAGATCTCTCTCTGCATGTTGAAACCTTTTTCCTGTCTGGCCAGCGGGGGTTAATCCCAGTCTTTGCCCCCGATGGCCACTGGTGGAATTGCATGCCTGCCTTAGGGGCAATTCAGGGGCCCAGGTTCCTCGTCCCCTGTATTTCTTCAACTGCTCCGTGACAGACTAATGACAGAAGCTTCTTCTTTAACCTTTACCAAAGTAATACAGAGAAAGTGATCTTGGCTAATAGATACATTAATTGTCAAGTCTCCCCAACACAAAGCAGAAAGTTCACAGTAAATGATGTGCTCTATGTCCCTAATCTTGGAAAACAATTTTTGACTGTGAAGAGGCTAACAAGACAAAGAAATGAAGTTACATTTAAAGATGACCGGTGTATCATCTCAAAAGAAGGTCACACACTAGCAGAAGGAAAAATCAAAGATGAGTTGCGCCAGCTAAAATGCAAGGAAAGTGTATACACTGCTAAACATGAACAGCACAAAAATTTTATCCATTTATGGCACAGGCGTCTTGCATATTTAAATTGCATCTTGCATCTTGTTCAAAAACAATTTTTACAATTCAGACCACTGTCTCTTTATGAAGTTATAACTCTGGAACACTTCAACGGATCTTCGCGATTCTGAGACTGTTTTCTCATGACATTTTGTACTTCATGATAGTGGTAAAATTTCTTCGCTATAACTTGTGGTTATTTATGAAAAAAATGGAAATATGGCGAAAATTTTGAAAATTTTGCAATTTCAAAAGTTGAATTTTCATTCCCTTAAAACAGAGAAATGTGTCACACAAAATAGTTGCTAAGTAACATTTCCCACATGTTTACTTTACAACAGCACAATTTTGGAACCAAATTTTTTTTGTTAGGAAGTTATAAGGGTTAAAATTTGACCAGCGATTTCTCATTTTTACAACAAAATGTACAAAACCATTTTTTTGAGGGACCACCTCACATTTGAAGTCACTTTTAGGGGTCTATATGGCAGAAAATACCCAAAAGTGACAACATTCTAAAAACTGCACCCCTCACGGAACTCAAAACGACATTCAAGAAGTTTATTAACCCTTCAGGTGCTTCACAGGAGCTGAAGCAACATGGAAGTAAAAAGTGAACATTTAACTTTTTAGTCACAAAATCTTGATCTTTTACAAAAAAAAAATTATTTTCACAAGGGTAAAAGGAGAAAATGGACAGATAAAGTTGTTGTGCAATTTCTCCTGAGTACGGTTATACCCCATATGTGGGGGAAAACCACTGTCTGGGTGCACGGCAGGGCTCGGAAGGGAAGGAGCGCCGTTTGACTTTTTCAAACCAAAATTGGCTGGAATTGACATTGGAGAGCGCCTGATGTGCCTAACCAGTGGAAACCCCCCACAAGTGACACCATTTTGGAAACTAGACCTCCTATGGAACTTATCTACATCAGTTGTGAGCACTTTGAACCGCCAAGTGTTTCACTAAAGTTTATAATACCTGAGTGTGAAAAAAAAATTCCACAAAAATGATTTTTTAGTCCCCAATTTTTGATTTTTCCCAAGGAAATTGGACCCAAAAAGTCATTGTTCAATTTGTCCTGAATACGCTGATACCCCATATGTGGAGGGGGGGTGAAAAACTTTTTGGGTGCACGGCAGGGCTTGGAAAGGAAGTAATGATGTTTTGGAATGCAGACTTTGATGGGTGTGATGTTCAGTTTGCAGAGCCACTGATGTGCCTATAAAGTGGAAACCCCCCACAAGTGACCCCATTTTGGAAACTAGACCGCCTAAGGAACTTATCTAGATCTGTGGTGAGCACTTTGAACCCCCAAGTGCTTCACACAAGTTTATAATGCTCGGGCATGAAAATAAAAAATCCTATTTTTTTCCCACAAAAAAAATTCTCTCAGTCACCAATTTTTATTTTCCCAAGGGTAACAGGAGAAATTGGACCACAAAAGTTGTTGTCCAATTTGCCCTGAGTATGCTGATACCCCATATGTGGGGGGACCACTGTTTGGGCGCACGGCAGAGCTCGGAAGGGAAGGAGCACCATTTGACTTTTTCAAAACAAATTTGGCTGGAATCGAGCCATGTCGCGTTTGGATAGCCCCTGATGTGCCTAAACAGTGGTAACCCCCCACAAGTGACCCCATTTTAGAAACTAGACCCCTATGGAACTTATCTAGATCTGTGGTGAGCACTTTGAACCCCTAAGTGCTTCATACAAGTTTATAACGTAGAGCCGTAAAATTAAAAAAATCATATTTTTTCCACAAAAATGATCTTTTCACCCCAATTTTTATTTTCCCAATGGTAACAAAACCTCAATAGTTATTGTGCAATTTGTCCTGAGTACGCCGATACCCAATATGTGGGGGTAAACCACTGTTTCGGTGCATGGCAGAGCTCAGAAGTGAAGGAGCGCCGTTTGACTTTTTCAACGCAAAATTGGCTGGACACCATGTCGTGTTTGGAGAGCCCCTGATGTGCCTAAACAGTGGAAACCCCCCACAAGTGACACCATTTTGGAAATTAGACCCCCTAAGGAACTTATCTAGATCTGTGGTGAGCACTTTGAACCCCCCAAGTGCTTCACACAAGTTTATAATGCCTGGGCATGATAATTAAAAATCCAATTTTTTCCCACAAAAATGATCTTTTAGTCACCAATTTTTTATTTTTCCAAGGGTAACAGGAGAAATTGAACCCCAAAGTTGTTGTCCAATTTGTCCTAAGTATGCTGATACCCCATATGTGGGAGAAAACTACTGTGTGGGCAGACGTCGGGGTTCGGAATAGAAGTATTGACCTTTTGTAATGCAGACTTTGATGGAATGGTCTGTGTGTGTCATGTCACGTTTGGAGAGCCCCTGATGTGCCTAAACAGTGGAAACCCCCACAAGTGACCCAATTTTGGAAACTAGACCCCCCAAGGAACCTATCTAGATGTGTGGTGAGAACTTTGAACCACCAAGTGCTTCACAGAAGTTTATAACGTAGAGCCATAAAAATAAAAAATCATATTTTTTTTACAAAAAATGATATTTTCGCCCCCAATTTTTTATTTTTCCAAGGGTAACAGATGAAATTGGACCCCAAGAGTTATTGTGCAATTTGTCCTGAGTACGCTGATACCCCATATGTGGGGGTAAACTACTGTTTGGATGCATGGCAGAGCTCAGAAGGGAAGAAGCACCGTTTGGATTTTTCAGCGCAGAATTGGCTGGAATTGAGATTAGATGCCATGTCGCATTTGGAGAGCCCCTGATGTGCCTAAACAGTGCAATTCTAACTCCAACCCTAATCCCAACACACCCGTAACCCTAGTCCCAACCCTAAGCATAACCCTAACCACAAACTTAACCCTAACACACCCCTAACCCTAATCCCAACCCTAACCATAATCCTAACTTTAGCCCCAACCCTAACCCTAACTTTAGCCCCCAACCCTAACCCTAATGGGGAAATGGAAATAAATAAGTTTTTTAAATTTTATTATTTTTCCCTAACTAAGGGGGTGATAAAAGGGGGTTTGATTTACTATTTATAGCGGGTTTTTATGTTTGGCAGCTGTCACATGCTAAAAGATGCTTTTTAGTGCAAAAAATAGTTTTTGCATCACCACATTTTGAAAGCTATAATTTTTCCATATGTGGCCCACAGAGTCATTTGAGGTCTTATTTTTTGCAGGACGAGTTGACATTTTTATTGGTACCATTTTTGGGCACTTCACATTTTTTGATCACTTTTTATTACGATTTTTGGGAGGCAGAATGAACAAAAACTAGCAATTCATTAATTTCTTTTGGGGGGGGGCGTTTATACCGTTCCGCATGTGGTAAAATCGATAAAGCGGTTTTATTCTTTGGAGCAGTACGATTATGGCGATACCTCATTTATATCATTTTTTTATATTTTGGCGCTTTTTTTCAATAAAAACAATAATATATTAAAAATAATTGTTTTTGCATCGCTTTATTCTGCGAGCTATAACTTTTATATTTTTTCGCTGATGACGCTGTATGGTGGCTCATTTTTTTGTGGGACAAGATGACGTTTTCCACGGTACCATGTTTATTTCTATCTGTTTTTTTGATCGCGTGTTATTCCACTTTTGTTCGGTGGTATGATGATAAAGCATTTTTTTTGCCTTTTTTTTAAGGGGTTCACTAAAGGGGTTAACTAGTGGGACAGTTTTATAGGGTGGGTCGTTACAGACGCTGGGATACTAAATATGAGTACTTTTATTGTTTTTTTGTTTTTTTACATTAAAGAAATGAATTTATTGGTGAATATTTTTTTTTCTTTATTTAGGAATTTTTTTTACACAAGTTATTTTTATTTTTTTTACATTTTTACTTAGTCCCTGGGTGGGACATCACTGTATAAAGTAAGATCGCTGGTCTGACAGTTTGTGCAACACTCTGTCAGACCAGTGATCTGACAGGCACTGCATGAGGCTTTCTCAGCGCCTGCTCTCAGCAGGCACTGAGGAATCCACCTCTCTGCAGGACCCAGAAGGACCCTGTGGCCATCTTGGATCCGGGCTCCTGCAGGGAGGAGGCCCTCAGAATAGCCCGAGACTTCCCTGTGCCCCCAGTACACTGCGATCATCTTTGATCGCAGTGTGCCAGGGGTTACTGTGCCGGGAGCGGTTCGTGACCGCTCCTGGCACATAGTGATGGGTGTCATCTGTGATAATCAGCTGACACCTGGCCACGATCAGCTGCGCTGCCCGAGGGAGCGCAGCTGATCGCCTATGACGTACTATCCCGTCCTTGGGAATTAAGTCCCAGGGCACATGGACGGGATAGTACGTCCAATGACAGAAAGGGGTTAAGGAAAAATTGAATAATGTTTCAGACCACTTTACTATACAACCCTGAACAAAATGGTGTAGCAGAAAGAACGAACCGGTCACTTTGTGAAAGTGGAAGAAGTATGCTATTTGATGAAGATTTGCCAAAAACATATTGGGGTAAACCAATCATTACAGCTTGATATCTGCAAAACAGACTACCAGGTACAGCTACTGAGAAAACTCAATTTAAGCAATGGAACAGCAAGAAGCCTGAACTACAACACATAAGAATATTCAGAAATAATGTATTTGTACATATTCCCAAAGAAAAAGGTACCAAGTGGGAATTTCATGCAAAAGAAGGTATGGTGAGCTACAGTGAAACCCAGAAAGGATATAGAATCCTGCACCCAGAAACGAACAAGGTCACAATAAGCTGAGATGTAATGATTGATGAGAACTTTGTGTCGCTCAAGCTTCATGACATCATTCCAGTAGTCCAGCTGAAGCTACAGCAATCTTAGTCACAATTTCAAAATAACAAGGAAAAGTATGTAGATATTAGGTTAGGGTCTTCAACCACTGAAGAAGCAACATAAAAATCAGGTGAACCTGAATTCAGGAGATCGTCGAGATCAAACAAGGGTTTATCAGCTAAACGTCTATCCTACTTTTTCAAAACACTACCCGAGTCAGAGCCACAGTCATCGGATGAGATGCAACAACTACCTGTCCATGAAAAACTGAAGTGGATTAATTCTGTTAATGAGGAAATTAAGTCCCTTCATCAACTTCAAACTTGGAAAATCACCAAACTACCACAAGGCAAGAAAGCAATCAAATGTAAATGGATTTTTAAGACCAAGTATAACTCTGAAAACAAGGTTCAGAAATTTAAGGCAAGATTAGTCACAAAAGGATATTCTCAGAAATATGGTGAGGATTATGATGCCACATTTTCTCCAATTGCTAAGCAGACCACATTCAGGAGTCTAATGGCTGTAGCTGCTGTACGGAAGATGTTTATCAGACATTTAGACATCAAAACTGCCTTTTTAAATCATGACATTGAAGAGGACTTGTGCATGAGGGTTATATCAAAGAGGGTGACGAGAATCTCCTTTGCAAACTACAAAAATCACTCTATGGGCTTAAACAATCAGCAAGAGCATGGAACACCAACATGAACAAAGTCTTATTAGAAGATTTAAAATAAGTTTTGTGTTTATACACAAAATGTACAGACGGAACGTGGATGTATAGGAGTATTCTCTTATATGTGTGCAATGTGATTATGGTTCTTCAAGAGGAAACAAAGATTGCAAAGATGACTAAAATTCTGAATCAGCATTTTGAAACAAAAGACCTTGGAAATGTGGCATATTATCTAGGAATCCAGGTCCAAAGAGAAGAAGATGGAAGCTTTCTTCTAAACCAAAGTGCAAAAATCAACTCAATTCTGAATCAGTTTGGAATGTCAGAAGCCGAATGTATATTAACCCCAATGGAATCATCCTACTGAAAGGGAACCTGTCAAGGTCTCCCATGCCCTCCAACCAAGCAGCATTCACCTGTGTATGAGCAAATTCCCTGCCTAACCAGCCCTGTATAAGGTTATTGAGTAAAAACAAGGTATAAAAAACATTTATAATGTCCCCGTTTTCTATGCTATTGAGGGCTTTGACTAGTCGAAGGGGCGTCATCGCCACTCATGCAAATCTAGCGCAAATCTAGCGCATTTGCGCTGCTCATTCCGGCAGTGTCACTATATCTCTGAAGCCAGGTGTACACTTCCCGACTTCAGAGGCACACACTGCGCATGACCGGAAGCTAACTTTTAAACTTCCAGTTTGGGGAAGGGGCTTTAAATACCTAATGTCTCACAGCCATTGCCTGGGGATATTTTCAGAAGTGTGCGTGCAGCTCCTTTAAGTGAATACGCTGGCGTCTCTGCAAGGGAGAGGAAGGTGACATAAGCAGGGGCGCCGGCGCTGTTCTAACTGAGCCCCCCCTTATGTCCCCTCTTCTTCAAGCTGGCTAGAATTTTCTGTAGAAGTAATGGAACATAAATATTTTCTTTGGGCTCCCACAAACTTTATTCAGGTTTAAATCCCTTCCAATCGACTAAGAAAAATGCTTTTCCTTTCACTCTCTTCAAGGCTAGGATATTCTTTACTTCAAAGAGTCGGAGTTGATGGGAGCAAGCATAACACCAGGATCCTTGAAGAAGGGACTCAAGATGACTGGTTTCAGGAGGGACACGTGGAAGGAATTGGGTATTTGAGGCTGGCAGCTTCAACTTATTGGATACAGCATTAATTTGCTTGATCAGTTCAAAGGGAACGATGAAGTGAGGATCTAACATGTAGGATGGAATTTTAAGATGGATGTACTTTTGAAGATAGCCACACCTTATCCCCTGAACAATAACAAGGTGAATCTAAGCATCTCTTATCCACATGCCTCTTCATGAGCACAGATGATCTCTCTAGAGTGGCTTTAGAGTCTTCCCATATCTTAGAGGAATCCTTTGTAAGAGCATTGGCTCCTGGTACGCCAGAAGCGGCTGATACCGGAAGAGGAATTCCTGGCTGTTGCACAAAGATGATAAAGAATGTAGACCTTGCAGGAGACTCCCTTACGTGGTTGTTATAGGAGAACGCTGAGCATGATAAGAGCTTGACCCAATCGTCATGATGTGAATTTGTGAAGTGCAGCACGAAGTTGGCCAGAATCTGGTTGATTCAGTCTAACTGTCCATTGGATTGAGGGTGATATGCAGATGAGAAATCCTTTTCAACATTCAGAAGTTTACACAAATTTCGCCAGAATCTGGATGTGAACTGGACACCTTGGTCAGACACGATGTGGCGAGGGAATCCATGAACATGGAAGACATGAAAACTGGATGAATTTCTCCGCAAGCTCCAGAGTGGATGGAAGGCCATCTTTGAGAAGCGATCCACCACTGCCCAGATGATGGAACAATCCGAGGAAACAGGAAAGTCTGTAATAAAGTCCATGGCATTATGCTGCCAAGGCACCGAGGGCACAGGAAATGGTAGGAGTTACCTGGACAGTAGTTGCCTAGGAGTTTTGTTGCAAGCGCAGGAAGAACTGGCTGAAACGAAACTCCATGATTTCCTTATACATGGCAGGCCACCAGTGGTGATGTGATATGAGATGCAAAGACTTTCTCTGGCATGGCCTGCCACCTTGGAGAGTACATCCATAGTAAAACTCTCCTCTTGTCCGATTCTGACATCAAGGTTTTGCCAAGCGGAATTTGGGCCCAATTTGCCGTAGCCATAGTAACAATCTTGGACGGCTTGATGATGAGTATAGGTTAAACCTTTTAGTCAGGAAGGAGTAGGAAAATGCATGAGCTTTGATGTTTTGGTCAGCTGGCATGAAATGCAGAACAAAATCAAAACAAGCAAAAAATAAAGACCACCTAGCCTGGTGCGGGTTCATTCTACGCGCGGACTGAAGATAGGCCAGCTTCTTATGGTCTGTATAAATGACGACTGGATGGACTGCTCCCTTGAGAAGAAACCGCCACTCCTCTAGAGCCATCGTGATTACCAACAACTCTCAGTCGCCAATCGAGTAGTTGCACTCCAGGGCAGAGAAGGGCTTGGAGAAGAATCCACAGGTCACCATACAGCCGGACAAAGACTTTTGGGTGAGAACTGCTCCAGCCCCAGAAGATGAAGAGTCTACCTCCAGAAAGAGTTGCTTGTTCACTTCTGGTCGATGCAATACTGAGCAGAGGAAAAGGCCTGTTTCAGGGAAAGAAAATGGTTTTCATCCTTTTGGGGTTCATACCTTTGGATCGGCACCATTACGACACCCTTCATAGCAGAAATGAAAGTGGTCTGGACAAAAAAAATGTGGAATGAATTGTCGGTAGTAGTTGGCGAGTCATAGGAATCGCTGGATAGCTTTAAAGCCGGCAGGATGCGGCCACTTGAGGATGGAATACATTCCCCCGAATTCATCTCTATGCCTGAATAATCTAAGAAATGGAGAGAAGATTGTTCAAACACACATGTATCAAATTTAGCGTACAGGTGATTCTCTTTGAGAATCTCTCGCTGCTGGACTTTACAAACGCTCTGCCTATGAGAGGGCAGATCTGAAGAGAAGACCAAGATATAATTCAGATAAACCATAACACAAGCATAGAGGAGGTCTCGAAAGATGTCGTTCATAAATTTTTAGAAGACAGCTGGGGCATTGCTGAGCCTAACCGGCATAAGGTACTCATAATGACCATCCCAGGTGTTTAAAGCCATCTTCCATTCATCTCCTCAGTGTATCCAGTTTAGATTGTATGCTCCTTGCATATTCAGTTTGGTAAAAATCCTAGAACCTCTGAGGTGGTTGAAAAACTCCGGGATCAATAGCAACAGAAACTTGTTCTTAACCGTGATCTGATTGAGACTTCTATAATAAATGCAAGGCCGGAGAGTCTTGTCCTTTTTCTTTTTTAGATAGAAGAAGCTGGCTCCAGTTGGTGAAGAGGACTTTTGAATGAAACCCCTTGCCAAATTCTCATTAACATACTCATTCATAGCTAAAGTCTCTGCCTGCGACAGGGAGTAAATACGGCCTCATGGAGGTGAGTATCCCGTAAGCAAGTCTATCAGGCAATCGTATGGCCTATGTGGAGGTAGCGTCTCTGCTTCCTTCTTGTCAAATACATCAGCATATAACCAGTATGCAGATAGTAATCCTGACTGGGAAGATAGTGCCACCAGTGACCGGTCCAGTTGTACAGGTGCAAGACACCTTTCACGACAAGACTGACTTCTCTGACGCACCTCTCTGGATCTCCAGTCAAGGACAGGTTCATGAACGTGGAGCCACAGAAGACAGAGGAGAAGTGGATGAGGCAGGCTAGGAAGTTCGTAGAAGTCAATTTTCTTAATGTACAGCATTCCTATCCGGAGCTCTACTTCCACGGTGACCAACCAAACAGCTTCGGATAGGGGACTCCCATCGACAGATGATATAAAAAACGGATTCTAGAGTTGTCAAACCGGGATTTGGTAGTGATCTACCACTGCTTGCTGTATGAAGTTCCCTGCCACACCGGAATCCAGATACGCTGACTCAATGAACCGGGAACCTCCACAAGTCACAGATATGGTCAGGATCAATGGCACAGAGGAATTGCTCTCACCCAGGGTAGCCTCTCCTAATGGCCCTAGGCTTGGGAATTTCATGGCTTCTTGGGACGAGAGTGAATGAGATGATCGATTTCTCCACAATAAAAGCACAAGCCCTCGGCTTGACGGATCTCCTGCCATTGCTTAGCCAGCTTCACGTTGTCAACTTGTATAGGTTGAAGAGAAGCTGTGGGCGAAGAAAGCTGAGGAGTGGGTAACCTTTGGAAGGATGGGAACAGACAAAGCAGTTTTCTTTCACCCACCGTTTCATGGGAGCACTCCTGGAACTGGAGGTCGCTTCGGATGGCCAGGGAAATTATATAGTCCATTGTAATAGGAAGGTCTCAGCCAGCTAGCTCATCCTTGATCCTTCCGGCAATCCCTCCCAGAAGGCAGCTACCAGCACCTTGTTCTTCCATCCGAGTTCAGAAGTCAGGGTGAGGATCCAGACAGCATATTGGCCTACAGACAGACTGGCATGGTGTAATCTGAGAAGGGATGAGGCAGCAGAAGTAGCTCAGTTTGGTTCGTCAAATACCTTGCGGAACACCTCCAGGAAGGTCTGCAGGTCTGAGATTATCGCATGTCCTCTTTGCCACAATAGGTTGAGCCATGCCAGGGATTCTCCTCCAAGATGGGACATTAGAAAGGCTACTTTAACCCAATCGAAGGGAAACTGGTGAGATAGCAGTTCAAAGTGCAGCGAGCACTGGTTGATAAAACCTTGGTATTGCTTTGGATCCCCAACAAAACATGGTTATGCAGATAGACAGGGTGCTAGGACTTGATGCACGCCTTGCGGACTGAATGGTCACTGCCGAGGTTGCCGCAGCTTTAATCGGAATTGCGCCTGTGGAACTCATCTTATCTTCTTGGCGCAGATTGGGTGATAATTAGAGTTGGGCATACTTGAACAGTAAAGTTCGGCATCCATAGCGAACACCTACTGTTCGGGCACGGACACCGAACACGGACTTCACCAGGAAGTTCGTGTTACTGTTCGAGTTCGGCTCCCTGACCACTGAGTGTTTGTCTCGTTGACAGTGCGGTAAACACCGCTTCTGATCGGCGGGAAAATCATCACCACCAGTCAGATAGCTGTGAATTCCCATGCTGTCAAATGACAGCGTGAGCCCGCAGCTGTGATCTGAGGTATAACGTTTACCACCGTTCATTGGTGTCGGCTGATGGGACTACTGCTCCCATCAGCCGACGCCTGCTGCCGCTAATAAGAGCAGAGACACACTGCCGTATTTCACGTGCGAGAATCGCATCCTAAAACTCGTACTGGCTGTCGGCTCCTTGACCTGAGCTTGACCTCTGCATAGTAATCCATCACGCTGTGTTGCTCAGGTCAGGAGAGGTGTCAGGCCAGTCCGTGCAGTGCGATGCGATTATCGCACGAGTTATACGCCCGTCTGACTCCAGCCTAACAGTGAGAGAAGGAGCGGCTGATGGGATTATTCATCAGCCGGCGCCTGCGCGCTAAATAAATAATTAAAAAAAAAACTGGAGTGGGTTCCCCTGTATTTTTGATAACCAGCCAGGCAAAACTGACAGCTGGGTGCTGCAACCCTCAGTTGTTAGCTTCAGCAAGGCTGGTTATCAAGAATATTTAAATAATTTAAAAAACCGTGGTGGCGTCCCCCCTATTTTTGGCAACCAGCCAAGCTAAAGCAGACAGCTGGGGACTGGTATTCTCAGGCTTGAAATGGGCCATGAATATTGGCCCCCAGCCTAAAAATAGCAGCCCACAGCCACCCAGAAAAGGCGCATCTATTAGCATCAATTTGGGCACTTTGCCCTTTGGTCAGACCTCATCTGGAATACTGTGTCCAGTTTTGAGCACCACATTTGAAAAAGGTATCAACAAACTGGAGCAAGTTCAGAGAAGAGCGGCCAGAATGGTGACCGGTCTGCAAACCATGTCCTATGAGGAATGGTTACAGGATTTGAGAATGTTTAATTTGCAAAAAAGAAGACTGAGAGGAGTATTAATAGCTGTCTACAAATATCTCAAGGGCTGTCACATTGTAGAAGGATCAGCTTTATTCTCATT
Organism: Oophaga sylvatica; assembly: GCA_033576555.1. Classification (NCBI taxonomy): domain Eukaryota; kingdom Metazoa; phylum Chordata; class Amphibia; order Anura; family Dendrobatidae; genus Oophaga; species Oophaga sylvatica. The sequence goes on along the minus strand of JARQOD010000001.1, from coordinate 333,862,410 downwards.
TGCACAAGGAAAGACTAGAAGCAATGGGATGAAATTGAATGGAAGAAGACACAGATTAGATATTAGAAAAAAACTTTTTGACAGTTAGGGTCAGGGCCGGCGTCAGCACCCGGCGCACCCGGGTAAGTGCCGGGGCCCTGAGCAGGCGGGGGGCCCACTCGCCATCGGGCACCCCCGCGCCAGTTAGCGGTGTCAGCGCCGCCACTGGGCCCCCCCGCTTGCTCAGGGCCCCGGCGGCAGCCGGCGCAATACCCACCTCTCCCTGTGCCTCCGCTGCCGCAGCTCCGAGCTCCAGGGGGCGCCGGCGCTTCCTCTCTCACAGCAGCGCCGCTGAATGACATCATTCAGCGGCCGGCTGTGGCAGAGAGCGCGCGGACGCCGGACAGGTGAGATGTGTGTGTGTGTGTATGTGAGAGAGTGCTGCCTGCGGTGCTGTATGTGTGATGGTGGTGGGGGGAGGCAGTGTGTGTGTGTGTATGTGAGAGAGTGTTGTCCTGTGGTGCTGTATGTGTGATGGTGGTGGGGGGAGGCAGGCAGTGATGGTGGTGAGGAGGCGATGATGATGATGATGATGGGGAGGCAATGATAATGGGAAGGCGATGATGATGATATTAATGGGGAGGCAATGATAATGATGATGATGGGGAGGCAATGATAATGGGAAGGCAATGATGATGATATTAATGGGGAGGCAATGATAATGATGATGATGGGGAGGCAATGATGATGATGATATTAATGGGGAGGCAATGATGATGATAATGGGGAGTCTATCCACAGCGCCCTTTCCTGAGCCGTAACAGTGCAGAACGCAGCACAGTGTAGAGGAGAGCTCCATATTTTGTATGGAGCATTATATGTGGTCCAGTATTCTGTATGGAGCATTATATTGGGTCCAGTATTCTCTATGGAGCATTATATGTGGTCCAGTATTCTGTATGGAGCATTATATGGGGGATGGTGGGGTTACATCCTGCATGGGGTATTATATGGGTGATGAGGGGGAGACTATGTGATGCCCATAATATTGTATGCAGGACTGTACTGTCCAGTCTGTACTGTGCTGTGAGGATTTGGCGGTTTTGAGCTATTGTACAATTTACAATAGGTATCAGTCATGTAATGGAAGAAGAGAAGTGTTTGGCGTTGTGCTATACCCATATTTCTCTGCAGTATCTGTGCATCATGAATCGTGGTCTGTGTTAAAGGGGCCCACTGAGACTCTTTCGCCCGGGGCCCATAAAAACCTGGAGCCGGCCCTGGTTAGGGTGATCAATGAGTGGAACAGACTGCCACGAGAGGTAGTGAGTTCTTATTCAATGGAAGTCTTCAAATAGAGGCTGAACAGACATCTGTCTGGGATGATTTAATGAATCCTGCTTTGAGCAGGGGATTGGACCAGATGACCCAGGAGGTCCCTTCCAACTCTACCATTCTATAATTTTATGATTCTATGTTATTGTCACGCTGTCTCTGCATACAGGAGGACCGGGGTCTATGCTGACCCTAAGCTGGGGTCCTGACTAATCCCTCTACCTGGAGGTACTGTTGATGGTACAGAGGTCCAGGCCGCCAGCGTAACCCTATCTCCTGTGAATCCCTGACCACTGTAATCTAGTCCTGAGAAGGACCCTGATTACCACCACAGGGAAACGGGAAGGTAACTGCCTACACACAGTATAAGACGAACGAGACAGTACAAGGGGTAAAACAAAAGACACCTTGCATACAAAACTACCACTACAGAGGGAACACCAACGGGTAAGGAGATAAATAATAAAGCGAGGAGAGGAGAAAACCACAACAGGTACTCTTAGCTTTAGATTTCTCAATATGATCCGCTCTGCTGGTCTGCATGAATGCTTTCACCGACACTTCCCTAGCAGACAGGCAGGTATTTGAAGGAAACCAATTATCGCAACATTAATTGCAGCTGAGCGAGGCTGTTCTTGTCCAGCACAGAGAGAGGGAGAATTAACTCTCTCACTGCCGAAAAAACCCAGCAGCAGAAACTCAGCTGTGAGAAGTCAGGGTGTGCAATCGCGACGATCTCTACGCAGAGACACACCCGTGACAGTACCCCCCCTTCTACGAGGGGCCTCCGGACCCTCAGGGCCGGGTTTATCTGGGTGAGTAGTGTGGAAGGCCCGAACCAATCGGTCTGCGTTAATATCCGACCAGGAACCCACGTCCTCTCCTCAGGACCATACCCCCTCCAATGAACAAGGTACTGAAGGGACCGGCGATTCAGACGTGAATCGATGACTCTCGACACCTGGAACTCCAAGTTACCATTGACCACCACAGGAGGAGGAGGTAAAGGTGAAGGTATCACCGGCGCCACATACCTTTTAAGCAATGATCTGTGGAACACATTATGAATTTTAAATGTGGGAGGGAGGTCAAGACGGAATGCAACCGGATTAATTATAGAACTGATCTTGTATGGCCCGATGAACCTGGGACCCAGTTTCCAGGAGGGAACCTTAAGTTTTATATTCTTGGTAGACAACCATACCAGATCGTTCACACTTAGATCCGGACCAGACACTCTCCTCCTATCAGCCATACGTTTGTATCGGTTCCCCATAGTACTGTCACGCTGTATAGCAGATATATATATATGTGATGACAGTAATCTATATCAAAAGGGCAACATACTATATAACATGCGCATAGATATATGATAACATAGAATTACCTGACAGAAAGTCCAGTGGGTCAATACGGAATCCGTTATACGCTGTCTCCGGCTAGAGGGTGACCGGGGTCTATGCTGACCCTAAACTGGGGTCCTAACTAATCCCTCTACCTGGAGGTACTGTTAAAGGTACAGAGGTCCAGGCCACCAGCGTAAACCCTGTCTCCTTTTAATCCCTGCCAACTGTAATCTAGTCCTAAGAAGGACCCTGATTACCACCAAAGGGAATGAACAGGTAACGGTTAATGAACAGAAAGACATACAAAAAAGACAAGAAATAAAGTAAATAAAGTCTTACATACAACACTCACACACAGTAGGAACACCTAAGGTCTCAGAGATAAACTATAAGCTGTAAGAGTAAAAACAACTAAGGAGCTCTTAGCTTAAATATTCTCAGAACCGATCCAGTCTGCTAGACTACATGAATGCTTTCACCGGCATCTAACAAGCAGACTGGCAGGTATATGAAGGAATCTAATTAGATCATAATCAAAAGCAGCCGGGCGAGGCTGGACCTAGTCTTAGCAAAGAGCTAGGTAAAATTAACTCCCTCATTACCAAACACAAAGAAACAGCAACTCAGCTGTGAGAAGTCAGAGTGTGTAATCGCGACGATCCTCGTGGCGATACACCCATGACAGTACCCCCCCCTCTACGAGGGGACTCCGGACCCTCAGGGCCAGGTCTGCCCGGGTGAGTTGTGTGAAAGGTCCGAACCAATCGATCTGCGTTAACATCAGACGCAGGGACCCACGTCCTCTCCTCAGGACCATACCCCCTCCAATGAACCAAGTACTGAAGGGATCGGCGACTGAGACGTGAGTCAATGATTTTCGACCCATGAAATTCCACGTTATCATTGACCACCACTGAAGGAGGAGGTAGAGGTGACGGTATGACTGGTGCCACATACTTTTTAAGTAATGACTTGTGAAACACATTATGAATTTTAAACGTAGGAGGGAGGTCCAGACGAAATGCCACAGGATTAATTATGGAACTGATCCTGTACGGCCCGATGAATCTGGGACCCAACCTCCAGGAGGAAACTTTAAGTTTTATATTCCTGGTAGACAACCAAACCAGATCGTTCACCTTCAGATCTAGACCAGAAACTCTCCCCCTATCAGCCATCCGTTTGTAACGGTTCCCCTAACCTTCAGTCTTAACCGATCTGGAACTATCAGTCTCCCTGGAAGTCCCACAGGGGCGTCCCCCTGAGCCCCCAATACCTCCCCCTCAAGCTCAGAGCATACAGCTGACACTACAACTCCCTCCTGAGGAATAGGAACCGGATCATCCGTCTTCCCGGCCCCTGGGAAAGTACGAGATAAGGCATCAGGAAGCAACTTTATTGAGCAGTCATATGCGCGATGAGGAGGTAACTCTTTACACCCCTCCTCTGAGAACATCTCCCCAAAGTCCTCCAGAAAAGGAGACAAAGTCCTAGGCACAACCGCACCGATGACCGTGCTCATGCAGTTATTCCTGCAAAATTCACCCCACTGGCTTATCTTTCTGGATTGCCAATCAATCACTGGGTTATGTTTAGCCAACCAAGGAAGTCCCAACACAATAGGAGTAGGTAGACCCTCCAACACATAACAAGACAATTGCTCTTTATGTATTGCCCCTACTCGAAGATCTATGTTATGAACAGCTTGTACCAAGCTACCTTGACCGAGAGGTCTAGAATCAATAGAGACTATAGGGACCGGTTTGGCCAATACTCAGTTGCATACCATGCGCCTGGGCAAACCGAGCGTCCACCAGATTAGCCCCGGACCCACTATCAAGAAAAACAGAAATCCTCTCAGTTCTAGTACCAATCACCACCTCCGCAGGCACGAGAAACTGAGAGGGATTTGGGGATGAAATACACACTCCCAGGTTAACTCCTTTGCTCAAAGAGGCCCGGGATGGACACCCCCCAACAAAATGTCCCTCTCTCCCGCAAAAGAAACACCTTCTAGTATTGCGGCGCACCGCCGATTCCCTCCTACAAAAAGATGTCCCTCCCAACTGCATGGGTTCCTCAGAACAGACCAGGGGAACCTCAGTATAAGGGACTTTAGTAGTAGGTGGAGTCATCACGGGAGGCGGAGTTACCTCGCGTCTTCCCCGAATTCGTCTATCAATGCGAATAGCGAGGGCCATAGCAGCCTCCAGTGATGGAGGAGAATCATACTGAGCCAACACATCCTTTAATTTGTCAGACAACCCTTGACAAAACTGGCTCCTAAGAGCTGGGTCATTCCACTGAGTATCTGTTGCCCATCTACGGAACTCAGAAGAATATTCCTCCGCTGGACGATTTCCTTGCCGTATTTTACGTAACTTTGTTTCAGCAAGGGAAACTCGATCCGGATCATCATATACCAGACCCAGGGCAGTAAAAAATCGATCCACTGACTGGAGATCTGGGGAGCCTGGAGGAATAGAGAACGCCCAAGATTGAGGGTCCCCTTGTAAGAGTGAGATAACAATTCCCACCCTCTGCTCTTCACTCCCAGATGACCGAGGCCGCAGCCGAAAGTACAATTTACATGCCTCCCGGAAAGTAAAAAATTTGTCCCGCCCACCAGTGAACCTGTCCGGGAGAGCAACCTTAGGTTCAGATCTGGTTTGCTCCGGGGCAGACAAAACCTTGGACTTAATGTCTGCAAACTCCATGGACAACCCCTGCAACTGCCGGCCAGCTGGGCTACTGGATCCATGACAGCTGGGGAGAATCTTTAGTATGGCCGGTGAAAATATCACGCTGTATAGCAGATATATATATATGTGATGACAGTAATCTATATCAAAAGGGCAACATACTATATAACATGCGCATAGATATATGATAACATAGAATTACCTGACAGAAAGTCCAGTGGGTCAATACGGAATCCGTTATACGCTGTCTCCGGCTAGAGGGTGACCGGGGTCTATGCTGACCCTAAACTGGGTCCTAACTAATCCCTCTACCTGGAGGTACTGTTAAAGGTACAGAGGTCCAGGCCACCAGCGTAAACCCTGTCTCCTATCAATCCCTGCCAACTGTAATCTAGTCCTAAGAAGGACCCTGATTACCACCAAAGGGAATGAACAGGTAACGGTTAATGAACAGAAAGACATACAAAAAAGACAAGAAATAAAGTAAATAAAGTCTTACATACAACACTCACACACAGTAGGAACACCTAAGGTCTCAGAGATAAACTATAAGCTGTAAGAGTAAAAACAACTAAGGAGCTCTTAGCTTAAATATTTTCAGAACCGATCCAGTCTGCTAGACTACATGAATGCTTTCACGGCATCTAACAAGCAGACTGGCAGGTATATGAAGGAATCTAATTAGATCATAATCAAAAGCAGCCGGGCGAGGCTGGACCTAGTCTTAGCAAAGAGCTAGGTAAAATTAACTCCCTCATTACCAAACACAAAGAAACAGCAACTCAGCTGTGAGAAGTCAGAGTGTGTAATCGCGACGATCCTCGTGGCGATACACCCATGACAAGTACTCAGATTATTCAGCACTCCTCTCCACACTGAAGCAAGTGACGACGAAAATCGTTGCTCCTCAGGAACCCCAGAAGAGCCCCCCCTATTGAAAGTACAAAACTGGGGGTGAAAACCATATGCCCCAAAAAACGGGGACTTACCAGTGGACTCGCTCCGCCTATTATTTAGAGCAAACTCCGCCAGAGGCAAGAAAGAAGCCCAGTCCTCCTGGGTCTCTGACACAAAACACCGGAGATATGTCTCCAAGCTCTGGTTCAGACGCTCTGTCTGACCATTGGTCTGCGGGTGAAAAGCCGATGAAAATGACAACTGCATCCCCCGCCGTGTACAAAATGCTTTCCAGAATTTGGACACAAACTGAGACCCCCGATCCGACACCACATCGGAGGGTACCCCGTGAAGTCTTACAATCTCCCCAATAAACACCTGCGCAAGAGTTTTAGCATTAGGAAGAGCAGGAAGAGCGATAAAATGTGCCATCTTGCTGAACCTGTCCACTACAACGAGTATGACTGTTTTACCCGAAGATGGCGGGAGGTCCGTAATGAAGTCCATAGACAGATGAGTCCACGGACGCTCCGGGATCTTCAAAGGTAAGAGGGTCCCAGACGGACGGGTATGTGGGGTCTTAGAGCGCGCACAAACCTCGCAGGAGGTGACAAAAGTTACCACCTCCCTATGTAAGTTAGGCCACCAAAACCGGCGCGAGAGGAGATCCTCAGTTGCTTTACTCCCTGGGTGTCCTGCCAAAGCTGAATTATGATGTGCCTCGATCACCTTTTGTCGCAACTGATTTGGAACAAACAGTCTCCCTGGAGGTCCTACAGGGGCGTCCCCCTGAGCCTCCAATACCTCCTCCTCAAGCTCAGAGCATACTGCCGACACCACCACCCCCTCCTGAAGGACCGGAACCGGGTCCTCCGTGTTCCCAGCCCCTGGGAAACAGCGAGATAAGGCATCCGCCTTAACATTTTTTGACCCAGGACGATATATGACGACAAAATTTAACCTGGTAAAAAACAACGACCACCTAGCTTGTCTGGGATTCAGACGTTTAGCGGACTCTAAATATAGCAGGTTTTTGTGATCGGTAATGACGGTGACCGGGTGGACTGCCCCCTCCAAAAAATGACGCCACTCCTCAAAAGCTAACTTAATGGCCAAGAGTTCTCTATTGCCGACATCATAATTCCTCTCCGCGGACGACAATTTTTTAGAGAAGAAGGCGCACGGATGCCATTTACCAGGGGACGAACCTTGTGACAATACTGCTCCCACCCCTACCTCGGAAGCGTCCACCTCAACAATGAACGGCTGTGACGCATCAGGCTGAATAAGTATGGGTGCTGAAGCAAAACATTTTTTCAAAGAAGAAAACGCTTGACAAGCCTTGTCAGACCACTTTGAAAAATCCGTCCCTTTTTTAGTCATGTCTGTGAGAGGTTTAACTATGGACGAAAAATTACGAATGAATTTCCAGTAGTAGTTAGCAAACCCCAGGAAACGTTGTAATGCCTTAAGATCCTCTGGCAGATCCCACTCAAGAACTGCCCGCACTTTCCCAGGGTCCATACGAAAACCGGATGCTGACACCAGGAATCCTAAAAACTGAAGTTCCTGTACGATGAACACACACTTCTCCCATTTGGCGTACAGTTTATTATCCCGCAAGATCTGTAACACCTGCCTAATATGCTCCTGATGAGACACAAGATCCGGCGAGTAAATTAAGATATCATCCAGATATATGACCACAAACTGTCCCATTAGGTGGCGAAAGATGTCATTTACAAAGTGTTGAAACACCGCCGGGGCAATACTCAGACCAAATGGCATGACAAGGTTCTCATAATGCCCCTCCGGAGTGTTAAACGCCGTCTTCCACTCATCCCCCTCCTTCATCCTAATCAGATTGTACGCCCCTGAGATCCAACTTAGAGAACCATTTGGCACCCACGATCTGATTGAAAAGATCGGGAATAAGTGGGAGCGGATACGGATCTCGGACCGTAATCCGATTAAGCTCACGGAAATCCAGGCAAGGGCGTAGGCCTCCATCTTTTTTCTTCACAAAGAAGAACCCCGCGGCCACCGGGGAAGATGAAGGTCTAATATGCCCCTTAGCCAGACTCTCTGAAATATAATCCTTCATGGCCTGTCTCTCAGGACCAGAAAGGTTATACAACCTAGATTTCGGTAATTTGGCCCCAGGGAGCAAGTTAACAGAACAGTCATGTTCGCGATGAGGAGGTAGTTCTTGACACCCTTTCTCCGAGAATACATCCTCAAAGTCCACCAGAAATGGAGGTAAGGCCCTAGGAGCGACCGCACCAATGACCGTATTCATGCAGTTTTTATTACAGAATTCACTCCATTGGCTTATCTCTCTGGATTGCCAATTAATAACCGGGTTATGCTTAGTTAACCAAGGAAGGCCCAGCACTATAGGAGTAGGAAGACCCTCCAACACATAACAAGACAACAGTTCTTTATGTAACGCCCCCACTTGAAGATCTATGTTATGCACTGCTTGCAAAAAACTTCCCTGACCGAGAGGTCTGGCATCGATCGAGAATATGGGGACGGGTTTAGCCAACACACTCAATCGCATACTTTGAACCCGGGCAAAGCGAGCATCCACCAGATTAGCCCCGGCCCCACTATCCAGAAGAACAGATATCCTCTCAGTTCTCGCACCCACCACCACCTCCGCCGGTACGAGAAACTGAGATGAATTTAGGGACGAAATACTTACTCCCAGATTGCCGTCCACCACACAATCTGGGATCAATAGTTTTCCGGCGACTTCTCACTCTGCAAAGGACGGGATGGACACCCCCCAATAAAATGTCCCTTTTTCCCACAGAATAAACAACTTCTTGTCTTGTGGCGCCCCACCGATCCCCTCCCCCGGAATGATGTCCCTCCTAATTGCATAGGCTCCTCTGGAGTGACCAGGGGAACCTCCGTATAAGGGACCCCTGAGGAAGGTGGAGTCATCACAGGGGGCGAAGTTACCCCGTACCTCTCCCGAAGACGTCTGTCAATACGAATAGCAAGGGCCATAACTGCTTCCAGTGACGTGGGAGGGTCATACTGTGCCAGCACATCCTTTAATTTGTCAGGTAAACCTTGACAAAACTGGCTCCTAAGAGCCGGGTCATTCCACTGGGTGTCCGTGGCCCACCTACGGAACTCCGAACAGAATTCCTCCGCCGGACGATCTCCCTGCTGTATCCTACGTAACTTAGATTCAGCAAGGGAGACCCGATCCGGGTCATCATATACAAGACCCAGAGCTGCAAAAAACCTATCCACTGACTGGAGAGCTGGGGAGCCCGGGGGGAGAGCGAACGCCCAGGATTGGGGGTCTCCTTGTAGGAGCGAGATGACAATCCCCACCCTTTGTTCTTCACTCCCAGATGACCGAGGTCGCAGCCGAAAGTACAATTTACATGCCTCCCGGAAAACAAAAAACTTGTCCCGCCCCCCAGTGAACCTGTCAGGGAGAGCGACTTTAGGTTCAGGTCCGGCCTGCTCCGGGGGGTACAAAACCTTGGACTTAACGTCCGCCAGCTCCATGGACAAACTCTGCAACTGCCGAGCTAGACTGACTACTGGATCCATGGTGACTGGAGAAAATCTTTAGTGGTCGGTGAAAATGTCACGCTGTCTCTGCATACAGGAGGACCGGGGTCTATGCTGACCCTAAGCTGGGGTCCTGACTAATCCCTCTACCTGGAGGTACTGTTGATGGTACAGAGGTCCAGGCCGCCAGCGTAACCCTATCTCCTGTGAATCCCTGACCACTGTAATCTAGTCCTGAGAAGGACCCTGATTACCACCACAGGGAAACGGGAAGGTAACTGCCTACACACAGTATAAGACGAACGAGACAGTACAAGGGGTAAAACAAAAGACACCTTGCATACAAAACTACCACTACAGAGGGAACACCAACGGGTAAGGAGATAAATAATAAAGCGAGGAGAGGAGAAAACCACAACAGGTGCTCTTAGCTTTAGATTTCTCAATATGATCCGCTCTGCTGGTCTGCATGAATGCTTTCACCGACACTTCCCTAGCAGACAGGCAGGTATTTGAAGGAAACCAATTATCGCAACATTAATTGCAGCTGAGCGAGGCTGGTCTTGTCCAGCACAGAGAGAGGGAGAATTAACTATCTCACTGACGAAAACACCCAGCAGCAGAAACTCAGCTGTGAGAAGTCAGGGTGTGCAATCGCGATGATCTTCGCAGCGACACACCCGTGACAGTTATGTTCTTTAAAAATTTATGTCAATATGTTTTGCATCTGTTTACAAATTTCAAAGGTTTAAGGCTGATATCCTTAACCCAATTATGACCTTGGATGTACCCATACGTTCTGGTTTGGAGGGGGTTCTCAAATTAGGACATATGGGTACGATCGCACTGTCCCCTTCTATTTAACCCCCCAAATGCCGTGATGCATATGAATATATAAATATCGATCGCAACATTTAGGAGGCTGGGAGAGGGAGGGGGCTCCCTGTTCCCTCCGATCAGCGCCCCATAACGTCATCGCGAGGGCCGATCGTTGCCATGGCAACCCGAGGTCGTCTTGACGATCTCCGGCTCACCCAGCTACAGAAAGCCTGTTAGACCATGCTATAATTGCAATGCATTATATCAGTGATCAGAGTGCTAAAAGTTAAACTCCCATAGAGATTAAGTAAGAAAGTAAAAAAAAAAAAAAATTGTTAAAAATATTTTTTTAAAAATCACAAAATAATAAGAATAAAAAATATTTTACACTTAAATATACAGTATTTTATACAGCTCTGGCAAAAATTAAGAGACTACTGCAAAATTTTCAGTTTGATTTTTCTGTTTATAGGTATATTTTTGAGTATAATGTAAATTGCTCTTTTATTCTATAAACTACTGACAACATGTCTCCGAATTTCCAAGCAATAAATTTTGTATTTATTTTCAGAAAATAAGAAATGGTCAAAATAACAAAAAATGCAGTGCTTGCAGACCTCAAATAATGCTAAGAAAACAAGTTCATAATAATTTAGAATCAACAATACTAATGTTTTAACTGAGGAAGAGTTCAGAAATCAATATTTTGTGAAATAACCATTATTTTTAATCACAGCTTTCATGCGTCTGACTCTTGGCATGCTTTCCACCAGTCTTTCTCACTGCTTTTGGGTGACCGCTCCTGGTACAAAAATTTAAGCAGTTCTTCTTTGATAGCTTGTGACTATCCATCTTCCTCTTGATTACATTTCAGAGGTATTCAATGGGGTTCAGGTCTGGAGATTGGGCGGCTATGACAGGGATTTGATGTGGTGATCCTTCATCCACACATTGATTGACCTAGCTGTGTGGCATGGCGCATTGTCCTGATGGAAAAACCAGTCCTCAGAGTTGGGGAACACTGCCTGAGCAGAAGGAATCAACTGTTTTTCCAGGATAACCTTGTATGCGGCTTGATTCATACGTCCTTCGCAAAGATTAACCTGCCTAATTCCAGCCTTGCTGAAGCATCCCCAGATCATCACCAATTCTCCAACAAATTTCACAGTGGGTACAAGACACTGTGGCTTGTGCGCCTCTCCAGGACTCCGACTAACCATTAGACGACCAGATGTTGGGCAAAGCTGAAAATTAGACTCATCAGAGAAGATTACCTTACTCCAGTCCTCTATGGTCCAATCCTTATAGTCTTTGGCAAACTTCAGCCTGGCTCTCTTTTGCTTCTCATTGATGAAAGGCTTTTTTCTATCTTTACATGACTTGAGCCCTGCCTCAAATAAGATGATAGTCATCCTGGTCAGTGGAGAGTCGTTTTCGCCCTCTTCCGGTCTGTAGCTTTGTTGTCTCCAATGTCTGCAGCGTGACCTTGTTGTAATGAACTGCCATCTTAGAAATTTTAAGGATGGAGGCAAAATGATGCTCACTGTATCCCTCAGCTAGTAAAGTCATAATTGAGCCCTTCTTTTCCTCACTCAAGACTTTTCAACTCCTTTGGCATGGTTAAAAGTTATTTTTTCATTCCTATTACTATTGGGATATTACTAGCACGTATTTGTCATCCAGCTTGTCCTATTGCAAGAGGATTGTGAACAACACAGCAGATTTTTTTTTATACTTTCCTTCATAAATAAGGTTTGGTTCAGTTGATCACCTAGTCAGAAGCACATTAAGTAGAATGAGGTGTACTCTGGTTGGAATTCAACTGACCCTGGAATGGAATGGCTGTCAGACATGTAGAGAAGCTGATTTTTATAAAACTGTGCAGTGGTCTCTTAGTTTTTCCAGTGTTGTATATATATATAATATATATATATTATATATATATATATATGTGTGTATATATATATATATTGTAGACAGTTCAGGGGTTTAGCTCCAGGATCGCCATCTCGGGTAGACGGAGTGGCATAGAAAAGTTCAAGCACAGACAGCAGTACTGGTATAAACTGGCCGCCACCAGTTTTATTGAAAGTCCACAGCAATAAACATAAAGTAAACGATAAAATAAAATCCTAAGCCTGGCAGGCTGCTAGCTAGACACAGTTAGTTCCCTCACTACCGTGGTCTAGGCTCTAGCAGCCTGGCCAAAACAACACATATTATGTAGTTACCAGCGCTTGACTTCCAGGAGACTTCCAGCAGCGTCTGAAGCTGGATTCAGACTGAGAGCTCTGTCTGTCTAGCTCAACCACCTACTTCTGGCTGCTTGATTAGACAGCTGAGTGCACTCAGGGTTGGGCTGCAAGCCTGTACTGGATGGTGAGTGGAGTGAACGTCGCACTGACAACCTACCTTCACTCCTACATTCCTCATGCGACCCATTTAAGAAACCTGGGCGAAATGTATCCCCCCCTCTTCTCCAGACCGGAGGGCTGGTCAACAACTCCAAAGAGACAGTGAACTCTGGACAAGGCATCGGCATTACCTTGTAACTTCCCAGGTCTATGCTCTACCGAGAAATTGAATTCTTGAAGCGAAAGGAACCACCTTGTCACCCTGGCGTTCCTTTCCTTGTTCTCCTTCATCCATGCCAGAGGAGCATGGTCTGACTGCAATTTAAATTTCCTGCCCAAGAGGTAATAACGCAGCGAGTCCAGCGCCCATTTGATTGCGAGGCACTCTCGCTCCAGAATGGCATAATTTTGTTCAGCCGGTGTTAGTTTTCGACTCAGATACATGACCGCGTGCTCCTCACCCTTCATGACCTGCGACAACACCGCCCCTAACCCCACATTAGAGGCATCAGTTTGAACAAGAAACTCGTCTCTGAAATTAGGGGTGACCAGAACTGGTCTTTGACATAAAGCCATTTTCAAAGACTGAAATGCTTTTTCTGCCATTCTACCATTTTGACTTCCCACCCTTTGTCAGGTCGGTCAACGGGGCAGCAATGGAGGCATAATTTTGTACAAATCTGCGATAGCACCCAGTGATGCCCAGAAACGCTTTGACCTGTCGTTTTGTGAGGGGTGTAGGCCAGTTCTGAATCGCCTCTACCTTATCGATTTGTGGCTTAATCAGCCCCCTGCCAATGACGTATCCCAGGTACTTGACCTCTTCTAGGCCAATTGCAAATTTCTCTGGGTTTATGTTCAGCCCAGCTCCGCCTATCGAGTCTAAGACGGCTTATACCTCAGCGAGGTGGCTCTCCCAATCGGACCTGAAAATTACCACATCATCCAGGTAGGCAGCCGCATAGGCTTGATGAGGGTGCAAGATCAGGTCCATAAGCCTCTGAAAGGTAGCCGGGGCTCCATGCAACCCGAATGGCATCACAAGATGCTGAAACAAGCCGTCAGGGGTTGCAAAGGCCGTTTTTCTTTTGCCTCATCAGACAGGGGTATCTGCCAGTACCCTTTTGTCAGATCGAGGGTTGTAATATAACGGGCACACCCTAACCTCTCGATTAGCTCGTCTACCCGTGGCATCGGGTATGCGTCAAACTTTGACACGTCGTTCAACTTTCTAAAATCATTACAAAACCTCCATGTTCCATTAGGTTTTGGGATCAGGACAATTGGGCTACACCACTTGCTTTGGGCCTCATCAATGACCCCGAGGTCTAGCATCCGTTTGATCTCAGTGGAGACTATCTCTCTACGGGCTTCCGGAATCCTGTACGGCTTCAGCTTGACCTTAGTGCCAGGTTCGGACTCGATATGGGGTTTCACGAGAGAAGTCCGGCCGGGCAAGTCTGAAAACCTCTGCCGATTTTTCTGCAGAAACTCCCCTACTTCCTGTTTTTGGTGTACTGACAACGTTTCACCAACTATCACAGGAGGTATAGGTGGTTTTAAACCCTTTCTCTAATTCACCCGAGGCCAACAATGACTCTCTGTCCCTCCAGGGCTTGATCAGGTTGATATGATAGACCTGGTAGGGCTTCCGTCTCCCTGGCTGGTGTACCTTGTAGGTGACCTCGCTCACTTTCTGTACTATCTCGTAGGGTCCATGCCACTTGGCCAAAAACTTACTTTCCACCGTGGGGATTAGGATCAGGACCCGATCCCCGGGGTTGAAGGTCCTAACTTTTGCTGACCGATTATATATTTTGATTTGAGCTTCTTGGGCTCTCTGCAGGTGATCCTTAACCAATGGCATCACCTTAGCAATTCTATCCTGCATCTGGGCAATATGCTCTATAACACTCTTGTATGGGGTTGCCTCGGTCTCCCATACTTCCTTGGCTATATCTAGCAAGCCCCGCGGGTGCCGACCATATACCAACTCAAAGGGAGAAAAACCAGTAGAGGCTTGAGGCACCTCTCTGACCGAAAACATTAGGTAGGGTAACAGGTAGTCCCATCTTTCTCCACTGCTTTCTTTAACATGTGTTTTAACGTTTTATACACAAAGAAGGTAATCCTGGGAGGCCTATCATTTCTGGTATTGGGACTTTAACTGAGAATATCTCCGGCTGGGTGGAGAACATTCTGAAACCCTTGGTGAGGAGCACATCCAGCTATATCCAGGACACCACGGATATTCTTTGCAAATTGTCAGCGCTGGGCCCACTTCCAAGGGACACGATACTAGCCACCATGGATGTAGAGTCTCTCTATTCCAACATTCCTCATGAGGATGGAATCACAGCATGTAAATATTTCCTTCAAAATAACAATCTGGCCACAGAACCAACACTGCAATTCATCAGGTTTGTGCTTCATCACAACTATTTTTCTTTTGGGAACAATTTATACCAACAGTGCATGGGCAGCGCCATGGGAAGCAAAATGTCCCCACAATATGCCAACCTATTTATGGCGAAACTGGAGGAGTTTTTGTCATCTTGCTCTATTAAACCTCTTGCATACTTCCGCTACATTGATGATCTGCTAATAATCTGGACAGGCTCAAAAGATGATCTGCTCACCTTCCACAATAACTTCAACAAATACCACCCAACCATCAAGCTCACCCTCAACTTTTCAAAGTCTCAAATACATTTTCTGGACTTGACCATATACATCAAGGACAACGCCATACAAACATCAATTTACCATAAGCCCACAGGACGTCCAGCATACCTTAGATGGAACAGCTTTCATCCAAGACACACAAAAAAATTCATCATCTACAGTCAAGCTCTGAGGTATATTCAGAACTGTTCAGACAGTAAAGACAGGGAACTACAGCTGCTATCTCTGAGGAATACATTCCTACAACAAGGATACCATCCACTGGTAATAGATGAACAGATCCACAGGGCTACAAGAACCCCAAGAAGCAACCTCCTGGATTACAAACTGAGTGAGGACAACAACAGGGTGCCTCTTGTGGTCACATACAACCCCCACATGAGCATCCTAAGGAAAATTGGTGCTGATCTCCAACCCATATTCCACAGAGACCACAAATTGAAAGACATATTCCCAGAACTACCACTCCTCTCCTACAAACAGCCCCCTAACTTAAGGAATCTCCTTGTCAGAAGTGTCCTCCCATCACCATCAGTAACTGGCGCATTCCCATGTAACAACAAAAAATGCAAAACGGGTACCCACATATTACCAACAAATACAGTCCGTGTACCAAACACAAATCAGGACTATAAGGTCATGGGTTCCTTTTCATGTACATCCTCCAATGTGGTGTACATGATACAATGTACAAGGTGCCCTGGAGCTATCTATATTGGGGAAACCATGCAAAAACTACAAACAAGGATGAATCTACACAGACATACAATCAGGAATGAAATGGACACGCCTGTGGGAAAACATTTCTCTGGAACTGGACATTGTATGACAGACTTAAAAGTCTTAATACTAAAAGGTCATATTAAGGATGACAGGGAGAGAAAAATATGGGAATTCAAACTTATTAGGATGTTCAATACTTTGACACTAGGACTCAACTTAACACCCGGTTTTATGACTTACTACATAGACACAGTTCACACCTTCACCAGAAGGACTCCAGATAGCTAAGAACACATTCCCACTAGCTCTCCATTTGTAAGAAAATGCTAATTCGATTTCCTTTGCTTATCTTTTGAAGGCATCACACCTCCCAGGTCTTGAACAAATTTCTTACTATAGTAAGCATCTAATGTGTCTTTCTTATTATTCCAAATGTAATCTTGCCTGAAGAAGGAGCCTTTGAGCTCTGAAAGCTTGCGAACATATATATAATTTTCTGGTTAGCCAATAAAGGTATCACTTTAAGAATGCTCTTGTCATAATTTGACGGAAAAGTATTCACATCAATGTTTTATTAAAACGTTCAACCAGCCCATCTGTCTGGGGGTGATACACGGATGTTCGAATGTGCGAGATTTTAAGCAACTCACACAGCTCCTTCATCACTTTGGACATAAAAGGTGTGCCTTGGTCTGTGAGGATCTCTTTAAGGATTCCTGTCCTGGAAAACATATGAAAGAGTTCCCGTGCAATATTTTTGGACGCCATATTTCTTAAAGGGACAGCCTCGGGTACCGGGTTGCATAATCAAGTACCACTAGTATGTATTGGTGCCCCCTGGCTGATTTCACAATAGGACCTACCAAGTCCATCGCTACTCTTTCAAATGGTATCTCTATAACGGGAAGCGGGACTAATGGACTGCGGAAGTGGGAAACCGGAGCATTTATCTGACACGTGGGGCAGGATTTGCAATAATCCCCCACATCTCAATAAACCGCTGGCCAGTAAAACCTATGGAGGATTCTTTCCTGGGTCTTGTCCATTCCCAGGTGCCCACCAAGCATGTGGTTATGTGACAAACTTAGCACCATAATTCTATAGGGTTTAGGTACCAGGAACTGACTCACGACCTCTCCATTGATCTTAGTGACCCTATATAGCAGGTCACTGTTCATGGCAAAATGGGGAAATCGTTTATCAGAGCCGGGCTCTTGTGGGATCTCATTCAGAACAGTTATATTTTCCCTGGCATTTTTAAGAGTGGGATCTCGCAACTGCTCACTCCCGAAATTGTCACGGGACACAGGTAGGTCAGGGACATTCTGTTCCAGAGAACCATTATCCTCCTCCCCCAACATCACCTGAAAGGGAAATTCATCATTATCATTATCATCACTTAAATCCAACAACACATTATCATTGTGTTCCGCCCCTATGGACCGCGCAACCTCAGTAGGAGCTTCATCACACTGTCCGTTAGAACCGTTTTTTCACCAAAGACCCCAAAACAGGGGAAAGTCACGACCCAATATGACTGGGTGCATGAGGTTCTTCACTACCCCCACTTCATACGAGATCTCCCCAAGTTTGGTGACGAAGTCCACGGACGTCACCGGGTAGACTTTGGTATCTCCATGGATGCACACCACGCTCAGGTGTTTATCGGGGATGAAGTCCCTATCAGCCAGGCTGGCATGTACCAGAGTCACTCGACTCCTTGAGTCTAGGAGGGCTGGTACGGGGCAGCCATTTATAACCACCTGGGACACCTGTGGGCCATTCTCCTCGGTTGGGGTGGCCACGCACAAGGGTTCCGCGAGGAGAGAGAGAGTCTTTCCAGCATCACAGTCCATAGGTTCCCCCACTAGTGGACAGTTGGCTGAAATATAACCCCTTTCACGGCATCTCCAACACTGTCTCAGGTCTGGTGGTTCAAACGGGGAGACCGTTCTAGGCCTGGGGACTCCCGACAGGGAAGCATTGCCTCACACATGTCCCCTCGGGCCTGAACCCATCTATCAGCAGCCCCCTGGCCCCAACAGCTGGAACTCTCTTACCGGGAGATGTCGGAGGCTGGGTACTCCGAAATGACGACCGCTCGGACGGCTGGTTGCGGAGGTAGTCTTTGGTGGCAGAGTACCTCTCTATCAGGCTGACCAGATGATTGGCGTCTTTGGGGTCTCCCTGTCCGACCCAGTGCTGCACCTCAGGAGGAAGGGCCCAGATGTACTGGTCCATCACTACCTTTTCGACGATTTGGGCAGGGTTGCTGACGTCAGGCTCCAGCCACTTCTTTACTAAATAGATTAGATCATACATTTGTGAGCGAGCAGGCTTGTCCCCACTGTATCTCCAGTTATGTACTCTCCTGGCACGGACTGCAACCGTAACACCCAGGCGGGCAAGAATCTCCGCTTTTAGCTTGGCATAGTCTCTGCTGTCCTGCTCGCTAAGGTCAAAATAGGCCTTTTGGGGTTCCCCAGTCAGATAGGGTGCGACCACCATGGCCCATTCAGATGGTGGCAGATTCTCCTTCTCTGCCAGTCTTTCAAATATAGCGAGATATGCCTCCACATCGTCATGAGGCGTCATCTTCTGCAGGGTCTGTTTTACCGCCTTCTTTACAGCGGACAACGCAGGTGACCTTGCGTCATCACTCTGGGACGAGGTGCTGAGAGCCTGGCGTAGTGCAGCAACCTGCTCCATTAACAATCGGTTAGTCTCCTGCTGTTGCACATTAGCTTGCGCCATATGTCTAAGCAGCTCCTCCATGCTATCAGACTTGTCTGTCCCGGCAACGGCAGCCTTTACCCAGGACATGCACACTCCAAAGTCTTTACCACAGCAATTCAGCTTTTCTGTGCAGACACTATTAGGGCTACTGTCTCTTTAAGGCTGCTGTGACAGACTATATTTTTCTTTGCTGCTGTTTTAGCCACTGTGCTGCCCACATTTGAGCACCAATTGTAGACAGTTCAGGGGGTTTAGCTCCGGGATCGACGTCTCGGGTAGACAGAGTGGCATAGAAAAGTTCAAGCACAGACAGCAGTACTGGTATAAAATGGCCGCAACCAGTTTTATTGAAAGTCCACAGCAATAAACATAAAGCAAACCATAAAATAAAATCCTAAGCCTGGCTGGGTGCTAGCTAGACACAGTTAGTTCCCTCACTACCATGGTCTAGGCTCTAGCAGCCTGGCCAAAACAACACATATTATGTAGTTACCAGCGCTTGGCTTCCAGGAGACTTCCAGCAGCGTCTGAAGCCGGATTCAGACTGAGAGCTCTGTCTGTCTATCTCAACCACCTACTTCTGGCTGCTTGATTAGACAGCTGAGTGCACTCAGGGTTGGGCTGCAAGCCTGTACTGGATGGTGAGTGGAGTGAACGTCGCACTGACAACCTACCTTCACTCCTAAATTCCTCATGCGACCCAGCTAGGAAACCTGGGCGAAATGTACACCCGATCCAGTACGCACCCCTTCACTGTCTCACAAATATATATATATATATATATATATATATATATATAACAGTACAGACCAAAAGTTTGGACACACCTTCTCATTTAAAGATTTTTCTGTATTTTCATGACTATGAAAATTGTACATACACTCTGAAGGCATCAAAACTATGAATTAACACATGTGGAATTATATATTTAACAAAAAAGTGTGTAATAACTGAAATTATGTCTTATATTCTAGGTTCTTCAAAGTAGCCACCTTTTGCTTTGATGACTGCTTTGCACACTCTTAGTCTTTGCCTGATGAAGCAAGCTTGCAACTTGTTACCATCTTTTCAGTTAGCCATTAAAAGGTATCAACCACTGAGGACTCTCAATTCAAAATATTTTTCTATCTACTGGCTAACAAGGTACAAAGATATACATCTTTCCTGTTGCACACTCTTGGCATTCTCTTGATGAGCTTCAAGAGGTAGTCACCGGAGGAGGAGGTGTGATGGTGTGGGGGTGCTTTGCTGGTGACACTGTTGGGGATTTATTCAAAATTGAAGGCATACTGAACCAGCATGGCTACCACAGCATCTTGCAGCAGCATGCTATTCCATCCGGTTTGCGTTTAGTTGGACCATCATTTATTTTTCAACAGGACAATGACCCCAAACACACCTCCAGGCTGTGTAAGGGCTATTTGACCAAGAAGGAGAGTGATGGGGTGCTACATCAGATGACCTGGCCTCCACAGTCACCACACCTGAACCCAATCGAGATGGTTTGGGGTGAGCTGGACCGCAGAGTGAAGGCAAAAGGGCAAACAAGTGCTAAGCATCTCTGGGAACTCCTTCAAGATTGTTGGAAGACCATTTCCGGTGACTACCTCTTGAAGCTCATCAAGAGAATGCCAAGAGTGTGCAAAGCAGTCATCAAAGCAAAAGGTGTCTACTTTGAAGAACCTAGAATAAAAGACATAATTTCAGTTGTTTCACACTTTTTTGTTAAGTATATAATTCCACATGTGTTAATTCAGATGCCTTCAGTATGAATGTACAATTTTCATAGTCATGAAAATACAGAAAAATCTTTAAATGAGAAGGTGTGTCCAAACTTTTGGTCTGTACTGTATATATATATATATATATATATATATATATATATATATATATACAGTTGAGACCATAAGTTTGCATACACTATATAAAAGGTCACATATGCATGTTTTTCTCTATATTTGAAATGAAATCAGAATAAACCTTTCCCATTTTAGGTTAATTAAGATTACCATAATTATTAATATTTGCCAAATGCCAGAATAATGATAGAGAGGGAATGTTTTAAGGCATTTTTATTACTTACTGCAAAGTCAAAAGTTTACATACATTTCATTAGTATTTAGTACTAGAGTTGAGTGAAACAGGTCGGTCAGATTAAAAAGTGACCGACTTTCGCCAAAGTCGGGTTTCGCTCGGCGAAACCCGACCATAGCGTGGGGTCGGCCATGCGGTCGTTGACCCGAGCGCCAAAGTCGGTTTTCCAATAATGCTTGCAGGCGCCTTTTCTCAGCCAATGAGAAAGGACGCACACTGTGGGCAACGAGATGACATGGGCAGCCGCCACCACCATCTTAGAGAAGGGCATTGCAGTGATTGGCTTGCTTTGTGTGGCGTCACAGTGGCTATAAAAGCCCTGACCGCTGATCGCCATTTTACTTCTGCCGATCTTAGCGTAGGGAGAGGTTGCTGCCACTGTTTCTCAGTAGGGAGAGAGTTAGGCAGGAAAAAAGTAAGTGATTCTGTGCTTGTGCTGATAGCGATTGTGCTGTACAGTTAGTGTACAGTGACAGGGGAGGATTTTGTTGTGTGCAGCAGCTCTGGTTATTAGGCTGCCTGCCAGTGACAGGGGAGGAATTTCTTGTGTGCAGCAGCAGAGCTGATTATTAGGCTGCCTGCCAGTGACAGGGGAGGAATTTCTTGTGTGCAGCAGCAGAGCTGATTAGCTGATTATTAGGCTGCCTGCCAGTGGCAGGGGAGGAACTTCTTGTGTGCAGCAGCAGAGCTGATTATTAGGCTGCCTGCTAGCTTTATTGCTGTGTGTACACTGCTGTGCAGACTGCTTTTTACACAGCACCTACTGTACACAACACTAATACTTTTATTCTTTTTTTCTGCACAGTTACCGAGCGTTCATTTTTCCTACACCGTTTAGAGCTGTATGCTCCTCACACACTACTGTGTACCGGCTGGTATCACGGACAAATACATGCTGACTATCTGTGTGTGACTCCGGAAATATATACGGAGATTTACATTTTCCCCAAAACCGTATACAGCTGGTATCTTCTGATACAGTACTGTTATGAATGTGCTAGAGATGGTTTCTGAGCAGAGGCTCCCTCTGGTGGTTACAGACATTACTGAACCTTTCAGCGAGGAATGGCAATCTAGGATCGCTGACTGGTCTGATATAAGGGAGGTTCCCTCCCATGATGGTTGCCGGTGATCAATTGTTCTTGTTTCAATTGTGGTTCCTGATTCATTTGGAAGTCTGCTGTGTCTTGCCTGCATCTTCTGCTATCAGATAAGATATTTTCTGCTTTTATTTTTGTGCTTGCTTTTTGCATTGTTCCCTGCACTTCTGTGGAGGTCAGCCAGGTCCCCTCCGGGGGGCTTATGCTCCTCTCAGTTTATCAGAAGCCACTTTTATTTATTCATTTGCTTTTTCCTGTTTTTTCAGTGGCTGCGGCTTAGATTTGTTACACCAGAGATCTGATTTAGGTGGTAGAGATCGTGTGATCTCAGGTGTTTTGCAATCAGAAGAGTTGGTATTTTTTAGGGTTTTTTTTTTGGATTGCAGTGAGTATCCTTTCCTGTACTTTTCTGTCTAGACAGATTGGGCCCCAGCGTTTGCTCATTCTATTTTCTGTCTGTGTCTGTGCTTCTTCTTGTCTAACCGCCATTATATGTTTGGGGGCTTCCTATTTTCTTTGGGGATCTGCTCCGGGGCAGAGAGCTTTCATCTTTCTGCCTTTAGGTGTAGTTATTTCTCAGGCTGTGACGAGGCGTCTAGGATCAACGTAGGAACGCTGCACGGCTACCTCTAGTTGTGTGGTTAGTTCAGGTTACTGCAATCAAATAGGTTCCAGCCTCTCTGGTGTATTGCTGTTTTTGCTTCTTCTCCTCAGCTACCATAACACAACAGTATTACCGGCCTAAACTGAAAATTATATGGTACTCACAGAAGGGAAAAATAGTGTGGTAAAAAAAAAAGTTGTCAGAGTTGTCAGAGATTTTTTTTTTCCTGTTTGTTGCATTTTTTCCCTCTTTTTCTCTGGGTGCTGAGGAGAATTTTTATTTTTTTTCTCAAAGGAGCTTGCACAGTTGTCTGGCCGCGTGGATCAGCTTGCCACTGAGGTTCGGAGTATTGCTACCTAGTTTGCTAGGTTGCCATTTGTGGAACCTAGGATTCGCATGCCAGATTTGTTTTTGGGGGATCGGGCTAAATTTCTGAATTTCAAAAATAACTGTAAGTTGTTTTTTGCCTTAAAGCCTAAGTCCTCAGGGAACGCAGCACAGCCGGTTCAAATTGTCATCTCTCTCCTGCGCGGCGATACTCAGGATTGGGCTTTTTCCCTGACACCTGGGGATCCTGTTTTGAATGATATTGATGCATTTTCTCTGGCTCTGGGGTTATTGTACGATGAACCTAATGTCACTGATCAAGCTGAAAAAACCTTCTTGGCATTAAATCAGGGTCTTGAAGACGCTGAGTTGTACTGTCAGAAATTCCGAAAGAGGGCAGTCCTGACCAAATGGAATGATGATGCTTTGGCAGCCCTTTTTCGGAAGGGGCTGTCAGAGAATGTAAAGGATGTTATGGTGGGATTCCCTGCTCCCTCTGGTCTCAATGATTCTATGTCATTGGCTATTCAAATGGACAGACGTTTGCGTGAGCGCAGAGGTATGCGTGAGATAGTGTTGCCTTGTGAGCCAGCTTCTGAGCCCATGCAGTGTGATAGAGTGGTGTCTGGGGCACAGCGTCATGAGTTTCGAAAGCGCAATGGGTTATGTTTCTACTGTGGTGACGCCTCTCATGCTATTTCAGTCTGCCCTAAGCGGGGAAGACGTTTTGCACGCTCAGTTGTCTTGGGTAGTGTTCAGACTAAATTTCTGTTGACTGTTACCTTGATTTGCTCCCTGTCCACATTTTCTGCTCAGGCTTTTGTTGATTCAGGAGCAGCTATTAACCTGATGGATTTTGACTTTGCCAAATGTTGTGGGTTTCCCATGATACCCCTGCGGAAGTCTATTCCCCTACTGGGCATTGATTCTACCCCTTTGGCGGAGAATAAACCCCAGTTTTCTACTCAGGTGATAATGAGGGTTGAACCAGATCATCAGGAGAGTTGCAAATTTCTGGTGCTGTATAATCTTCATGACATTATTGTACTAGGTTTCCCTTGGTTACAGTCTCATAATCCTGTTTTGGATTGGAAATCTGTGTCTGTAACCAGTTGGGGCTGCCAATGTGTTAATGCCAACACTCCTGTTTTTTCTGCCTTTCCCCAGTCTCAGGATGTTCCTGACTTTTTGACTGATTTTTCGGATGTATTTAGTGAAAGTAAATCTGCATCCTTGCCCCCTCACAGGAGCTATGATTGCGCTATTGAATTAGTGCCTGGTGGTAAATTTCCTAAAGGTCGCCTTTTTAACTTGTCTGTACCTGAACACGATGCAAAGCGATCTTATATCAAGGAGTCATTGGAGAAGGGTCATATCAGACCATCCTCTTCACCCTTGGGTGCCGGTTTTTTCTTTGTGGCCAAAAAGGATGGTTGATTGAGGCCATGTATTGATTATCGTCTCTTGAATAAGATCACTGTGAAGTATCAATATCCGTTACCCTTGATTTCTGACCTGTTTTCCAGGGTGAAAAGTGCTAGTTGGTTTACCAAGCTTGACCTCAGGGGGGCATATAACCTTATTCGCATTAAACACGGGGATGAATGTAAGACGGTGTTTAATACCCCAGAGGGGCATTTTGAGTACCTAGTGATGCCCTTTGGGCTCACTAATGCTCCTTCCGTCTTCCAATCCTTCATGAATGATATTTTCAGGGATTTTGTGGATAAATTTCTGATTGTTTATTTGGATGATATCTTGATTTTTTCCAATGACTGGGACTCTCATGTGAAACATGTTCGGACTGTGTTCCAGATTTTGAGAGAGAATGCTCTGTATGTGAAGGGATCAAAGTGTCTTTTTGGCGTACAGAAGGTCTCATTTCTGGGATTCATTTTGTCTCCGTCTGTTATTGAAATCGAGCCGGTCAAGGTTCAAGCCATCTGTGATTGGGTCCAACCTACTTCATTAAAGGCTCTTCAGAGATTTTTGGGTTTTGCCAATTTTTATCGTAATTTATTGGTAATTTCTCCGGTATTGTTAAACCATTGACTGATTTGACCAAAAAGGGTTCTGATGTGGTAAATTGGCCTCCTGAGGCAGTCTCTGCGTTTCAGGAACTTAAGCAGAGATTCACTTCTGCTCCTATTCTATGGCAGCCTGATGTTTCTCTACCGTTTCAGGTGGAGGTTGATGCCTTGAAATTGGGGCAGGTGCCGTTTTGTCCCAAAGAGATCCAGAGACCTCTAAGAGTAACCCTTGTGCCTTTTTCTCTCGAAAATTTTCTCCAACTGAACGTA
The DNA here is from genome assembly GCA_033576555.1 of Oophaga sylvatica. Classification (NCBI taxonomy): domain Eukaryota; kingdom Metazoa; phylum Chordata; class Amphibia; order Anura; family Dendrobatidae; genus Oophaga; species Oophaga sylvatica. Next base: position 333,836,869 of record JARQOD010000001.1, on the reverse strand, counting down.
ATTATGACGTGGGTAATCGGGAGTTATTGGCCATGAAGTGGGCCTTTGAAGAGTGGAGACATTAGCTGGAAGGAGCCAAACATCAGGTGGTGGTCCTCACGGACCATAAGAATCTGGTTCATCTCGAATCAGCCAAGCGACTTAATCCTAGACAGGCCAGGTGGGCCTTGTTTTTCACACGTTTTAATTTTGTGGTTTCTTTTCTTCCTGGCACTAAGAATGTTAAAGCGGATGCCCTCTCGAGGAGTTTCATTGCGGACTCTCCTGAGTTATCTGATCCTGCTGTTATTTTGAAGGAGGGTGTGGTTCTTTCCGCCATCTCGCCCAATGTGAGACTGGCTCTGGAAGGGTGTCAGGAGGATAAACCTGAGCGCTGCCCTATTGGGAAATTGTTTGTCCCAGACCAGTGGAAGAAGAGTGTGATGTCTGAGATTCATTGTTCCACGTTGGCTGGTCATCCCGGGGATTTTTGGTACCAGAGACTTGGTGAGTCGGTCCTTTTGGTGGCCTACTTTGTCTCGTGACGTCAGGGAATTTGTGCAGTCCTGCGGGACTTGCTCTCTCTCCAAGCCTTGCTCTCGCTCTAGTTGCTTTGTTAATGCCATTACCTGTGCCCAAGAGGCCATGGACCCATATCTCGATGGATTTTATTTCCGACCTCCCTGTTTCTCAGAGAATGACCGTTATCTGGGTAATCTGTGATAGGTTTTCCAAGATGATACATCTTGTGCCATTACCTAAGTTACCTTTCTCCTCCGAATTGGTGCCTTTGTTCCTTCAGCACGTGGTTCGGTTACATGGCATTCCGGAGAACATTGTGTCTGACAGAGGAGTCCAGTTTGTTTCCAGATTTTGGAGGACATTTTGTTCTAAACTTGGTGTTCAATTATCTTTCTCCTCTGCTTTTCATCCTCAGACCAATGGACAAACCGAGAGAACAAACCAGACCTTGGAGACTTATTTGAGATGTTTTGTGTCTGCTGATCAAGATGACTGGGTCTCTTTTTTGCCTTTGGCTGAGTTTGCTCTTAATAATAGGGCTAGCTCTGCCACCTTGATGTCTCCATTTTTCTGCAATTTTGGGTTTCATCCTCGATTTTCTTCTGGACAGGCGGAGGCTTCTGTCTGTCCGGGTGTTGACTCTGTTGTGGAGCGAATGCAGCAGATTTGGGACCAGGTAGTGGAGAGGTTGTCTCTCTCTCAGGAGAAGGCCCAACGGTTTGCCAACCGGCATAGGACTGATGGTCCTCGGTTTAAAGAGGGGGACTTGGTTTGGTTGTCCTCAAGAAATATCCCTATGAGGGTTGCATCTCCAAAGTTTAAGCCTAGGTTCATTGGACCTTATAAGATCATGGAGATTCTTAATCCTGTTTCCTTCCGTTTGCTTCTTCCAGGGACATTTAAGATCCATAACGTGTTCCACAAGTCCTTATTGAAGAGGTTTGTCGAGCCAGTGGCTCCTATGCCTGCGCCTCCTGACCCTGTTTTGGTTGAGGGCAATCTGGAGTATGTGGTTGAGAAAATATTGGATTCTCGTTTTTCTAGACAGAAACTCCAGTATTTGGTTAAGTGGAGAGGTTATGGTCAGGAGGACAATTCTTGGGTGTTTGCTTCGGACATCCATGCTAGGAGACTGATCCGTGCCTATCACCGAGCTCATCCTGATCGGCCTGGTTGCACAAGTGAGGATTCGGTGACCCCTCCTCAAGGGGGGTGCTGTTATGAATGTGCTAGAGATGGTTTCTGAGCAGAGGCTCCCTCTGGTGGTTACAGACAGTACTGAGCCTTTCAGCGAGGAATGGCAATCTGGGATCGCTGACTGGTCTTATATAAGGAGGTTCCCTCCCATGATGGTTGCCGGTGATCAATTGTTCTTGTCTCAATTGTGGTTCCTGGTTCATTTGGAAGTTTGCTGAGTCTTGCCTGCATCTTCTGCTATCAGATAAGATATTTTCTGCTTTTATTTTTGTGCTTGCTTTTTGCATTGTTCCCTGCACTTCTGTGGAGGTCAGCCATGTCCCCTCCGGGGGCTTGTGCTCCTCTCAGTTTATCTGAAGCCACTGTTATTTGTTCATTTGCTTTTTCCTGTTTTTTCAGTGGCGGCGGCTTAGTTTTGTTACACCAGAGATCTGATTTTAGGTGGTAGAGATCGTGTGATCTCAGGTGTTTTTGCAATCAGAAGAGTTGGTATTTTTTAGGGTTTTTTTTTGGATTGCAGTGAGTATCCTTTCCTGTACTTTTCTGTCTAGACAGATTGGGCCCCAGCGTTTGCTCATTCTATTTTCTGTCTGTGTCCGTGCTTCTTCTTGTCTAACCGCCATTACATGTTTGGGGGCTTCCTATCTTCTTTGGGGATCTGCTCCGGGGCAGATAGCTTTCATCTTTTGCCTTTAGGTGTAGTTATCTCTCAGGCTGTGACGAGGCGTCTAGGATCAATGTAGGAACGCTCCACGGCTACCTCTAGTTGTGTGGTTAGTTCAGGGTACTGCAATCCAATAGGTTCCTGCCTCTCTGGTGTATTGCCGTTTTTGCTTATTCTCCTCAGCTACCATAACACAACAAAAAACCTATTAATTTTTATAATTGCTCTTAGTCCATAATTTTTTGGGTATCCACATAGCATATAGCAGGGCCCACATAATATATAGCAGGGCCCATATAACGCAGCCCTCATCTCCCCACCCCCCCGTGGAATGACCCCACAGCCACAGTTCAGTACGCACTGACATATTTAAAAAAATAAACACTCCTCACCTCTCCTCGTGCCTGCGCTGCTCCGGGCTCCTGTCTCCTGCACAGCCTGTAACACAGTGAGTGCGCGATGACGTCATCGCGCACCCACTGTGTCAGAGACAGAGCGGGAATGATGGGAGAGGGAGCGTCAGCTGACGTTCTCTCCTCCATCATTGCTTTGAACTGTACCGGCAGACACCGGTATAGTTCAAAGCAGCGGCGGGGGGAGTCGGCGCTGGGGGTAGGCGGGCCCCCTTGCCTCACAGGGGCCGAGTGGCCTCATCATGATAGGTGTGCGCGCGGCGCGCCCCTTCTTCTAGGGGGGGCAGCTGCCCCCCCGCCCCACGGTGGGTACGCCCATGCGGTCAGGAAACATTCAGGATTTGCTGCGGATTGGACGCTGCATACAGCCGCAGCATCCAGAAGTTACTGCATAGTGGAGGGGATTTTATGAAATCCCATCTCCACTATGGGTGCAGGGCCACATCCGGCGGCCTTGCGTATCCGGACATGCGGCGCGTCTTTCCAGACTGCAGCAAGTCTATTTATCTTGCGGAGACCCTGCGAATAACCCAGTCTATGTATAGGATGCGGTGATTTCGCATGTGTTCAATGAACACATCCGGAATCACCGCGCGTACACAAGGGGGCAGCGCTTTGGGCAGAGCAGTGTTTCCGCTGCGTCCAAAGCGCTGCCAGTACGCAGCGTGGACACATACCCTTAAGGTATGTTTCCACAGTCCGTACTGGCAGCGCTTTGGATGCAGCACATGTCCAAAGCGCTGCCCCCTTTTGTACGCGCTGTGATTCCGGATGTGTTCATTGTTGTGAATGTGTTAGAGATGGTTTCTGAGCAGAGGCTCCCTCTGGTGGTTACAGACAGTACTGAACCTTTCAGCGAGGAGTGGCAATCTGGGTTCACTGACTGGTCTGATATAAGGGAGGTTCCCTCCCATGATAGTTGCCGATGATCAATTGTTTTTGTCTCAAATTGTGGTTTCTGGTTCATTTGGAAGTTTGCTGGAGTCTTGCCTGCATCTCCTGCTTTCAGATAAGATATTTTTTGCTTTTCTTTTTGTGCTTGCTTTTTGCATTGTTTTCTGCACTTTTGTGGAGGTCAGCCAGGTCCCCTCCTGGGGCCTGAGCTCCTCACAGTTTATCTGCAGCCACTGTTATTTGCTCATTTGCATTTTTCCTGTTTTTTCAGCGGCTGCGGCTTGGTTTTTGTTCACACTGAGACCTGATTTAGTGGGTGGCGAGATCGTGTGATCTCAGTATTTTTCTAATCAGAATTGTTGGATTTTTGTAGGGTTTTCTGGGTTGCAGAAAGTAATCTCTCCTGTCCTATCCTATTTAGTCAGCTTGTGGCCCCAGCGTTTGCTCAGTCTATTTTCTGCCTATGTTTGTATTTTCATCTTGTCTAACCGCCATTATATGTTTGGGGGCTTCCTATCTTCTTTGGGGATCTGCTCCGGGGCAGATAGCTTTCATCTTTCTGCCTTTAGGTGTAGTTATCTCTCAGGCTGTGACGAGGTGTCTAGGATCAACGTAGGAATGCTCCACGGTTACCTCTAGTTGTGTCGTTAGTTTAGGAATCTGCAACCCATCAGTTACCAACATCTCAGGTGTTCGGCTGCCCTGCTGTTGTTCCTGTCCTCCTCAGCTACCGAAACATAACAGTTCATTGAACACATGTGGAATCATCGCATCCTCTCCATAGACTGGGTTATTTATCTTGAGCGTTTCTGCAAGATAAATAGACATGTTGTGGTCTAGAAAGACGCACCCCATGTGCATATACGCAGGAAAGCTGGATGCAGCACTGCACTCATAGTGGAGATGGGATTTCATAAAATCCCATCCACTATGCTGTAACACCTGGCCGCTGCGGATTGGACGCTGTGGCTGTACGCAGCGTCCAATCCGAAGTGTTTACAGAACGTGGACTGTTATGATTTGGCAGCTGAGGAGAGCAGGCAAAAAAGGCAATACACCAGAGAGGTTGGAATCTATTGGATTGCAGTACTCTGACTAACCACCACAACTAAAGGCAGCCGTGGAGCGTACCTACGTTGGTCCTAGACGCCTCGTCACAGCCTGAGAAACTAACTTCACCTAAAGATAGAAAGAGGAAAACTATCTGCCCCAGAGCAGATCCCCAAAGAACATAGGAAGCCCCCAAACATGTAATGGCGGTTAGACAAGAGGAAATACAGACACAGACAGAAAATAGTATGAGCAAACGTTGGGGCCCAATCTTCCTAGACAGAAAAGGATAGGAAGGTCACTTACTGCAATCCAAAAAACCCTAAAAAAATACCAACACACTAATTGCAAAAACACCTGAGATCACACGACCTCTACCACCTAAATTAGTTCTCTGGTGTAACAAAACTAAGCCGCAGCCACTGAAAAAACTGCAAAAGGCAAATGAACAAACAACTGGCTGAACTAAACTGAGAGGAGCACAAGCCCCAGGAGGGGACCTGGCAGACCCCCACAGAAGTGCAGGACAAAATGCAAAAAGCAAACACAAAAAACTAAAAGAAGAAAATGTCTTATCTGTTAGCAGAAGATGCAGGCACGAAACAGCAAGCTTCAAAGTGAACCAGGAACAAAAGTTGAGACCAGAACAATTGATCACCGGCAACCCTGATGGGAGGGAACCTCCCTTATATAAGACCAGTCAGTAACACCTGATCGCCAATCTTCACAATCTTCATTGAATAGTTCAGTACTGTTTGTAACCACCAGAGGGAGCTTCTGCTCAGAATTCATTTCTAGCACATTCACAACAGTACCCCCCCCTTGAGGAGGGGTCACCGAACCCTCATTTGGGCAACCAGGTCGGTCAGGATGAGCTCTGTGATACGCACGGATGAGTCTTCTAGCATGGATGTCCGAAGCAAACACCCAAGAATTGTCCTCCTGACCATAACCTCTCCACTTAACCAAATACTGGAGTTTCCGTCTAGAAAAACGAGAATCCAATATTTTCTCAACCACATACTCCAGATTGCCCTCAACCAAAACAGGGTCAGGAGGCACAGCCATAGGAACCACTGGCTCAACAAACCTCTTCAATAAGGACTTGTGGAACACGTTATGGATCTTAAATGTCCCTGGAAGAAGTAAACGAAAGGAAACAGGATTAAGAATCTCCATGATCTTATAAGGTCCAATGAACCTAGGCTTAAACTTAGGAGATGCAACTCTCATAGGGATATTTCTTGAGGACAACCAGACCAAGTCCCCCACTTCAAACCGAGGACCATCAGTCCTATGCCGGTTGGCAAACCGCTGGGCCCTCTCCTGAGAGAGGGACAACCTCTCCACTACCTGGTCCCAAATCTGCTGCATACGCTCCACAACAGAGTCAACACCTGAACAGACAGAAGCCTCCGTCTGTCCTGAAGAAAATCGAGGGTGAAACCCAAAATTGCAGAAAAATGGAGACATCAAAGTGGCAGAGCTAGCCCTATTATTAAGAGCAAACTCAGCCAAAGGCAAAAAAGAGACCCAGTCATCTGATCAGCAGACACAAAGCATCTCAGATAAGTCTCCAATGTCTGGTTTGTTCTCTCAGTTTGTCCATTGGTCTGAGGATGAAAAGCTGAGAAGAAAGACAATTGAACACCAAGTTTAGAACAAAAAGTCCTCCAAAATCTGGAAACAAACTGGACTCCTCTGTCAGACACAATGTTCTCAGGAATACCGTGTAACCGAACCACGTGCTGAAGGAACAAAGGCACCAATTCGGAAGAGGAAGGCAACTTAGGTAATGGCACAAGATGTATCATTTTGGAAAACCTATCACAAATCACCCAGATAACGGTCATTCTCTGAGAAACAGGGAGGTCGGAAATGAAATCCATCGAGATATGGGTCCATGGTCTCTTGGGCACAGGCAATGGCATCAACAAACCACTAGGGCGAGAGCAAGGCTTGGAGCGAGAGCAAGTCCTGCAGGACTGCACAAATTCCCTGACGTCACGAGACAAAGTAGGCCACCAAAAGGACCGACTAACCAAGTCTCTGGTACCAAAAATTCCGGGATGACCGGCCAATGCGGAACAATGAATCTCAGACATCACACTCTTTTTCCACCGGTCTGGGACAAACAATTTCCCAATGGGGCAGAGTTCGGGTTTATCCTCCTGACACCCTTCCAGAGCCAGTCTCAAATTGGGCGAGATGGTGGAAAGAACCACACCCTCTTTCAAAATAACAGTAGGATCAGATAACTCAGGAGAGTCAGCAAGGAAACTCCTCGAGAGGGCATCCGCTTTAACATTCTTAGTGCCAGGAAGAAAGGAAACCACAAAATTAAAACGTGTGAAAAACAAGGCCCACCTGGCCTGTCTAGGATTAAGTCGCTTGGCTGATTCCAGATAAACCAGATTCTTATGGTCCGTGAGGACCACCACCTGATGTTTGGCTCCCTCCAGCCAATGTCTCCACTCTTCAAAAGCCCACTTCATGGCCAATAACTCCCGATTACCCACGTCATAATTACGTTCAGTTGGAGAAAATTTTCGAGAGAAAAAGGCACAAGGGTTACTTTTAGAGGTCTCTGGATCTCTTTGGGACAAAACAGCACCTGCCCCAATTTCAGAGGCATCAACCTCCACCTGAAATGGCAGAGAAACATCAGGCTGCCGTAGAACAGGAGCAGAAGTGAATCTCTGCTTAAGTTCCTGAAACGCAGAAACTGCCTCAGGAGGCCAATTCACCACATCAGAACCCTTCTTGGTCAAATCAGTCAATGGTTTAACAATAACAGAGAAATTACCAATAAATTTACGATAAAAATTGGCAAAACCCAAGAATCTCTGAAGAGCCTTTAATGAAGTAGGTTGGACCCAATCACAGATGGCCTGAACCTTGACCGGGTCCATTTCAATAACAGATGGGGACAAAATGAATCCCAGAAATGAGATCCTCTGTACGCCAAAAAGACACTTTGATCCCTTCACATACAGAGCATTCTCTCTCAAAATCTGGAACACAGTCCGAACATGTTTCACATGAGAGTCCCAATCATTGGAAAAAATCAAGATATCATCCAAATAAACAATCAGAAATTTATCAATAAATTCCCTGAAAATGTCATTCATGAAGGACTGGAAGACGGAAGGAGCATTAGTGAGCCCAAAGGGCATCACTAGGTACTCAAAATGCCCCTCTGGGGTATTAAATGCCGTCTTCCATTCATCCCCGTGCTTAATGCGAATAAGGTTATATGCCCCCCTGAGGTCAAGCTTGGTAAACCAAGTAGCACTTTTCACCCTGGAAAACAGGTCAGAAATCAAGGGTAACGGATATTGATATTTCACAGTGATATTGTTCAAGAGACGATAATCAATACACGGCCTTAATGAACCATCCTTTTTGGCCACAAAGAAAAAAACGGCACCCAATGGTGAAGAGGATGGTCTGATATGACCCTTCTCCAATGACTCCTTGATATAAGACCGCATAGCGTCATGTTCAGGTACAGACAAGTTAAAAAGGCGACCTTTAGGGAATTTACTACCAGACACTAATTCAATAGCGCAGTTATAGCTCCTATGGGGGGGGCAAGGATGCAGATTTACTTTTACTAAACACATCAGAAAAATCAGTCAAAAAGTCAGGAACATCCTGAGCCTGGGGGGAGGCAGAAAAAACAGGAGTGTTGGCATTAACACATTGGCAGCCCCAACTGGTTACAGACACAGATTTCCAATCCAAAACAGGATTATGAGACTGTAACCAAGGGAAACCCAGTACAATAATGTCATGCAGATTATACAGCACCAAAAATTTGCAACTCTCCTGATGATCAGGTTCAACCCTCATTATCACCTGAGTAGAGAACTGGGGTTTATTCTCAGCTAAAGGGGTAGAATCAATCCCCAGTAGGGGAATAGACTTCCGTAGGGGTATCAAGGGAAACCCACAACGTTTAGCAAAATCAAAATCCATCAGGTTAATAGCTGCTCCCGAATCAACAAAAGCCTGAGCAGAAAATGTGGACAGGAAGCAAATCAGGGTAACAGTCAACAAAAATTTTGTCTGAACACTACCCAAGACAACTGAGCGTGCAAAACGTCTTCCCCGCTTAGGGCAGACTGAAATAGCATGAGAGGCATCACCACAGTAGAAACATAACCCATTGCATTTTCGAAACTCATGACGCTGTGCCCCAGAAGCCACTCTATCACACTGCATGGGTTCAGAAGCTGGTTCACAAGGCAACACTATTCCACGCATACCTCTACGCTCACGCAAACGTCTGTCAATTTGAATCGCTAATGACAGAATCACTGAGACCAGAGGGGACAGGGAATCCCACCATAACATCCTTTACATTCTCTGACAGACCCTTCCGAAAAAGGGCTGCCAAAGCATCGTCATTCCATTTGGTGAGGACTGCCCACCTTCAGAATCTCTGACAGTATAACTCAGCGTCCTCAAGCCCCTGATTTAATGCCAACAAGGCTTTTTCAGCTTGATCAGTGACATTAGGCTCATCGTACAATAACCCCAGAGCCTGAAAAAATGCATCAACATTACTCAAAACAGGGTCCCCAGGTGTCAGGGAAAAAGCCCAATCCTGAGGATCGCCACGCAGGAGAGAGATGACAATTTGAACCTGCTGTGCTGCGTTCCCTGAGGACTTAGATTTTAAGGCAAAAAACAACTTACAGTTATTTTTGAAATTCAGAAATTTAGCTCGATCCCCTAAAAACAAATCCGGCATGGGAATCCTAAGTTCCACAACAGGCAACCCTGCAAGATAGGTAGCAATACTCCGAACTTCAGTGGCAAGCTGATCCACACGGCCAGACAACTGTGCAAACTCCATTGAGAGAAAAAAAAAATCCTCCTCAGCACCCAGAGATACAGAGGGAAAAAAAAAAAATCTCTGACAACTCTGACAATCTTCTTTTTTTCACACTATTTTTCCCTTCTGTGAGTACCATATAATTATCAGTTTTAGGCCGGTGATACTGTTATGATTTGGTAGCTGAGGAGAGCAGGCAAAAAAGGCAATACACCAGAGAGGTTGGAATCTATTGGATTGCAGTACCCTGACTAACCACCACAACTAAAGGCAGCCGTGGAGCGTACCTACGTTGGTCCTAGACGCCTCGTCACAGCCTGAGAAGCTAACTTCACCTAAAGAAAGAAAGAGGAAAACTATCTGCCCCGGAGCAGATCCCCAAAGAACATAGGAAGCCCCCAAACATGTAATGGCGGTTAGACAAGAGGAAATACAGACACAGACAGAAAATAGTACAGCAAACGTTGGGGCCCAATCTTCCTAGACAGAAAAGGATAGGAAGGTCACTTACTGCAATCCAAAAAACCCTAAAAAAATACCAACACACTAATTGCAAAAACACCTGAGATCACACGACCTCTACCACCTAAATTAGTTCTCTGGTGTAACAAAACTAAGCCACAGCCACTGAAAAAACTGGAAAAGGCAAATGAACAAACAACTGGCTGAACTAAACTGAGAGGAGCACAAGCCCCCGGAGGGGACCTGGCAGACCCCACAGAAGTGCAGGACAAAATGCAAAAAGCAAGCACAAAAACTAAAAGAAGAAAATGTCTTATCTGTTAGCAGAAGATGCAGGCACGAAACAGCAAGCTTCAAAGTGAACCAGGAACAAAAGTTGAGACCAGAACAATTGATCACCGGCAACCCTGATGGGAGGGAACCTCCCTTATATAAGACCAGTCAGTAACACCTGATCGCCAATCTTCACAATCTTCATTGAATAGTTCAGTACTGTTTGTAACCACCAGAGGGAGCTTCTGCTCAGAATTCATTTCTAGCACATTCACAACAGTGGACGCATACCCTTATAGGAGTTATCTGTGACTGTTGTTTGGTTGGTATGTGTGGTAATTCCTTATCCATCTCTATTTTAGTTAATTCCCCTTCCTCCTTGCCCTGGTGCATTCATCTGTTATATGTGAGTGAATATTTTGTATGCCTGCAGTTTTCTGTTAACCCTTGTCCGTGTCGCCTTGTTTGTTGGGTTGGTGTACTACAGTGCATAGTAGCGCCCCCTCTTCCCTGGGTGGAGGAATAGAACAGATGGATGGATAACTTAGGAGATAAGGAAAGGTGGAGGCCACGGCATCTTCGCCATCTGAAGTATCTGAAGTATCCCAGGAAACAGGGTGAGCTAGGGCACACTGTAGTGTTAGGGACAGGAAAGGAGCCCCTGGTCCCGGGTTACCCGACAGCTGTGTTGTGACATTTATATTGGAAATAAAAGCTAAAGTGATACCATTTTAAAACCTGCAACTCTCCGAAACTGCTGTCAGGAAATGTGTTAACCCTTCAGGGGCTTCACAGGAATTACTAAAATGTGGAATGAATGGAATCAAAAATTACTATTTTCTCTAAAATGATGCCAGCATCCTTAACAGGCCACTACTCGGCCTCAGGTTGCCATGGTAACCATCTGGACCATATGATCAGAGTCATGGGGTGTTCATGGGGTTAGAGAATCCAATCCGTCTGTTAACCATCTAGAGACTGCTGTCACTATTGACAGAGGCATCTATGGGGGTTAAATGGCTGTGATCATTACTATTACCGATTGTGGCTGAGGCAGCGGAGTGTTGTTGTTTACAGCTGACACCTGCTACATTTCTGCTCGTCGGGGGGCGCTATTCTTTTATTCCTCAGGACAGTGAAAAGGTGTATTGGCTATCATTGAGGGGTTAAAAAAATCGTAAGTGCTTGTATTGCCATATTGTGGGAACATTTTGTTCTTTTTTCATCAGTGATGCTCCCACTTTGTACAGGGCCCTTACAGAACACCCATAGAAATATTTCTGCATACGTCCGATCCTATAAGGGAGAGATAGACAAGGTTGTATTCTAGAGGATGGGGAAGGGATTCTCACCAAGTCACCAATATCATGACTACTTGGCCTTAGGAATATGATGGGGGGTTATTATCTTCTAGTAGGCGCTGCCCTAGAATAGGACAAGCCCTGAGTGTGAATCATGCTGTCCTGGATTATTGGGGTCACAAATGGGAACATTCACAGCACTGGAAGAATAGGTAAGAGGAATAGATGTGAGAAATGGGAGGAGACAGTTTGGGAGAGACAGTGAATCCATAGAAGGGTGAAGAGTGGGGGAAGAAGAGGGACCCTGAGGACATCGATGGGAAAGGGATGAGGATTAGCTACAACCCTCGGCTGCAATCCCCATAAGATCACACAGGAGACACTGGGTGTGGGACCACGGCAGCGCGACAGCGAGGGACAATGGGGGCGCCGATCTGACGCCTACAGATCCGCAGCAGGAGCGGCGTGTGACAGGTCCCGGGGTAAGGATCCACGGGTGACATTGTGCTGCACCGCGGAGCTGGGGACCCACAAAATGTGACAAGGACACAAGGTAGGGTGTGTTTTTACGGACGCATGCGGCGTGGCTCTCGGTATACCGCATATGTATACACTGTGCATATGGATGTGCCTGTATATGGAGAGCTAGGTGGACTGCTGAGCCATCCATCTCCTTATGTGTGCATCGTGGATGCAAATTGTAGGTGTGGATTATTTCTGGAGAGACAGAGATGAGGATTATTTCTACATGTGTGCAGAGAGACAGAGGTGGATGATTTCTAGTCGTGTTTCTAGAGTGACAGAGATGTGGTTTATTTCTAGAGATTTTCTACATGTGGGTTTCCAGAACAGAGATGTGGAGCATGTCTACATGTGTGGTTCTAGAAAGACAGTGGTGGATTATTTCTGTGTGTTTCTAGAGAGACTGAGCTGAGGGTTATATGTGTGTGTATGTGTTTCTAGAAAGACAGATTATTTCTAGAGAGACAGAGTTGTGGGTTATTTCTACCTGTGTGTTTCTAGAGAGACTGAGCTGAGGGTTATTATATACCGTATGCGTGTTTCCAGAGACAGAGATATAGAGTATGTCTACATGTGTGTTTCTAGAGAGGCAGATGTGGATTATTTCTAGAGAGACAGTTGTGGATTACTACTACGTGTGTGTTTCTAGAGAGACTGAGCTGTGGGTTATATATATATATATATATATATATATATATTATATATATGTATGTCTCTAGAGAGACAGAGGTGCATTATATCTAGAGAGACAGATGTGCATTATTTCTAGACAGACAGATGTGGATTATTTCTAGAGAGACAGAGTTGTGGATTATTTCTACGTGTGTGTTTCTAGAGAGACTGAGCTGTGGGTTATTTATATATGTATGTCTCTAGAGAGACAGATGTGGATTATTTCTACATGTGTTTGTAGAAAACTAAGCTGTGGGTTATTTAAGACATGTGTTTCTAAAGACAGATGTGGATTATTTTTGTATGCTTTTTTCTAGAGAGATAAATATGTAGATTATTTCTAAATGTATGTTTTTAGAAAAACAAAGGAATAGAATATTTCTACATGTGTGTTTGAAGAGACAGAGAAATGGATTATTTCTACATGTATATTTCTAGAGAGATAGAGATGTAGATTACATCTACATGTGGGTTTCCAGAGACAGATATGTTGAATATTTCAACATGCATTTTTCTAGAGAGATAAAATTTAGATTACTTCTAGATGTGTGTTTATAGAAAGACAACACAGTGCAATATTTCTACATGTGTGTTTCTGGAGAGTCAGAGAAGTGGATTATTTTTAGATGTGTGTATGAAGAGAGACAGAGATAAATATTATTTATTTCTAGATGTGTGTTTTTAGAGATAGAGATTATTTTCAGAGACAAAGATGTGAATTATTTCTAGATGGGTTTCCAGAGAAATAGAAATGGGGATTATCTCTAGATGTGTGTTTCTAGAGAGACTATTATGTCTATATGTGTTTCTAGAGAAATAGAAATGGGGATTGTTTCTAGAGAGACAGAGATGAGCGTTATTTCCAGCTGTGTGTTTCTCTGTAGATCTCCATGTACATGTCAGGCAGGTTGCTGCTGCGTGTCCCGGTGGGCTGTCTGCCTGCTATTTTCTTTCTCGGCCTATTCTGCTGCCTGTGTCTCTAGGCTCTGAACGTCACTGTGCTGTTTCTTTGTTTATATATTTGTATTCAGTATAATTTCATTCTTTTGTCTGAAACGTAAACATAATGGACAGTCCTGTGACCTATGAAATGACTGGCACAACCCACGTATACTATACACGTTACCTTATTCAAGCTTAGTATCTTCAGTAAATGCTGTTTTGTAAACCAGCTAATGAAAGAGTGGTTATTATTACAAAAGAACATAGGGGACATTTATCAAACTGGAGCAAGGGAAAAGTGAAATAGTTGCCCATAGTAACCAGATTGCTGCCTCCCTCTTCAAAAGGGCTTTAGAAAAATGAGCGCTGGAATCCGATTGGTTGCCATCGACAAAATAGCCCAGTACATATCCATAGCCAGTTTCCCAGATGTCACCTAGACCGGGATAGTCATTTATTATGTAGTAGTACAAAAGTGACTTTTGTCCTAGTAACTGTGTGCCTGCAGATGAAATAATCAGAAAACGTGGTCACATGTCACCCCGAATCAGCGGCAGTCACAAACGTCTAGAAAAGTGCAAATAGGAATACGAACAAGAAAAGTCATATGATAGGTAATAGTGATCCAATCACCTGCTATGAATTAGGATCAGGATCGCTGGTGTATCGCTACATTATCGCTGCTGAGCTGCCAAACAGGCAGCTCAGGCAGCGATCAGTACAAGCGACACTGCGGGTAAACATCGCTAGTTACCCGCAGTGTACCTTGGATACCAGCGCCCTGATGCAGGGAGCTGGTAACCAAGGTACACGTCGGGTTTCCAAGCGCTGCGCGGTGCCTGGAAACCCGCTGTGTACCTTGGTTACCAGCTCCCTGCTTCAGGGAGCTGGTATCCAAGGTGCACAGCGGGTTTCCAGGCACAGCCCTGCGCCTGGAAACCCGCTGTGTACCTTGGTTACCAGCGGATCGCTGGTCTCCCGCCTGTCACACGCAGCCATGCGTGCCTGTCAGCGGGAGACCAGCGATCAAAAAAATGTCCTGACATTTCAGCGACGATCAGTGATACCCGGCAGGGGGGCTGATCGTCGCTGAATGTCACACAGCGATATCGCTGGTGAGCTCGCTGCCACGTCACAAAACTAGTGACCCAGCACCGATCTCGCTAGCGAGATCGTTGTGTGAGACGGGCCCTTTACAGTAATCGCAATGACCTTAGATAAAATGCAGGGTCAGAAGAGGGCCCCTGTGCAAGGACAGTCAATGGCCCTCAATAGTGAGTTTGTGACAACAGCTGTTTACTCCTATGGAGCTTGAAGTGGCCCCCTTACCTCTTGGACTCCTGTGTGGCAGCGCAGGTTAACCAATAGTATGTCCGACCCCATCAAATTCATTATTCCCTAAAAACAAGTTACAACCTATCCATTGGAAAGGTAATAACTTGCTGATCGCTACCACTAGGACTGCTGGGTCCTACAGCGATCCCAAAAGCTGGCTCTACAGCCCCCCTTGGGTGGAGCAGAGGTGCAACTGCTCGGCCTCTGCTAAATTCATTGTTCGTGGGTTGGCTGGAAATAGTCCAGAACAGTGCACTGCAGTGCCTCATTCTCATTCGCTGTACCCCCAGTAATTATCATGCTATCCCCTTTTCCATGGATAGGGGATAGCTTGTTTTTTTTGGGAAGAAGACTTTTAAATATATATTATAATACTAGAACGGGAAACAAAAAAATTATAGTGGGGCCCCCACAGCTTTAAATAGGGAACATTTGGAAGCATCAAATAGTTTAGCATTGTGCAGACCCTATAAAAAATAAAATACCTCTGACCAGCTTCAAACTGAAGGTCATCATGTCAACTAACCAAAAGTAATGAAGAAGATACTATACAAAATCTATCTGACAGTGATTAGTTCCATAATTTATGATTAGGGCAGACTAAGGGTTCTCTAGTGCCCAGGCTGTCCACTGTTCACACTGAATGCCCCTCTTCCCAGATCACCTAATGTGACTGGGAAGGGTGACATCCCAAATGACAGGTCATGTGATAAACACCCAGGTTTTCAGATGCTCCTGTAGGAGACAATGAAGGCAGGTAAAAAAGAGGCGTGCATTGTGTATCCCCAACATTATTTTTCCTTTTGTGTTGCCTTAGCTATGGGTTTTTTCTCTCCTTAAAATGGATACAAAACACAAAATAGACCAAAACAGACTACACATAGAGTCATCAGTCACCATATATACTGAAAGAAGAAACTGTATATCATTCAGGAAGGTCAATATGTCATAGATGAAGCTTTGTGTAATAATAGAGGACCCTATGTAATAAGGACTATACATAACAAGGGAGGGCACTGTGTAATAATGGATGTTGCTATATATAAGAAGGAAGGACACTGTAACAATTGATGGTGTTAAATGTAATAAGAGAGGACACTATGTGATAATGGGATGACGCTATATATACAGTGCCTTGCAAAAGTATTCGGCCCCCTGGAACTTTTCAACCTTTTCCCACTTATCATGCTTCAAACATAAAGATAACAAATGTAAATTTTGGTGAAGAATCAACAACAAGTGGGACACAATTGTGAAATTGAACGAAATTTATTGGTTATTTTAAATTTTTGTGGAAATACAAAAACTGAAAAGTGGGAGTGCAATATTATTCGGCCCCTTTACTTTCAGTGCAGCAAATTCACTTCAGAAGTTCATTGTGGATCTCTGAATGATACAATGTTGTTCTAAATGACTAATGGTGACAAATATAATCCACCTGTGTGTAATCAAGTCTCTGTATAAATGCACCTTCTCTGTGATAGTCTCAGGGTTCTGTTTGAAGCACAGAGAGCATCATGAAGACCAAGGAACACAACAGGCAGGTCCATGATACTGTTGTGGAGAAGTTTAAAGCTGGATTTGGATACAAAATGATTTCCAAAACTTTAAACATCCCAAGGAGTACTGTGCAAGCGATCATATTAAAATGGAAGGAGTATCGTACCACTGCAAATCTACCAAGACCCGGCTGTCCCTCTAAACTTTCATCTCAAACAAGGAGAAGACTGATCAGAGATGCAGCCAAGAGGCCCATGATCACTCTGGATGAACTGCAGAGATCTACAGCTGTGGTGGGACAGTCTGTCCATAGGACAACAATCAGTCACACACTGCACAAATCTGGCCTTTATGGAAGAGTGGCAAGAAGAAAGCCATTTCTCAAAGATATCCATAAAAAGTGTCGTTTAAAGTTTGCAACAAGCCACCTGGGAGACACACCAAACATGTGGAAGAAGGTGCTCTGGTCAGATGAAACCAAAATCGAACTTTTTGGCAACAATGCCAAACGACATGTTTGGCGTAAAGACAACACAGCTCATCGCCCTGAACACACCATCCCCACTGTCAAACATGGTGGTGGCAGCATCATGGTTTGGACCTGCTTTTCTTCAGCAGGGACAGGGAAGCTGGTTCAAATTGATGGAAGATGGATGGAGCCAAATACAGGACCATTCTTGAAGAAAACCTGTTGGAGTCTGCAAAAGACCCGAGACTGGGACGGAGATTTGTCTTCCAACAAGACAATGATCCCAAACATAAAGCAAAATCTACAATAGAATGGTTCACAAATAAACGTATCCAGGTGTTAGAATGGCCAAGTCAAAGTCCAGACCTCAATCTAATCGAGATTCTGTTGGTAGAGCTGTAAACTGCTGTTCACAAACGATCTACATCCAACCTCACTGAGCTCGAGCTGTTTGCCAAGGAAGAATGGGCAAGAATTTCAGTCTCTTGATGTACAAAACTGATAGAGACATACCCCAAGCGACTTGCAGCTGTAGGGTCACATAACAATAATAAGGGCTGCTCTTACACCAAAATGATTATATAAATATGACAACAACAATATAGGTGTTAGATGACAAAATAGATGGCACCAATAACAAAATAAACCCAAAAGGGGTCGATACCTATAGAAATAATCCTATAAACACATAGTATATCAACATGCAAAAGATAGAGTGCCCATAAGGTCTGTGACCTGGTAAGCTGGAGAGATACACATAGAAAAATGACCAGAGTATTACCAAGCCTGTGGGGGAGGAAAGAGGGGTTCAGGGAGGGCAAAGCCCTACGCGTGTCGCCACTGCCGTGGCTTCGTCAGGAGCGGTAGGTAGTGCTGTTTGTAGTAGCGATCAGTATTTATAGACGATACAATAAAGAAACAACTTACAGCAGCTGAGAATGGTAAAGCAGACTCCCCTACAGGAAGTGCCTGGAACAGGAAATGGTGAAGCTAGGCATCGCATACAAGGAGTACTAAGATGGCTGTGAGGAACACTACTGCGCATGCCCAAGTTCTTAGATGACCCGGCGAGATCAAGATTGAACAGATCCCACAGCTGATGCATAAGATGAATCAGCAGAACCTTAATGAAATGGCTTCACCCAACTACTAACTATGAGTAGAGAAAAAGTTTTGGTGTCATCATTCATATTCTCTGAAAAAAAGGCCAAGAAAGCAGAAATTGTGCCAGGGTGTGTAAACTTTTGAGCACAACTGTAGCATTATATTTATATATATATATATAATATATATAGTACAGACCAAAAGTTTGGACACACCTTCTCATTCAACGATTTTTCTGTATTTTCAAGACTGTGAAAATTGTAGAATCACACTGAAGGCATCAAAACTATGAATTAACACATGTGGAATTATACATTACACTTTACAAAAAAGTGTGAAACAACTGAAAATATGTCTTATAGTCTAGGTTCTTCAAAGTAGCCACCTTTTGCTTTGATTACTGCTTTGCACAAAGAAAAGGTGAATGGATGGACTCTACATGCCTGGTTCCCACCGTGAAGCATGGAGGAGGAGGTGTGATGGTGTGGGGGTGCTTTGCTGGTGACACTGTTGGGGATTTATTCAAAACTGAAGGCATACTGAACCAGCATGGCTACCACAGCATCCTGCAGCAGCATGCTATTCCATCCAGTTTGCGTTTAGTTGGACCATCATTTTTCAACAGGGCAATGACCCCAAACACACCTCCAGGCTGTGTAAGGGCTATTTGACCAAGAAGGAGAGTGTTGGGGTGCTACGCCAGATGACCTGGCCTCCACAGTCACCAGACCTGAACCCAATCGAGATGGTTTGGGGTGAGCTGGACCGCTCACCGCTTCAATTTTGAATAAATCCCCAACAGTGTCACCAGCAAAGCACCCCCACACCATCACGCCACCTCCTCCATGCTTCACGGTGGGAACCAGGCATGTAGAGTCCATCCGTTCACCTTTTCTGCATGCAAAACAGTAATCAAAGCAAAAGGTGGCTACTTTGAAGAATCTAGAATATAAGACCTATTTTCAGTTGTTTCACACTTTTTTGTAAAGTGTAATGTATAATTCCACATGTGTTAATTCACAGTTTTGATGCCTTCAGTGTGATTCTACAATTTTCATAGTCATGAAAATACAGAAAAATCTTTGAATGAGAAGGTGTGTCCAAACTTTTGGTCTGTACTGTATAATATCAAGTATATAAGGTACAGTGTTATGACATGCATGCTGTATTACTTAGTGCATGATATACTGTGTTTTGACATATACCTCATATGCTGTTTTCATTTATTGTATGCCAAGAACCAGGGACACTGCACATTGTTTGGTGATTGCAGGGATTTATTTGATGCCTTGTTGTCATTAAGGTTCTGCTGATTCATCTTATGCATCAGCTGTGGGATCTGTTCAATCTTGATCTCGCCGGGTCATCTAAGAACTTGGGCATGCGCAGTAGTGTTCCTCACAGCCATCTTAGTACTCCTTGTATGCGATGCCTAGCTTCACCATTTCCTGTTCCAGGCACTTCCTGTAGGGGAGTCTGCTTTACCGTTCTCAGCTGCTGTAAGTTGTTTCTTTATTGTATCGTCTATAAATACTGATCGCTACTACAAACAGCACTACCTACCGCTCCTGACGAAGCCACGGCAGTGGCGACACGCGTTGGGCTTTGCCCTCCCTGAACCCCTCTTTCCTCCCCCACAGGCTTGGTAATACTCTGGTCATTTTTCTATGTGTATCTCTCCAGCTTACCAGGTCACAGACCTTATGGGCACTCTATCTTTTGCATGTTGATATACTATGTGTTTATAGGATTATTTCTATAGGTATCGACCCCTTTTGGGTTTATTTTGTTATTGGTGCCATCTATTTTGTCATCTAACACCTATATTGTTGTTGTCATATTTATATCATCATTTTGGTGTAAGAGCAGCCCTTATTATTGTTATGTGACCCTATTTTCAGCCATTTATATGGGGATTGGTTAGGCTTACATGCATATATATAAACCTTGTGCAACACGTTTTTCATATTTATATTATTGCATATGTATTTTCTATATTTACACAGCCATATGGGTTTCAGGGAGCCATGTACCCCTTTTTGGGGACTGTTTGCTCATTTTTAATCGTTTTTAATTGTTCAGTGTGTTGTATTGTATTGTAGTTTTCAATAAAATTGATTTTTGTTTTATATATTGGAGTTCCCTGGTGCACAGTATGTTCTTTTTTCTTTTCTTTTTGTTCTAGGTCTGCAGCAGGTTATAACAGCCAAAAGTGCTTTACTAAATAGTAAAGACACTTCTAATGAATGGGTTGAATAATTTTGAGACTGCAGTAGTCATTAATTAGCGTTTTATGTTGAATTTGGAGAAAACACTACTTATATTGTTATGTTGAGCTATTTATATTGTGCTTGTTAGATTGGTCTTTTGAAAAAGACTGTACATACATCGGGGATTGATGAAACTGTCTAAAAGAAAAATTGATTTATGTCTTTTTACATCAATTAAGGAATTTGCTCTTCAGACCTTCTGGGGGCATCACAACACAGAACCAGACCCCAATCAGAGGACAATAAAAGATCCAGACTCCTTATCTATGAACTGTTCCAATATTTATGTTCATCTCTATCTCCCATAATGACTATTCTGCTTCACGTCACTTGTCTTATCTATTGCATTATTTCTGTGCTGTGTGGTGTATAAATATGTGATTCTTCAGATTTTGTATTAGTCTTGCCTGATGAAGAGACCTGAGTAGTCTCGAAAGCTTGCAATTTGTTACCATCTTTTCAGTTAGCCATTAAAAGGTATCAACCACTGAGGACTCTCAATTCTAAATATTTTTCTAAAAGAAAAACTGTCTGGCAACCAATCACAGTGCAGCTTTCATTTCACAAGAGCAGAATATGAAATGAAAGCTGCACAGTGATTTGTTGCAGTGGGCAAAAATGTTCTTTCATACATCTCCCCATGTTCTTTTAAATATAATATTTTAAATATTTTTTGGTTTGTTTTTTATAGACTTTTACTTGGTTTATGTATCATGCTCCTCCACGCTGGGCTTCTGTGGTTTTGTTTTGTGATAACAAGAAGTCCTGGGGTTTCTTCATTTCCAGAAGAGGCAGAACCAATCATTACAGTTGGGGTTGAAGGTAATTGCCTTTCCACATGCTATTTATTCTTTTCATCTCTTTTTTCTTCTTAGCGCAATAATATTTATTACCTTAGATGTTAAACATTTTAAACTAGGAAAATACACACTGTAATTATCTTTTGCAACCCCTGCTTTCTTATCGTCTAGATCTTCAGACATACCCCGTGTTTATTGGGAGTGGTCCCAACAGACCTCCTTCAAAGAAAAGTTACCATTTGAACATTCAAAAAATCCTAAAAGTCAACAGGACACTTTACATTGGAGACAGGTAAAAACCACATTTTTTTATGCTTTCAATTATATATTTTTGAAGGATTTGGGAATTTTCATAGGTGATCAAATCTTTAAATTTTTACTGAAAAACTACAATGGCAGTGAATACTGTTTGAATTAAAAGAGTTATACACTTTTGTAAAACTGGTCCCCAAATCCTTTTATACAAGCAAAGTAACAAACACAGCAGGTACTTACCCACTTTGTGTCCAGCTCCGACTCTTTACCAACGCTCTGGTCTTTGTACTTTGTCTGAACGTATGAAATCAAGACAACACTGCATTTCACCGCTGCAGCCAATCACTGAGCTCTCTGGCTCAGCAGAGTCGCTGAACTTAGTGATTGCCTGCTGCGGAGCAGTAGCTGGACCCAGTCAGGTTGAGTACCGTCTGTGTTTGTTATTTTAAATGCATAAAAGCATGTGAAAGCCAGATTTGTTAAAGAGGATTAAACCGCTTACCAACGAAGCCTGTTTTCACCTTCCTGACAAGGCCAAATTTTTCAATTCTGACAAGCTTCACTAGATTTAGATCAATATACTTCACTAGATTTAGATCAATATACTTCACTAGATTTAGATCAATATACTTCACTAGATTTAGATCAATATACTTCACTAGATTTAGATCAATATACTTCACTAGATTTAGATCAATATACTTCACTAGATTAATCATATATTCACTAGATTAATCAATATACTTCACTAATTAGATCATATTACTAATTAGATCAATATACTTTGTGTTTCTTTATGAAAATATCGAAACTTTGACAAAAAAGAAAAAAATTTGCAATTTTCAAACTTTTAATTTTTATGCCCACGCAAAATAGTTAATAAAAAAAAATGACCACATGTTTACTTCACATAAGCATAATTTTCAAAACATATTATATTTTTTTAGGAAGTTAGAAGGGTTAAACTTTTATCAGAAATCTTTCCGTTTTCCAATAAAATTTGCAAAACCTATTTTTTAATGGACCACATAAAATTTAAAGTGATTTTGATGGGCCTATGTGACAGAAAATACCAAAAACGTATACAATTTTATAAACTATACCCTTCAAAGACCTCAAAACCACAATTAATAAGTGTATTAACCTTTAGGGGCTTCACAGGAATTAAAGAAATGAGGAAGGAAAAAATGAAAATTGTTATTTTTTACATAAAAATGTTGTTAGGCCCCC
>JARQOD010000001.1:333708586-333814072 GCA_033576555.1 Oophaga sylvatica | reverse complement strand
CTCCCCTTAGGAGCTATGATGCGCTATTAAATTTAGTGCCGGGTAAAAAAATTTCCCCCTAAAGGCCCCCTTTTTAACTTGTTCCCCCGGGAACCCTGACGCTATGCGGTTTAAAAAAAAGGGAAAAAAATTTTGGGGGAAAAAGGGGTCATATGGGCCCCCCTCTTCCCCTTTTGGGCCCCCGGGGTTTTTTTTTGTGGCCAAAAAGGGTTTTTAAAAGGGTGTATTGATTATGTCTCTTAAAAAAATTTTATGTAAAAAAAATCCCTTTAAACCCTTTTGTTTTTCTGACCGTTTTCGGGGGAAAAAAAAGTTTTTTTGGGGTTTACCAAGCTTGACCCGGGGGGGGGTTTTAAACCCTTTTTGCTTTAAGCAGGGGGGTGAATGGAAAAACGGCAAAAAATCCCCCTAAGGGATTTTGAGTACCTTTGCCCCCTTTGGGCTCACTAATGTCCTTCCTTTTCCCAGCCTTCAAAAATGACATTTTCAGGGTTTTGGGGACAAATTTTGATTGTTTATTTGGTGATTTTTTTTTTTTTTTAAAATGAGGGGACCCCTCATGTGAAAAAATGTTCGAAGGGTATTCAGTTTTTGGGGGGAAAATGCTCTTTTATGTGAAGGGATAAAAGTGTCTTTTTGGCGTACAGGGGATCTCTTTTGGGATTTTTGTCCCCATCTGTTTTTAAAAATCCCCCCGGTAAGGTTCAGGCCTTGTTTTTTGGGTCCAACCTATTTTCAAAAAGGGGTTTTCAAGTTTTTATTTTCCCCCAATTTTTTTATCGTAAATTTATTGGTAATTTCTTTTTATTGTTAAACCTTAACTGATTTGCCCAGAAAGGGTTTGATGGGTGATTGGCTCCTGGGGTTGGGTTTTTGGAAAAATTAAGAAAGAGATTCACTTCTCCCCTTTTTGGGGGGCAGCCTGATGTTTCTTGCCTTTCAGGTGGGGTTGATCCCTTGAAATTGGGGCAGGTGCCTTTTTTTGCCCCAAAAAAGATCCAGAGCCCTCAAAAGCCCCCCCTTTTCCCTTTTTTTCCCTTGGAAAATTTTCTCCTACTGAACGAATTTGATGGGGTAATCGGGGTTTTTGGCCTTTAGTGGGTTTTGAGAGTGGGACTTTGGGGTGGGGGAGCCAACTAGGTGGGGGTCCTTACGGACAAAAGAATTGGTCTTTTGGGAAAACTCCCAGTGACTAAACCCTAAAGGAGGTGGGCCTTGTTTTCCCCAAATTTTTAAAATTTTTTGGGGTTTTCCCTTTTTTTCCCCGGCCCCATAAGAATGTTAAGGGGTGCCCCCGGGATTTTCCCTTTTGGGGCCCTTCTGAGTTACTGATCCTTCTGTTATTTTGAAAGAGGGTGTGTTTTTTCCCCCCCCTCTGCCCAATTTGGACTTGCTCTGGGGGGGGTTGTCGGAGGATGGGGCCCCGGGGGCCCCCTTTTTGGAAAATTGTTTGCCCCGGGAAAAAGGAAAAAGAGTGTGATGTTGAGATTCTTGTTCCTTTTTGGGTGGGCACCCCCAAAATTTTTTGGGATCAGAGATTTGGGGTTTGTCGGCCTTTTGGGCCTCCCTTGTCTGTGATGTCGGGGAAAATTTGTGCAGTCCTGCGGGATTTTGCTCTCGTCCAACCCTTTTCTCCGCTCTAGTGGTTTGTTGTGCCATTGCCTGTGCCAAGGCCATGGACCCATTCTCTATGGATTTCATTTCGATTTTCCCCTGTTTCTCAGAGAATGACCACCATTGGGTAATTTGTGTGGTTTTCCCCAAAAAGATACATTTGTGCCTTCCAAAGGGCCCCCTTTCCCCTCCTTAAATTGGGGGGTTTTGTTCTTCAGCATTTGGGTTTCGTTTACACGGCTTCCTGAGAACATTGTGTCTGACAGAGGAGTCCATTTGTTTCCAGATTTTGGGTTTTTTTTTAAAAAAAGGGGGTGTTCAATTTTTTCTCCTCGGCTTTTTCATCTCAGCCCCAAAAATCAAACGGAGAACAAACCCCCCATTTTGGGAAATATTAAAAAGCTTTGTGTCTGCTGTCAGGATGGGCTGGGTCTCTTTTTTTTTCCTTTGGTGAGGTTTTTTTTTAATAATTTGGGGTGTCTCCACTTTTATGTCTCCGTTTTTCGGGAATTTGGGGGTTTTTTCCCCCCATTTTCTTAGGACGAGGAGGCTTCGTCGTCCCGGTGTTGACTCTGTTGTTGAGCGTATGCAACGATTTTTGGGCCAGGGAGTGGGGAGGTTGTCCCCCTTTTAGGAGAAAGGGACGGTTTGCTAACCCCGGGGGAGGATGTGGTCCTCGGTTTTTTTAAAAAAAGGGGGGTTTGGGGGGGTGTCCCAAAAATATCCTATGAGGTAGCATCTCCTAAAAATTTTAAACCCGGGTTTTATTGGGGCCATAAGATCATGGAGTTTTAACCCTTTTTTTTTTCGTTTGCTTTTCCCCCTTTTTAATCCATAGTGTTCCAAAAGTCCTTGTTTAAGAGGTTTGTTGAGCCAGTGGTTCCTGCTGCTGTGCCCCCGACCCCGTTTTGGTTGAGGGCAATTGGAGTTGTGGTTTTAGAAAAAAATTGGGGTTCTGTTTTTTTTAGACGGAAACTCCGTTATTTTTGGGTTTAAAAGGAGGGTTAGGTCAGGAGGACATTCTTGGGTTTTTGTTTTGGGGCACCCCTCGGGGGATTTTCCGTGGTATCATAGAGCTACCCCGCCCCGGCCCCCTGGTTTTCTCAAGTGAGGGTTCGGGGACCCCCCCCAAAAGGGGGGGGATGTTGTGAATGGGTTTGGTTTTTGGGTTTTGGGGAGGGGTCCCTCTGGTGGTTTTCAAGGGGGTGTAGTAAAAATTGTGAGGAGGGGAAAAAGGTGTTACTGACGGGGTTTTTTTTAAAAAGGGAAATCTTTTTCCCCCTGGGGGGTTCCCCGGGGAAAATTTTTTTGGTCTGAATCCTTCATTCCAGTTTCCCCGTAGGGTGCTGTGTGTGTCGCTCTCCCGCTATCAGATTTAAGACGTTTTCTTCTTTTGGGTTTTTATATATTTTTGCAAATTTTTCCCCACTTCTTTGGGGGCCCTTTTTGGGGGCCCGGGGGTTTTTGCCCTCAGTTTAGTTCACATGGTTTTTTTTTTTTTCTTTTTCCTTTTTTTCGTGGTGCTTTTTGATTTTGTTACACCCCAGAAAAATTTAGGTGGTGAGGTCGTTGTGATTCAGGTGATTTGAAAAATTTGTAGGAGTTGGTTTTTTTTAGGGTTTTTTGGGATTTCAGTAAGTACCCTTCCCATCCTTTTTTATTTAGATAGTTTGGGCCCCCCGGGGGTTTTTTTTCTACTATTTTTTTTGTTCAGTGTTTTTTTCCCCTTTTTTTAAACCCCCCATTACAGTTTGGGGGCTTTTATTATTTTTTGGGGGTTTTTCTTGGGGCAGGGTGGCTTTCCTTTTCTATCTTTGGGTTTTGGGTTTGTTTCTAGGCTGTGACGAGGGTTGGGAAACCCCCCGGGGGGAGCGCTCCACGGCTGCCCCCAGTTGTGGTGGTTAGTGGGTATGCAATTCAAGATTCCAAAATGTTGGTGTATTGCCTTTTTCCTGCTTTCGCTACCGAAAATAACACCAGCGTTCTCGTAAGAATGCAGCGTCATTTTATGTGAGTGTTGCGGAGGGCTTGTAGTCCGAGCCTCAGATTCCAGAGGATCTGCTGCAAAAGATTTGATTTTTGGATTTTAAATTTTTAGTTTGGGGGGAAAGGGGGGGAAATAAACGCTGCAATTTTTCATTTTTCCTAGCGGTGTCCCAGCTGAGTTGTAAAGAAACCTTCCTTTTTTTTCCTTTTCCCCAAAAAACCCTCTGGGTTGATCATTTTGGGGGGTCTAGCTCTGCTATGTCGACCAGGAGAAAGTAAAAATTTATGGATATTTTTGCTTGAAACGGGGGTACGTTCGGGAAAAAAAGGGGGTACCCCGGGCAAAAGGAGATGTGGATGGTCCCTGTGACCCCGGGGCCATTTGGTCGGAAACGGGCCCCTTTTTAGGGTCCTTATGGGTAAAGTCATAGGGAAAAGGGTTTTTTTGCTTATTTTTTCTCCCCATTTTCCATTTTTTAGGGTACCATGGCTAAAAACGCGAATCCTACGATTAACTGGGGCCAAGGAATTCATTTTCCCCGGAAAAAAACAATGAGTAAAGGGTTTTTTCAGCTTGCCTTTTTCCTAAAGGAACCTGTCAGTCCCTGAACCCCCCAGCTTTTCCCCAGGCTTGTGGTTTTTGGGGACAAGAAAAAACGCTGATCAGCTTCCTCCTCCCCGTTTTGTTTCCCCCCAATGAATTATTGCCGGGGGAAAAAAGCCCCCTTTTTGGGGAAGATCAAACCCCCGGGGGGGCCCCCCGAGTTTAAAGTTTAAAAAGGGGACAATAGATGAAAACCCCCCCAAAAAAGGGTTTCCCAAACCCCTTTTCATCTCCCGCGGGTTTGCCCCCCTTTTTTTCTTTGTAAAAAAAAAGATGGATCTCTGCCCCCCTGTTTAGCTATGGGACTCAAAAAGGTTTTTTTAGAAACCTTTTTCCATTGTTTTAAAACCCCTGAGTTGTTGGGGAGTGCGGCGCCAAATTTTTCCCTTTAATGGTTCCCCGGGGGGGCCCTTTAAAAATTTGGTGTTTTTTGACCTGGGGAGGGGGGAAAAAGGACGATTCAGGTCACGTGGGAAATTTTTAAATTTATCTGTTTTCCCTTTTGGTTGGTCCCGGGCCCCACCCTTTTCCCCAAAACTTTGGGGGAAAATGACATTTCGGGTTTTTCCCCTGATCTTTTGGGGTGTTTTTTTGGGGATGTTTTTCTATTTTTTAAAAATCCAAGGGAAAA
This sequence comes from Oophaga sylvatica, assembly GCA_033576555.1. Taxonomy (NCBI): domain Eukaryota; kingdom Metazoa; phylum Chordata; class Amphibia; order Anura; family Dendrobatidae; genus Oophaga; species Oophaga sylvatica. The sequence continues at coordinate 333,809,237 of JARQOD010000001.1, read as the reverse complement.
CATCTGGACATTTTGGGGGGAAGGGTTTTAAAAACGCCAAGACAAACCATCTCCATCAAAAATTGAAAGTGTGAATTCCTGGACCGAAAAATTAATTTTTTTGGGGGATGTACTATTACGAAGGGTTTTGTTGGTGGAAGCAAGCCCCCAACCCCTAAAAGGGTTGGAAAATTTCCCAAAAAAAGTGAAGGAGGTGCAGCGCTTCTCGGGTTTGCCCAAATTTATAAAAGTTTCTTTTTAAAATTTTTTCTGAGGTAGTGTCACCTAAAAACCCCAAATTACCGGAAACAGTTAGGTTTCCTGGGCCCCCCCAAAAACGCGGGAAAAATTTTTCCCGGTTTTAAAGGGGAAAAATTTTCCCACCCCACCTTCTTAGACACCCAAAAAAACCCGGCTTGCCCTTCCTTTAAAAGAGGTGGATGTTTTAGACTGTTTGGGTTTGGGGCTTACTCTTAGAAAACCGGGGGAGGGAAAAAAGTTTTGATCCTGTGCCTTCTTTTCCAGCAGTTGTCTTCGGCTGAGGGCCCACGAAATGGGAAAAGGAATTGTTTTGGGCCTTTCCCCCTTAAGGAATGGGGGACACCTTTTTTTCAGGGAGCTGCCCCAGAAAAAAAATCTCCTGACGGCCCCCGAAACCCCTTAAATTTTTTTAGGTGGCAAAATGCCTGACCCCCCCCCCGGTGTGGAAATTTTTCCTAAACCCAAATTTTAAAATTTTTTATTTCTTATGGCCAAAAGCGAATGGAAAGGGTGCCTCTTAGGATTCATTCAGCGAGACACGTCCATTTTCTCTCTAAGCTATTCTTTTGCCCTTTTGATTCGGGAGTGTTTTTAAAAAAAAGACCTATTTAAAAGGGCCCCAAAAGGGAAACATCCCTGGGTTCTTTTTTGGGTAACCCCCCAAAGGGGTAAGTCTTGTTTTTAAGAATGGGGGGTGGTTTTTTGGGGGCAAAGTTTATATACCTGAAACAGTCGATTGAGAGTATTGCAATATCCCGATTCAAGATGCCCCGGGATAGGGGGTTTTTAAAAACACAGAATTTTTTCTGTTTCTTTTTTTGGGGGCCCCCTTTAAAGGGGAAAAATTTTTTTAAAAAATTTTCACTTTTGTGAAGTTTTGTGCAAGATGCAAAACACTCGTCCCCCCCAAAATGGTCTGTTACCCTCTCCCCACCCCCCCCCCCCCGTGGGGATATTTTTAAAGACTTCCCTTTTGGAGTTTTCCAAACCCCCCTTTTAAAGGGGAAAAACCCCATTCTATGGTGGTTTTGTCTAAAAAAAGGCGCTCATTTTTTCCCTTGTGTGGTTTTCCCACTGCCAAAAAAACATCGATTAATGATTAAGAATGGGTTTCGCTTACATGGGTCCGGGGATGAGGTTTTTTCGGATCGGGGGGGTGAAATTCACAAAAAGGTTTTGGCAAAAATTTCTGTGCCCCCTTGGACTTTAAAAGTAAACCTTTCTTCTGCTTTTCTCCCGATTTAATGGACGGGAAACAAACAAACCCAAAATCCCCCCTGGAGCAGTATCCCCGCTGTTTTACTCCCCCCTAAGATGTTTGGGGGGGTTATTCACGGTGAGTTTTTATAAAACTTAGAGGCCTAAAAAAGAGTCCCCTTTTTCCCCAACTAGGTTATATCCTAACTTCTTCCTCGATTTCCCTAGCCCCCCCTTGGGGGCAGTGGCTAAAAGAATCTTTTTTTAAAAAAAGGAATAGGGGTCTTTAAAAAAAACAAAAATTTTGGGCTCGGGGGAAAGGTAAAAGGGAAACCCAGCAAAAATTTAAAAAAACCCTCCCGTTTAAAAGGGGGGGGGAAAATTTTGGGGTTGGCTAAAAACCAGAAAATTTTAAAAAATTAAAGATTCCTCGTTTTAAATTTGGGGGACTAAGAAATTGGGGGACCTTAAAAGATCGGGAAGATTAAAAGTTGGTTTTTGCTTGTTTTCTTAAACTCCCCAGAATTTTTGGGAATCCACCCTGTTTTTTTTCCCCCCTAAAAAGGTGCAACCCCCAATACGTTTCTGGACCTCTTCCCCTTGCCCTGACCCGTGTGGTGGGATGGTGGGAAGATTTTGGTAAAAGGATTTAGTTTCTTTTGTACAGAATCAGTTGCAATTTTTGTTAAATGGCGGGGTCCCCGTGGAGGAAATCGGGGCCCCCAGTAAAAAATTTTAAAATGTCCTCCCTGCTCCCCCCAGTTTCATAAAGAGGTACCCTGACAAGGGGGTTTTTGAGGTCATCGGAGGTTGCCCCAAAGGGGGAGTAATTTTAAGGTTCTTTGTTTTTTTGGAATTTTTCCTTGAAACTTTTTTTTTCCGTCGGCCTTTTTGCTTTCTGTCTTGCTGGCTATCCCCCCCCTCAGTTAAATGGGGTTTTCCCAGCTTTCTTTTTCCCCCCCGATTCTCTCCCTTGTTCTTAAGCAGCCGGCTGAACAATCAGTGCTCTAAAAATTTTTCAGTCAGCCTGTGACCTGATCCGGGAAAAACCTAGGTTTTGGAAAAAAGCTTTTTCTAGGGGGAAAATTTTGGAACATTTTTGGTCGGGAAAAACCGGGCTTTTTTGGGGAATAAAATGTTTGCGGGGGAAAATTACGGTACAGAGAAGGCCCAAAAACCCCTGCTTTGGGGTTATTGTGAGTTAAAGTTATTGGGGCCCTGCTGTTCTCCTCCCCTTTTTCCTGAAAAATGTGCCCCCTTTTCTGCATGCTTTTTAAGTTTAAAAGTCATTTCTTAAGTGTTATTTTTTTTCCTCAAACCCCAAGCCAAGCGCAAAAGGAACTAAACCCTATACATGAACCCCCCGGGATACCACCCAACTAAAGGCCCGTGGATTTTTCCCCACGTTGGTCCTAGACCCTGTCACACCTGAAAAATTTTAATACACCAAAAACATAGAAAGGGGAAACTACCCCCCCCCGGAGCAGATCCCAAAGAAATGGAACCCCCCCCAACCCTGTAATGGCGGTTAGACAAGAGGAAAAAAAGACACAGACAGAAAAAAGTATGAGCAAACGTGGGGCCATTGCCAGACAGAAAAAAGGGTAGAAAGGGGGAAAAAACTGCAATCCAAAAAAAAAACCCAAAAAAACCCCCTGTATGATTGCAAAAACACCCCCGTACACGACCTTACCCTAAATCAGTTCTTGGTGTAACAAAATAAGCCGCAGCCCTGAAAAAAAAAAGGGAAAGGGGGAAGAAAAAAACAAAAATGGTCCGGGAACGAGAGGAGCCAAAACCCCCCCGGGGGGGGGGGGGGGGGGGCAACCCCCCGAATGTGGAAAAAACCAAATGGAAAACCCCAAAAACAAAAAAAAAAAATTCTTTCTGAAAGCGGAAAGGGGCAAGATCAGCAAGCTTCCCCAAAAAAACCCGGGAAACCTTGGCCCGGGAAAAATTTTCCCGGAACCTGTGGGGGGGAATCCCTTATATCAGCACTCTGTGACTCCTGATTGCATCCCCCATTGGGAAGGGGGGACAGTTTTGTTTGTAACACCGAGGGAGCTTCTGCTTTGAATTATTTCCCCAAAAAATTACAAAAACCCCCCCCCCCTATTTGTTTGTATGCTGCAATATTACTAAAGGTATGCACCATATTCTGTTCTGCCAACCAGCTTTTCCCTGTTGCAACATAGTTTAATGTGCCTGGTAAAACTTTGGTATAACTCTTTTTTGCACTGTGTTTAATACTACTGCTTTTACCCCCTGTTTGGGGGCCTTGTTAGTTGGTAGCTGAGGAGGGCAGGTAAAAAAGGAAAAAAAACCAGAGCATTTGGGAAAACTATGAGATTGCAGTCCCCCCCTAACCCCCAAACTAGAGGCACCCCTGGAGCGTTCCACGTTGGTCCTGGGGCCCCGCACAGCCCCCGAAAATAAAATACACCTAAGTAGAAAAAAGGGAAACTATCTGCCCCCCGGGGGAGACCCCCAAAAAAAATAGAAAGCCCCCAAACATGTAAGGGGGGGTTAAAAGAGGAAATACTGACCAGAAAAAAAAAAGTATGGCAAAACGCTGGGGGGCCCAAACTATTAAATAGAAAAGGATAGGAAGGGGTATTTCTGCAACTCAGAAAACCCCAAAAAAAACCAACTCTACTAATTCAAAAAAAACCCCCGATCAAGACCTCTACCCCTAAATTAGTTCTTTGGTGTAAAAAAAAAAAACAGCGCACTGAAAAAAAACCCCCAAAAAAAAAAAAAAAGTACAAAACCAGTGGGGGCCCTAAATGAGGGGCAAAACCCCCCCGGGGGGGACCCTGAAGGCCCCCAGAAGTGAGGCAAAATGCAAAATATAGCAAAAAAAAAAAAAATAAAAAATTGTCTTATCTGATGCAGGAGATGCAGACACGACACAGCAGGCTAAAAAGGGGAAAAAGGAAAAAGGATTCAGCCAGCCCAATTGATCCGGAACCCTGGGGGGGAAAAAAATCCCTTTTAAGCCCCTTTCAAAAAACACTGATTCCCAGTCTCACAATCCTCCTAGAGCTTGAAACCACCAGGGGACCCCGTCAAACTATTAAAACCCCCTTTACAACGTACCCCCCCTTGGGAGGGGTCCCAAAAACCCCATTTGAGAAACCAGGTGGTCGGATGAGTTTTTTGATACGCACGGTAAGTTCCTGCATGGATGCCCGAAGAAAACCCCAAAAAATTTTTTTGACCATAACCTCTCCTTTTAAACCCCAAAAACTGGAGTTTTCTCTAAAAAAAGGGGAACCCCAAATTTTTAAAACCCCTCACCAGATTCCCCCAACCCAAAAAAAAGGGTGGGGGGGAAGCAGAGGAAACTGGTCAAAACCCTTCAAAAAGGACGGGTGGAACAGTTATGGTTTAAAAATTCCCCCGGAAAAAAAGAAAAAAGAAAGAAAAGGTTAAAAAATTCCTGATCTTATAAGGTCCAATGCCCCGGGAAAAATTTTGGAGATGCTATTCTGGAAAATTTTTGAAGGACAACCCCCCCAAATCCCCCTTTTAAAACCCAGGCCCCTCGTTTTTGCGGTTAGAAAAACCCCCGGGGCCCTTTTCCCCGAGAGGGGAAAAACCTTTTCCCTACTGGCCCAAAAATCGCTGATACGCTCAACAACAGAGTAAAACCCCCGGAAGACAGGAAGCTCCGTCTGTCCTGAAAAAAAAACGAGGGTAAACCCCCCAAAATTTTCAGAAAACGGAGACATAAAGTGGCAAAAAAACCCTTTTTTTTTAAAAAGGAAACCCCAAAAAGGAAAAAAAAAAGACCCTTTTTGTTTCGCAGAACAAGATTTGAAACCCCAAAAGTCTGGTTTGTTCTCTCATTTTTCCCCCAAATTTTGGGTTTAGGATGAAATCCCCAGGGGGAAACCCCAAATTTAACCCCCCTTTGAAAAAAAGCCCCCAAAAATTTGGAAAAAAAAGGACTCCCCTTTTCAGACAAAAATTTTTTTAGGAATGCCGTGAAAAAAACCAGTGCTGAAGGAAAGGGGGCCCCCAATTTTAGGGAGGAAGGAAAAATTTTGGAAAGGGAAAAAGTGTTTTTTTTTTGGAAAACCCCATACAAATTACCCGTGGTGGTCATTTTGAGAAACAGGAAGTCGGAAATAAACCCCCATAGAGATATGGGTCCTGGTTTTGGGCGGGGGAAAGGATAAAAAAACCCTAGACGAGAGAAAGGTTGGAGCGAGAGAAAGTCCGCGGGGATCCCAAAAATTCTGACATCGCGAAAAAGGTGGCCCCCCAAAAGGACCAAAAAAACAAGTCTCTGGTCCCAAAAAATTCCGGGTCCCCCCCCAATGGGAACAATGAATCTCAGACATCAAAATTTTTTTTATTGGTCCGGGACAAAACAATTTTCCAAGGGCAGCGCTCGGGCTTCCCCCCGACCCCCCCAGAAAAGTCTAAAAAAGGGCGAGGGCGGAAAGACTACACCCCCCTTCAAAAAAACAGAGGATCAAAAAAAAAACAGGGGAGTCCGCAAAAGGAAAAAAACCCGAGGGGCATCGCCTTAACATTTTAGTGCAGGAAGAAAGGAAACCACAAAAATTTTAAAAAATTTTTGAAAAACAAAAGGCCCCCCCGGGGTTGGATTGAGTCGTTGGCAGATTCGATAGACCAGATTTTTATGGTCGTTTTGCCACCCTGTGTTTGGCTCCCCCCCCAATGTTCCATTTCAAAACCCCCCTTCATGGCCAAAAACCCCCTTTTTCCCACGTCTAATTACGTTCAGTAGGAGAAATTTTGAGAAAAAAAGGGCCCAAAAAGGGTTTTTTTAGAGGTTCGGATCTTTTTGGGACAAAACGGCCCCCGCCCCAATTTTGGGCTAAAACCCCCCCTTAAAATTTGGGGGGAAAAAACCCGGTGGTTTAGAACAGGGCAGAAGGGGAATTCCCGCAAATTTTTCCCGAAACGCAAGAGACTTCCCCCAGGAGGCAATTCACCACCCCAGAACCTTTTGGTAAATCAGTTTTAAGGTTTAACAAAACCCGAAAAATTTTTAATAAATTACGATTTTAAAAATTTGGGAAACCCAAAAAAAATTTTAAAAGCCTTTAAAAAGTAGGTTGGGCCCAATCAAGAGGGCCCCAAAACCCCCGCCCCGGGCCCCTTTCAATAACAGTGGGGACAAAAAGAACCCCGGGGGTTTCTTTTACGAAAAAAGACATTTGCCCCTTTTTAAAGATTCTCTCTCAAAATTTTGGGTTTTTGTTCGAAAAGTTTCACATGGGTCCCCCCTTAGAAAAATCAAGATTTCATAAATAAAAAAACCCAAACTGTCCACAAAATCCCTGAAAAAGTCATTCTGAAGGACTGGAAGGGGGAAGGAGCAATTTTTTTGGCCCCCAAAAGGGATCCCAGGGGACTCAAATGCCCTTCAGGGGTTTAAATGCCCCCCCTTTCCCTTATCCCGTGTTTTTGCGAAAAAGGTTATACGCCCCCCCGGTCAAGCTTGGTAAACCTAGGTTTTTTTACCCCGGAAAAAAAAGGGCAGAAACAAGGGTACGGGGGGTTTATATTTCACCCTAATATTGTTCAAAGAAAGATAATCAATACGGCCTTTTTTAAACCCCTTTTTGGCCCCAAAAAAAAAAACCCCGGGGCCCCCAGGGTTTTAGAGGTGGTTGATATGACCCTTCTCCAATGACCCCCGGTAAAACCCCCCATAGGTCATGTTCAGGTACGAAAAGTTAAAAAGGGGCCCTTTTGGGAATTTATCCCCCGGATAATTCAATAGCGCAGTCTAGTTATGGGGGGGGGGGGGGTGCAGATTTCTTTGCTAAACACTCAGAAAAATCAAACAAAAAGTCGGACATCTGAGCTGGGGGGGGCGAAAAAAACAGGGTGTTGGTTTTAAACCCTTTTGGAGCCCCAACGGTTACAGAACGATTTCCAACCCCAAAAAGGGTTATGAGCTGTAACCGGGAAACCCCGCCCGAAATGTCATGAATTTATAGAAAAAAAAATTTTCAGAAAATCCGGTGATCAGGTTCAACCCTCATTATCCTGGTAAAAAAATGGGGTTTTTTTCCCCCCAAAAAGGGGGAAAAAAGACCCGTAAAGGAAAAGACTTTGAAAGGGGATAAAGGGGAAAAACCCCAACTTTTTGAAAACCCTAATCCATGGTTAATGGTCCGAATCAAAACCCCGGAGGAAAAAATGAGGACGAGGCTTTTCAGAGTACAGTTAAAAAAATTAGTCTGAAAACTACCAAGAAAAATGAGGGCAAATGTCTTCCCGCTTAGGGCGAGAAATAGCATGGAGGCACACCCAGTAAAAACAAACCCATTGCGTTTTTGAAATATCCCCGGGGCCCCCAAAACCCCCCCCTCCTACATGCTGGGCTCAGCAGTGGTACAAGGCAACCCCCCCCCCCCCCCCCCCCCCCCCCCCAACTTCTCCTACGAAAACGTTGAAAATTTAATCGCTAATGACATAAAATCTTGACCCCCGGGGGGAAAGGGGAAATCCACCATAATCCTTTTCATTATCGACAGCCCTTCCGGAAAAGGGGCCCGCCAAAGGTGTCATTCCACTTTTCAGGGGCTCCACCTACGGAATCTTACAGTATACTCAGGTCATCAAGTGTTTTAAATCCCAAAAAAGGCTTTTTCAGCTTGTAGTGACATTGGTATGTCAATAACCCCAAAGCTGAAAAAATGCATCAAATCATCAAAACAGGATCCCCAGGTATCAGGGAAAACCCAATCCTGAGGATCTCCGCGAAGGAGAGAGAGATAATTTGAACCTGCTGCGCTGCGTTTCCTGGGGATTGATTTTAGGCAAGAAAAATTTACAAATTTTTGAAATTCTGAAACTTAGCTGATCCCCAAAAAAAAATCTGGCATGGGGATCCAGGTTCCACAAAGGCAACCTAGAAATATGCAGCAATTTAAACCCCTCAGTGGCAAGCTGATCCACAGGCCGACCTGTGCAAATCCATTGGGAAAAAGACCCTCCCAGCCCCCAGAGATACAGAGGGAAAAAAAAAAAAAAAAAAAAAAACAAAAGAAAAAATCTCTGACAATTTTCTTCTTCCAAATTTTTTTTCCTTTGTGAGTACCTTACAATTTTTTGGCCGGTGATTATGTTATGTTACGGTAGCTGAGGAGTGCAGGTAAAAAAGGAAATACCCGAGCAGTTGGAATCTTGGATTGCAGTACCCTGACTAACCACACAACTAGAGGCAGCCGTGGAGGTTCTAGTTGGTCCTAGACGCCTCGTCACGCCGAGAAACTAAAATACATAAGATAGAAATAGGAAGCTATCTGCCCGGAAACAGAACCCCAAAGAAATAGAAACCCCCAACATGTAATGGCGGTTAGCAAGAGGAAATATGAACGAAAGAAAATTTGTATGAGCCAACGTGGGGCCCAAAATATCTAAATTGAAAAGGTGGAAGGGTACTTCTGCCAATCTCAGAAAACCCCGAAAAAACACAACTCTACTAATTTCAAAAATCAGAGTCCAGAACTTTACCCCTAAAATTAGTTCTCTGGTTAAAAAAAAACAAAAAGCAGCCACTGAAAAAAATGAAAAAAGCAAAAAATTCAAACCAAATGGCTGGACTAAATGAGGGGCAAAAGCCCCCGGGGGGACCTGAGGCCCCACAGAATGGCAGGACAAAATGCAAAATTAGCAAAAACACAAAATAAGAAATTGTTTTCTGATAGCAGGGATGAGAAGACACAGCAGGCTACGGGAAACGGAAGAAGGATTCGCCAGAACTTGATCACCGGCAACCCTGATGGGAAAATGCTCCTTATATAAGACCCAAACAGTAACACCCGATTCCCAGTCCTACAATCCCACTGTAGCTTGTAACCACCAGGGGAGCCTCTGTCAGAATCATTCAAACCATTCACACAGGCCTCTTAGATTTTATCGGTGGAAGGTACAAAGATATAGATGTGCCCTCTAATGCCTTTGTGATCTAACCACCCCCTGGTGCTGGCCCGCTGAAATTATCCAAAGCAGCCCACAATCCCACTCTCCCGATGTAGTGTGGGCTATATATTTAGGGTGTCTAAGGGGAGAGCAGTGTGGGTGCAGCACGCAAGCTCTCAGAAGCAAAGCATCACAGAAGATAAGCATTTGTAAAGGCAGTTATCCTTTGGCAGTTAATCGGGGCGGAATAAGGTTTCCCACACTTTGCTTTCTTTTTAATTATGTACTTACCCCTATCCTCCTGTGTTTTGCCTCCACACTGCCCCATCCCCCCCTACGATCAAAAAATAGCCCTTTACTTCCTTCCCTGTACAGTTCCCATGCATCTCCCTTCCTGGAAACTAGCCCATTTTTCCCCAAAAATAAGAAAAAAAACTCTTAAACTACAAAACTTTGCTCTTTTCTTTATCCTATAATTTAGGGGAATCTCCCCAACCTGGTCACCACCCCCCAACCCCCAACCCTACCCTCCCTATGAAATCATAATAATTTATTAATATTCTTGCATCCCTCTCTCCTTTTTAATTGTGCCACGGAAAATCACGGTCTGCATGCAAAAGTATCCTTCCTGCCAACTACTTTCTGAACAACTCTCTTCATTGTTGGCCTCATGGAAACCTGGATTCAGGATTTGACACTGTCTCCTGATGCCATTTCTATGGTGGTTCCGTTTCCATTCCCAGACCCCCAAAAACATGGTGGTGGAGTTGGCATACCCCTTCCCCCAATGAACTTTCCAGGTCACCCCCCCCAATTCCATATTCATTCTTTCTTTTGAGGCAACCATCGGGGCTTCTTCCTCCCCTCCCCCTCGAGTAGCGGAATATCAGCCCCCAGGTCGCCCCCGGTTCCTTGACATTCTCAGCTGGCTGCCGCACTTATGTCCTCAGAACTACAACCCTTATCTTGGGATTCCCTCCCCTTTAAACCCCCTATTCCACATCTGTTCCTTTTATCACTAACCATTTTAGGTCTAAGCTTTAACTTGAGACCCCCAAAGGATGGTAATTCCCTTGACTGGTCTTTGTCCGCCTCTGTTCAATCTCCACCTAAATAACTCCCGCTTCCCTCTTGACCCAACATTCTTCCTTTCCTCACAATCCTCGACCACCCAGCGCCTTACCTAATAATTCAAAAATCACAACCATAACCCTAGCATTTCAGATCCTACCCATCGCTGTCCCAATCTCTCTTTTTCTTGTCCTAATTGGTGTTCGCATACAATGACACTCTTGAAGCACCCTTGACAAGTAGCACGCCCCACCCTCAAAACTTCCAAACAACAGTAAAACACCGGTACATTGAAAAACAAACTTCTTCAGCGATGCTCTAGGAGGCTAAAACGCTCTGGAAAAAAAACCGCACAAAAAGACTTCATCCATTTAAAATTTCATGTTAAAAATTTTAATGTGCCCTTCACTTCCAAACAGACCTATTTCACCCCTGATTCCCCCGAACAACCAAGAAAATTTTTGACATTTTTCATCCCCTCAGGCCAAAAGCACAAGCCCTATCACAGACTTTTTGTGCTGACGACTGGCCTCCCACTTATAAAAAAATAGTACTATCCTAGGAAATCTGCTCCAACCCCCAAGTGGTGCTAATCCCACCTGCTTTTTCCCTGGCTCATTTCCACATTTAACCCATCACAGAAGAAGAAGCCTCCAGACTCCTTCTTCCCCTCGTCCCACTACATGACTACCGACCCCATTCCTACATTCCTCCAGTCTCTCTTCCCGTTGTCCAAATCACCTAACACAATTTTTAATTTCCATCCCCTCTGGCATTTTTCCCATCTTCTTCAAACACTCCTCTTATCCACTACTAAAAACCACTCTCGACCCTTCCTGCAAAACAAAATACAGACCGGTCCAATCCCCCTTCTCTCAACTTTTGGAGCGCCAGTCTACTCCCGCTTTCCGTTACTCTCACTTACTTTTTAGCCCCCTTTATAGTCCCGGGTTCGCCCCCTACATTCGACTGAAACTGCACTCTTAAGTGACCAATGACCTTCTGACAACAAAAGTAACACGCCATCTTGGGTCATTCTTCTCGACCTTTTGCGCTTTTGACAAGTTGACTACTGTCTCTCTGTTAGGTCCGTCATGGTATTAAGGGACATGTTTCTTCCGGGGTTCTTTCCCTTTTTCTGCCGCTCCTTCGTGTTTGTTCTCTGGCTCCACCGTATTCTCTTCCTTCACTGTCGGGTTTCCCAGGGCTCAGTCCTTGGCCCCCCTTTTTTTCTCTCTACACGGCCCCAATTGGCAGACCATCAAGGAGATTTGGCTTTCAGTCATCTTTATTTCTGATGACACACAACTTTAAGTCATCCCCAACCTTACCCCCGTGTTTACAGAAACGCCACCGACTGTCTGTCCGCAGTCTCCAACATTGTCCTCTCTATCTGAAACTTAACCTCTCCAAAACTGAACTCTTTCGCCCCGCCCTCTCTAACCTCCTAAATTTGAATTTCCCTGTGGGCGACACCATAATAACACCCGGCAGCAGGTCGCTGTTGGGTGTTATGTTGACACCAATTCTCCTTACCCCTTTCAAACTTTTGCGCTACACCTAAAGAAATCTTAGAATCCCCCTTTTTCACCATGGAAACAACAAAAACCCTCACAGTAGCATTGCCACTCCCGCCTGGGGCTTCTGAACGCTCTATTACTTGGCCTCCCAATTCTCGACTATCCCTCTCCAGTCATTCTTAATGCGCAGCCGGGTCATCCTCTGGTAACGGTACTCGGGCGTCCGCTCTTCGAGTCCTTAAAGGCTGCCCTTTTATAGGATCCAATTCAAAGTTTGTTTCACCCAAAGTTCCACAGGCAGCCCCCCTACATTCCCCTCATTTCTATCTATCGGCTAACCCGATGTGCGCTCTGCAAACGGATTTTCGAAAACCTTGACTTTCCGTACCTCCCATCCGATAAGATTTCCGCGCGCGCCAATTCTCTGGAATGCTTACCCCAAGAAATTAGGATATCCACAATTTGCATGGTTTCAGGGCTTCTAAAACACATTTGTTCAGAGGGGCCTATCCCATTCATAATCAAGTCATTCTGTGTAAGTGGTATGTGTAGCCCATTTCTATCCCCATCCTCCCTCACTCTCAAGATGGGGGACCCATCCTTGTAAATGCACCATTTTATATAACACCTTACTTTGTATTCCCCCCCCTCATTGTAGTTGTCTGTAAGTCTCACGAGCAGGGTTGTCTTATTTTGCTTTAATATTATATGTTAACGTTGTTACTTTGACTTGTGTTTTGAAACTGTTAAACTTTTAAAGCCTGCGGAATATGTTGGCGTATATAAATAAAGATTTATTATTATTAATAATACAGGTTTATTTTATATATATATAATATATAAACCATGATACTACAAATGGGCATAAACATACCATGCAAGTGTATTACACTTTATATATGATACTAACTACAGGAATATACATACAGAATATAAGTGCAGACCAAAAGTTTTGGACCCCCTCCATTCAAAGATTTTTCTGTATTTTCTGTCTATGAAAATTGTAGAATCCCCACTAAAGGCATCAAAACTATGATTAAAACATGTGGATTATAAATACCTTTACAAAAAGTGTTTGAAACAATGAAAATATGTCTTATATTCTAGGTTCTTCAAATAGCCACCCTTTTGCTTTGATTTTGCTTTGCATGCGGGAAAAGGTGAACGGATGGCTTACATGCCTAGTTCCCCCCGTGAAGCATGGGGGAGGTGGTGTGATGTGGGGGGGGTGCTTTGCTGATGACACTGTCCTCCGTTCACCTTTTCTGCGTGCAACAGTAATCAAGCAAAAGGTGGCAACAAAACCTAGAATAAACATATTTTCCGTTGTTTCCTTTTTTTAAAGTGTAATTTTTAAAATTCCCCCATGTTTAATTTCATAGTTTTGAGGCCCTTCAGTGTGATTCTACAATTTTCATAGTCATGAAAAAAGAAAATCTTTAATGAGAAGGTTTTTGTTCAAATTTTTGGTTGTACTTTTATATTATATATTATTATTTAATATTGTGAGCCTGAGAGTATGTGTGTTGAATGGGGTGTACATTTCACTAGATACTTTGCTGCTAGTATAAGGGAAATGTATGGCTTGTAAACTAGTGGTAGAGAAAGGTCATACACCTTAATTCAGTAACCTTGAGCTCAGGCCTGAAAACCACTCAGCTGTTATTAGGAGCCAGAATTTGGTTTTCTGCGAACACGAAGGAGCTCGTTAGTCTGGAAAAGGGTCCAGGCACAAGAAGGAGTTCCCCAGGAGTATGAGCTGTCTCAGTCTGGGTGCTCGTGTACCCCCGGACCAGGAGTAGTTCTGTGGAACATGGGTAGTGCGAATAGGAGGGGAGCTCTCTAAAGTCGGACGTTGGATATGCCTTCGACCAGGGGGGAAACTCGTGAAACTCCTGCTGGTAAATGCTGAATTATGTGTTGTTTTGGGGGGAAGGTGTTTGGTTGGTCCCGGATAGAGGGGAATCTTTCAAAGGTGTAAGTGGTGGACAAGCCCAGGCTTATGTTTTGATTTGGTTTTGTTATGTTTGTTTGTGTGGACTTTAATAAAATGGTTGCGGCAGTTTTTACCAGAACTGCTGTCTGTGAATGAATGTTTCCCGTGCCCTCCCCTTCAGGACGGCGATCCCCGAGCTATATCCCCTTGGAAAGCTTACAATTGGTGCTGGAATGTGCGTGCGCCAGTGGCGGAGACCCGCAATAAAAGGGAAGTCTGGAAAGCAGCAAGAAGAAAAAAAAAAAAGGATTGTGTCGCAAAACGGTTGATTGGAGCGTTTAAAGAGACAGTAGCCCTAATGACTTTGCAAAGAAAAAAAAAAAAAAAAAGTGTTGCACAGCAAGGTGAATTTTTGTGGAAAAGATGTGGAGTGTGTATGTTTGAGTGAAAAATGCCGTTGTGAGACAGAGAAGTTGACAGCGGGGGTGACACCTGGGGCGCTGTTTGAACCCAAAAGGGAAGTTAAAGGCAACATAAGATGCCGTGGTTGAGACGTAAGTCCGGCAGTATGGAGGAGCTATTGAAGTACCGGTCCAGGCCCCAGCGGGAGGCAGCAGCAGGATGGAGCGGCAGCGCTGCAGCACCAGCGGCATGCGCAGGCCCCGCGCATTTTTTGCGCGCAGGAGAATAACCGGTTATTTTGTTGAGCAATGGCGCACCCAAAAAAAGGTTTCGGTGGCGGTCCCGAGTTATGTGGCAAAGTCATCTTGTCGCTGTAAAGAACGGGACCTGAAAAAGAGAGCTCTGCGATGTGGAGGCATATCTCACTATGTTTGGGGATGGCGAGAAGGAGAATTGCACTTCTGAAGGGCCAGATGGTCGAACCTATTGACGGAAAAACCCAAAGGGCTTATGCTGCCTGAGCGAGGGAAGCAAGACTATGCCAGCTGAAAGGGAGTTCTTGCCCGGTGGGTGTTATGGTGGACAGCCCGTGCCCGGGGAGTTCATGATGGAGATGCAGTTGGGGGTCTGCCGTCGGCACCCTGCTCAGGGATCAAGGAGGTGTAGTGGACGCTACACCAGCGCAGTCTCCCGAGGTACAGCGGGGTCGGACAACGAGACCCCCCGGACGCCCTCGTCTGGTCAAACTGAGGGAGAGGGCCTTCGCTCCAAAGGCTGCCCCGTGACCAGCATTGAGAGGTCGTCCTTCAGAGTTCTGGACGCCGAACTCTCCCGGTAAGAGCGTTAGCTGTTGGGGTCATGTGGGTGGGAAAGTGTGATGGACAGTGTTGGAGATGTGTGAAATTGCAGCCAACTGTCCCAAGAGGGGGGCCTATGGATTGTGATGTTGGCGATCCCTCTCCCTGCGCGAATGTGTGTGTGTCCACCTCAGCCGAAGGACTGGCCACAGGTGTCCCCGGTGGTTGAAATGACTGCCACCACGGCCCTCTTGGACTCGGAGAGTCCAGTGCTTCGTGTGTGACAGCCTGAGATAGGGACTTCTCCCTGATAAACACCTGAGTGTGGTGTGGTCCATGGGGGACCCAAAGTTAACCCGAGATGTCGGGGACTTGATCCCAAACGGGGGGGAGGTTTCTGTGAAGGGGGGGGTTTTAGTGAAGAACCGGGGCCCCCGTCTTTGGGTAATGACTTTCCCCGGTTAGGATCTCGGGGGGAAAAATGTTTCTGATGGAAGTGTGTGAAGCTTATGGGGTGCGCGTCCGAGGGGCGGAAAACACAATGCTGTGGGCCGTTAAACTTATGTGATATGATGATGATGAAAATGATATTGATGAGATGATCGATAATGATGATGACCATTTAATTATGTGATGTGATAATGATAATGATGGATCATGTAGTGATGTGATATGATCATAATCATGATAATGATGTTGTTTAGTGATGATGACTGTGTAGAGTGAAATTCTTTGAGGTGATGGTGGGAGACGAGGATGGTGGTTTCGGGAACCGAGTGTCCTGACTTACCTGTGTCCTGTGACAATTTTGAGAGTGAACAATGGCGGCCCCCATCTTAAAACGGACAGGAAAATTATAATTGTTCTAAATGAGGTTTCCCAAGACCCTGGCTTGGGAGGGTTTCCTCATGTTGCATAAACATAACTGTTGTATGGGACACTGAATCCAGGGGAGGCCGTGAGCCAGCTCTAGTACCTGAGTTATAGACATATAGTGTGGGGTTGTCAATAGTCACATACTGGGGACCAGATGGTGAAGTTAATGTTGTGGATGACATGTTAATAAGGTTCCAGATCGGATGTGAATGAGAATGAATTGTATCCCCCTGAAAGTGAGAGGTGAGAATGAGAATAAATTGTATACCCTGAAAGTGGCGGAGGTGGCTGAGAAAAAGGGGTCAGACAGGGATAGTGGTATGATAGTGAATCATCTGATGACAATAAAGCAACAGTGCAAATGAGGAAGGCATGGTAGCAGAGGAGGTTGGAGTCTGGAAAGAAAGTGTGCTGACCTTACGCCGGACAGAAGATGGATCTAAAGTGTTTTTACAGTTGGGCCCGGTTCCCTGGCGAAGCTAAGGTGAAAGGAGGAGAGCTGGGGCTTTGAAGGCAAGACTTGAGATGACACAGCAAAGTGGGGGGTGTTGGAAGTGGGAAGTTGTCGACGTGTGGTGTATGTATGTGGTACAGTTCATAAAGCGTTTGTGCTGGGTGCGATGTAAATATTGAGACACAGGTTGATAAAAAAAGTCTTGTATTGCTTCATACAAATGGCAAAAATAAAACACAGGTTGCAAAACAGAAGAGGAGACCAGCAGGCCAGAGAAATCTAAGCTCAGCAATAACTTCCACAACGTTCGATCTTTTCTCTTTTTACCGCAAGTCCTGCAAAGTGAGGCTCTCAAGAGCGAGTTCAGAGTCCCCAAGTGCTTCGAGTTCCTCATAGGAATGGCTGGAGTACCCGGTCCCAAGCTTCAGGAGTCAGAACACAGGTTATGCAGGTAGATTTGAAGCACGATTGCTCAGCTGTGGCTGTTTAGAAGCAAACGGAAGAGAATCAGGGCGGGAAATGCAAGCTGGAAAACTCTTTTTATGGGGAAGATAGTGAGCAAAAAGAAAGCAAATGGCGCGAACAAATGAGTTTTAGAAAGTACACAGAACTTAATTCTCCCCTTAGGGACAACCTCCGGTGACCTCCGACCAGGTTGTGTGGGTACCTCTGATGAAAAATGAGGGCAAAAAAGAGGAGAATTAAGTTATTGCTGGCTCCATGAGTTGTCCCCATGGGTGCCCCGCCATTTAATCAGATATTGTAACTGATTTCTATACAACCCGGAATCTAAAATCCTTTCCACCACAAATTTCCTCCTGCCATCGCTAGACTGGGTCAGGGCAAGGAGAAGAAGTCCGGAAAGTATTGGGTGTCGAGCTTTGTAGGATAAATGAAAAGACAGGGTGGGTTTTCTGTTTGGGCAGTTGAAGAGAAAGCAACGGAATTTAATTTTATGATTTTATAGGGTCAATGTATTATGTCCCAATTAGCGATGGAATCCTTAATTAAGATTTTGGTTGACAGCCAGAAGGTCTCTACTTAAAAATGGTGCGGTTTACGAATTTTGTGCCTTCTTGTACCTTTCTACCGATTCCCGATTTCCTTTAGAAAATCCATATTCTTCTGTAAAGTCGTGACTCTTTCAGCCACTGTGGCAAAGGCGTTTAGGGAAATGTGGTAAAAATGTTGGATGATAACTAGATTAGAGTAAAAAGGGGGGATGTTTTGTGGGGCATTGGAGTTGTTGTAGGAAATCAGCCAAGGAAAGTTGTCACCCTTATCTGTTGGTGGGATAAAGCAGCGAAGTACTGCTCCAGGGTTTGATTGGTTCGTTCGGTTTGTCCATTAGTTGGGGGGATGAAAAGCAGAAAAAGGTTTATTTAATGTCCAATGCTGCAAGAAATTTTGCCAAAACTAGAAGTGATTGCACCCCTCGATGAAATAACCTCATCCGGTATATTTTAAGCGAAAAAAATCTTTAATCTCAAATTGATGTTGTTTTGCAGTGGGTAAGCCACAAGGGATAAAATGGTGCCCTTTTTTAGACGGTAACCACAACTAGAATAGTGTTTTCCCTTGAGAGGTTGGTAATTCCCAATGATCCATAGAAATGGATCCCACGGGCGGGACGGGGTGGGAAGGGCTGAACAGACAGTTGGTGAAGAGCGAGGTGTTTTGCATCTTGCACAAACCTACCGAAGTGACATGTCCAAACATCCTTCCTACAATGGGCCCAAAAAAAAGAGAAAGAAATTCTGGTTTAGAATTCCTTTTGGGCTATTTTGGAATCGTGAATGAGTTGCAAATTCTTTTGACTGTTTCGGTTATACAGAGTTGTCCCGAATCCCAACCATTCTTAAAGACAGATTAGTCCTTGGGGGTTGAGAAAAAAGAACCCCGGGGGTATGCTTCTTGATGTTTTAAAATTGGTTTGAGATGAAAAAATTAGGAATTAGAGTCAGGAAGAATGTTTAGGGAGAATTTGGAGTGCTCTGGGGGAAAACCCCTAGAGAGTGCTCCCCCTTTCCTTTGGCGATCTGGTCTATAAGAAAAAAAAAATTAATTGGTTTAAAAAAAAGATTCCACGCCCCTGGGAGGGTAGGCACTTAGCCGACTGATAAACTCAGATTCGTGGTCTGTCAGAACGACTTTTTGCTGTGAGCCCCGAAAAAGGGTCTCCATTCTTTGAGGCGGCATAAGGGCCCCAAAACTCTCTATTGCACATCGTAGTTCTTCTCAGCCGAAAACTTTTTCTGGGAAAAAAAGGGGCCGGGATGCAAGAATTTTTCCCCCTGTTTCTGAGAGAGTTAGCCCCCGGGGGACGTCTGAAAATCCACCTTATTTAAAAGGCAAGTTTGGGGTTTGGGGGTGTACTGGGATGGGTGCAGTGGAAAAATTTTCTTTTAGAGGGGGGAAAAGCTTCCTGGGTTGGGAGCCCCGGGAATTTGATCTTTGGGGGAATTTTGGGGATAGGTGACCTACCCCAGAGAAATTTTAATAAAAAAGTCTATAGAAGTTTGAAAACCCCCTTGAAGCGTGTACCCCTTACTTTTTGGTTTTTGGCCCCAACATTTTGGCTTGGGTTTTTTCATTTTTTCAAATTTCCCCTTTGTAGACGTAATCCCCCAAAAATTGAATTTGGTTTTTGGTTTTTCCCCTTTTTAAAATTTTATGTAAAGTGTTTTTGTCTTAGAGTTCCAAGCCTTTTCCCCTGTCCATGAGTTCCCCTGGGGTTAGAAAAAATTTTAAAATATATCCAAATAAATTACAGGGAAGTATCCGGAGACCCCAAAATTTTTTTTACAAGTGTTGGAAAAATGGCGGGGGCGGGGGTCCCCAGAAAAAAAAAGGATAATAGTATTAAAAATGCCCAAAAGCGTGCCCTGAATGCGTTTTCCCTTCTCCCAGGTCAATAGGGCTAAGTTTTGGGCCCCCCGAGATTAGTTTAGAAAAAAATTTTGGGCCCCTGTGCACTTCTCCAAAAATCAGGGTTAAAAGGCTGGAAAACGGTTTCTAATAGAAACCTTATTGAGCCCCCCCTTAGTTACTGGCTCAGGGACCCTTTTTCTTTTTTAAAAGAAAATGGGTGTGAGGAGATGAAAAGGGGGGTTGAAACCCCCTTTGGTAGATTTTCGTCTATGTACTTTTTAAGCCTTCAGCCGGGGCCCCGCCCGGGGGAGTTTTTACCAAAAAAGGGTTTTGTCCAGGCAATAATCAATTGGAAATTAGGACGGTGAGGGGAGCTGGTCGGTTCTTCTTGTCAATAATCCACTGTCTGGTATACGTGGGTTCAGGGATGACATGGTTCCCTTTTGGAAAGAGCAAGTGAAATTTTTGGGGCTCATTGTTTCCGGAAAGTGTAATTTTGGTCTCCCGTTAAAGGAGGATTTGAGTGCAGCCATGGTGCCCCGAATTAAAAGGGGAAAATGAGGAGAGAGATAGCATAAAGGCGTTTTTTGTTATCTTTACCAAAGAACTTTAGGTCGTTTTGATCCACTGTCCCCAGGTCAGAGGGACCCCCCCAAAATTTATCTTATGGGTACCTTTTCATGAAGTTTCCCCCGTTTCAGAGCAAAGGAGAACCCCAAAAAAATTTTCCCCTTGCATGAGTCGATTAGGGTGACCCCCGGCTGAGTAAAGGTTTTTTTGGAAGAAAAAAGTGGAATTGTTTTTTTTACAACTAGTGGGCCCGGGGGAAACTTGAAAGATGGAGCTTTACACAGTCAAGTCCTCAGAGGTAAGGGTTTAAGCCCCAAAATTTTAAGATCTGTTGCTGCAGATCTCTTGGAGTGAGGCTGGACCTGAAACCCCCCCTTTGAACATACAAGAAGGTGCTGCATAGTCTTGCGAGAAGGGGGGGCAGTTAATAATAAAGTGCTGACTTCAATAAAAAATGTTTCCCCTTAAAGATTTCCTTGGTGCATCCAAACCCCTGTAGTAGATTACCTGATGGTTAGGTTAGGTTCCGTGTAAACCTATTTAAAAAGGGTTCCCCTTGGGAGGGAAGTAGGAAAAGGTTAGTACGATTGTTTGAATTTCTTGTGGTTCGTTAAACGAGTAAAATACGGATGAGTAGTTATTCCCCCCCGTGGGGGGTCGGGGAGCAAGTTCTCCTTTAACATGAGGTAACCCCTTTGAAAAATAGATTTTTTGGCGGAATTGTCCCGGTGGTATCAGGGCCCCTTCCTGAAACCCCAGGCATTTCAGTACGAGTGTTACCTTGGGGAAAAAACTAACATGGCTGTCAGCTTTTTTCACCCCGATTGGGGCATAAAAACCCTGCCCATGGTGAAATAAAATCTCAAGGTTTCAAACAATTCCTAGTCTCATCAGAGGGTTTGCCCCATAAAAAAAACCTTTTTTGGAGAAAAATAATTATGTAGCCCCCTTGATTTTAGTGGGAAAAAATTTAAAACTGTGCAGAAAAAAAAAATTGTTTGATTAACAAATCCCTGTTTTTTTCCGTTCCCCCCAAAACGAAAAGGGGGAATTTGGGAACCAGAATGGGGGCCCGGGGGGGCCCGGGCTCCCCCCCAAACTCAATCCTGGTCAAAAAACCTGGGAGTTGCCCAACCCCTTGAAAAATTTGATTATTTAGGTTGAAAATTTGTAAAAGGGTCTTTATATTTGCAAATCGAAGGGAAATTTTTCAGTCACTGCAAATTTCCCCTTTTGCGGGCCCATTTTTAGATCTTTTAAAACGGTAGGGAAAAAAAAGAGGAGAAAAAAAAAAAAACAATAGTGTTCCCGTGGAACCCCTGAGAAAAAAAATTTAAAAGGGAACTGCTCCCTGGAATGGTTGTGAGAAGTCACAACCCCACTATCATCCGAAAGTTTAACCAGACATCTGTACCGGTTTGGAAAAAAAAAGGGAAAAGGAAAAAAAACAAAAAAATGTGTTTCCTGTGTAAACTGCAGAAAAAAAACTTAAGGGAATTGTCACTGGAATGGTTGTGGGAAGCAAAACCCATGTCATCACAGAAAGTACAAGGAAAATCCGATATCCACGTACAGCAAAAACCTTTCCCCAGACCAGAACACTAAGTTTGGTTAAAAATCTTGTATTATGTGGTACGTTCTAAAGGTCTTGTGCTTGGGTGCGATGTAATACTTGAGAACGGTTGATAAAAAAGTTTGTTTTTTTTCATACAAATTGGAAAAATAAACACACAGGTTGAAACACAGAAGCAGGAGAACAGCAGGCCGAGTAAAAATAGCAATAATTCCAAAACAGTTAGATTTTTCTTTTTACCGCAAGTCCATGCAAATTTTGAGGTTCAGAGCAGAGTTCAGACCCACAAGTGCTTCAGAGTTCCTCGTGGAAAATGGCGGGTACAAGGTCCAAGGCTCAGGAGTCAGAAAAGGTTCCCCTGCAGGGATTTGAAGATGATTGCTAGCTGGGGTTTTAAGAAGAAACGGGGGGGAATCAGGGGGGAACATGCAGCTGGAAAACCCCCTTTTGATGGGGCAAGTGTGGAAAAAAGAAAGCAAAATGGCCGACAAACAAATGGTTTCAGAACAGTAACAGCCTTCATGTGGTGGGATCTGCCACCAGGGATTTGGGGGAGATGTGCAGAGGTGGAAGGCCCCTAGAGTGGTAGTCAAAAGCCGATGCCTCTAGAAGTGAGGTCTCAAGTGAAGTGTGGGAACAAGATGAAGTATGGGGATGATTGCCGGGGAATTGTTTTGCGAAGACAGCGGGTGGAGGGTTACGGTTGGATCAGTAGCTGCAACCGTGAAGTCAGGGGGGAAGTTCGGCGCCGGGCCCAGCGGTTTCCCCCGAGTGAAAGTTGGGGAAAATACAAAATGAGATTTTGAGACATCAGGGGGCATTGGTGAGTCAAGCGCACTTTCTGGAGTTACATCGGAGCCACCCCCAAAAAATGGGAAAAGCGAGTGTCACTCGTTCCGCTGCAGACACAGGGAGTCAGATGGGATGCAGAACGTGGTGGAAGAAAGAATCCGGCGGGTTTGGTATTCGTGCGCTTAGGAGAAAGGAAAAAGGATAAATGGAAATATTGGAGACCAAATGAGTTTTACTGAAGGGTTAGAATGTAAGATGCGGTAGGGCTTCTAGCTTTTCCCAAAGGCCCGAAGAAGGGGCCAAAGACAAAAAAGACGCCCCAAAGGTACCAGATGAATTGATGACTTCTAAAAAAAAACCAAAAATGTGATAAGGAGGTGATGAAAGCCATGAGATCTTGTGAGAAGGTAAAAAAAAAAAAGGAGGTACGGGAAAACTCTTGTTGAAAGAGCAAATGCTGCTCAAAGTTAAGGCTCTATATAAGAAAGTGATGTCCGGTAGAACTTAAATTAAACTGGAGACTTAGCGGATGAATTTGTGACTGCAAAGAAAAATGATCAGCCCCCCTTTCGTCCCAATATTTAACAGTGTAGCTTAAAATGGGCAGAGACCATGGGAGGGATTAAGGTTTAAATGGGTTTTGAGTCAACCAATTTTAAGAAAAAAGATGTGCAAAGGGGGTTCGGGGAAATAGAGAAAAGTAAAAAAACCCCCAAAACTTTTGGTTTGGTGAAATGGCAGTGCACCAAGGACGGGGTCGTGAGTTTTGGGAAGATCAGCGAAGTGTTTGATGTCCCCGGGGGTCTTCTTGGAGGACTATTCGAAACTGAGCCACCTAAGGTCAAGATAAAAAGTGCAGGATACGAGGCCGCAGAGGTGGCCTGGGGGGGGACGGGTAGTGCGGATTTTAAAAGAAAATGATGTTGGTATGGTAGGTAGTTTTAGATGAAGTAGTGAAGATGAAATGATGAGGGCCATGACTGGTCCAGAGTTCCTGTCTTTTTGGATTGTTGACCAGCCCCGGTTGGATGACCGCCCTCCGGTCTGGAGAAGGGGGGGGAATGTGGACGTGAGAGTATGTTGGTTGAATGGGTGTAATTTTACTAGTTTTTGCTGATGGGGTAAGGGGGAAAGTTGGCTTTGTAAACCGTGGTTAGAAAGGTACTCACCTTAATTAACAAACCTTGCAGCTAGGCCGAAACCTCAGCGTTAAAATTGGAGACCGAAGAGGTGTTGCGAAAAGACGAGGCCGCTTAGTTGGCAAGGGGCCCCGGGCCAAAAAAGGGTCTCCAGGAGATGAGCTGTTCGTTGGGTGCTCGATGACCCCCCGGAAAAGGGTAGCTCTGTGAGAATCCCCGCGGTAGCTGCTGAAAAGGGGGGAGCTTCTCAAGTCTGGACGTTGGATATGCCTTCGACAAAGGAGGAGGACTTGTGAAACTCCATGTTGGTAAATGCTGAACATATGTGTTGTTTTGGGGGGAAAGGGTGTTGAGTCGGCCCCCGGTAGAGAGGGAAATCTATTAAGTGTGGGGAAGGGCTGGAACCCCCGGGCTTAGTTTTTTTTTGGGGTTTTTATGTTCTTTGGGGGTTGGATTTAATAAATGGTTGGGCCCCGTTTTTACAGAAATGTGTCTGTGATGAATGTTTCGGCCATCTTTTTCCCCGGCGGCGACCCCGGCATATCCTAAAAAACTTCAATATATATATTTATGTATATATTTTATATTTATATATATATACATATTTATTTATCTAGTGAAGAGCCCGGCGCGCCCGGGCTGTAACTAACTCGGTTAGTTTTAAAGATTATTCTCGGGGTTATATAAAAGCTGAGTGTAGAGCCCACCATTCCGCATGCCACATTCACTATAATATCCCACACAATCCGTCAGCCAGAGCTACCGGACTATACCCTAATATCCCACATCATCCTTTCAAAGCCACCGGACTACTACCCTAATATCCCACATCATCCCGTCAGCCGAGCCACCGGCGGGCCCGGCTCCAGGTTTTTATGGGCCCGGGCGAAAGAGTCTCAGTGGGCCCCTTTAACACAGACCACGATTCATGATGCACAGATACTGCAGAGAAATATGGGTTTAGTACAATCCCAAACATTCTCTTTTTCCCATTACATGAGGGGATATCTTTGTAATTTAAAATAGCTCAGAAACCGCCAAATCCACAGCGCACAGTACAGACTGGACAGTACAGTCCTCCATACAATTATTATGGGCCCCAATAGTCCTCCATCCCAGTATTATGGGCCAAATATAATGCTCAAAAAGAATATTGGACCCAAATAATGCTCCATACAGGATACTGGTCCCCATGTAATATTCCATACAAAATATGGAGCTCTCCTCTGCACTGTGCTGCGTTCTGCGCTGTTACGGCTCAGGAAAGGGCGCTGTAGAAAGACTCCCCATCATCATCATTGCCTCCCATCTCATCATCATTGTCTCCCCATCATCATAGCCTCCCCATCATCATCGCCTCCCATCATCATCATCATTGCCTCCCCATCATCATCGCCTCCCCATCATCATTGCCTCCCCATCATCATCGCCTCCCCATCATCATCATCATTGCCTCCCCATCATCATCGCCTCCCCATCATCATCATCATTGCCTCAGGAGGCTCTGGCTCCTCACCACCATCACTGTCTCCCCCACCACCATCACACATACAGCACCACACACAGACAGATACACACACAGACACATACACACACCTCACATCTCACCTGTCCGGCGTCCCGCTCTCTCTGCCACAGCCGGCCGCTGAATGATGACATCATTCAGCGGCGCTGCTGTGAGAGGAAGCGCGGGCACCGTGCAGAGGTAGCCTGGAGCTGCGGATTGCGGAGGCACGGGGAGAGGTGAGTATTGTGCCGGGCTGGCTGCCGGGGCCCTGAGCAAGCGGGGGGGCCCAGTGGCGGTGCTGGCACCGCTTCCTCTGCTGACGGGCGCCAGGGTGCCCGACGGCGAGTGGGCCCCCCCGCCTGCTCAAGGCCCCGGCACTTGCCCGGGTATGCGGGTGCTGACGCCGGCCCTGGCCACCGGACAACTACCACTAATATCCCACATCATCCCGTCAGCCAGAGCCACCGGACTACTAATATCCCACATCATCCCGTCAGCCAGAGCCACCGGACTACTACCCTAATATCCCACATCATCCCGTCAGCCTGGGGTCAGAATCAGAGCACTGAGGATTTACCCTAACTTCCATACCGGGGGATCCCTTTAAGAGAGGTCTGGGGTCAGAACCAAAGCGCAGGGTGGATTTGCCCTCACTTCCATACCGGGGATCCTTTAAGAGGGGCTTGAGGTCAGAACCAGAGCGCTTAGTGGAATTGCCCTAACTTCCATACCAATTATCCCTTTAAGAGGCCCTGGGATCAGAACCACAGCGCTGAGTGAAATGGTCCTAACTTCCTACCAATGATCCCTTTAATAGAGGCCTGGGGTCAGTACCAGAGCATTTGAAGGCAATTGTCCTGACTTCCATACTGGGGATCCCTTTAAGAGATGACTGGGGTCAGAACCACAGCGCTGAGTGGAACGGTTCTAACTTCCATACCGGTGATCCCTTTAAGAGAGGCCTGGGGTCAACCCAAAACCAGGATGGATTTGCCTGACTTCCATACCAGAGATCCCTTTAAGAGGGAAGATGTGCCTATCGGATGGAGGATGTGTGCTGGGTATATGGGTACGGGAGGGGGCGATTCATTTCTGTCATCTGCTCTCTGCTCCTTTCTGGGGGGGAGACAATGGCTGGAGCTTATGTTCCCAGTGAGGCTAGATTTCTCCCACCAGTCAGTGTCTGCTGAGGTGTTGTCATGGAGTGAAAAAGCTGTTGCTCATAGCAACCAATCACAGCTCAGCTTCTTTTAAACAGCTCTGGTAAAATGAAAGATGCTTAGTGATTGGTTGCAAGGAAAACTGTTGCTCATAGTGAGTCGCACATGGTACCAGGGTTATGGGATACTCGGCACCGAGCCCATGGAAGTCACTGCAGCAGAGCTCGGTCCGTGGCCCTGGGCGCTCATACAATGGGGGGAATATTTACAGGGGAAAATAGTAATAGTTTGTGACGCCACCTGTGGTTTCTGATCAATACGACCAGCGCTGCAGGGCTAATCTTCTGAGGGGATGTTATTAGGCAGCTGGATGTTAAGTCCTCCACAGGTGGGACTGGTCCCTCAAAGTCTATGGTGGTGTAGAGTTCAGGTAATAAAGCAACCACACACAATTCAGTCTCTTTCCATACCTTTACTGATGTTGTTGGCAGGTATGTCCCGGGAAGCTGCTCAGGGTGGAGAATGCACATTCAGGGAATTGCTGAGCAGGTTTAAGGCCTCCTTTCTCCTTGTAATGTATGTGAGTCCTAACTTGCATAAAGTCAAGTTTAACTCGTAATGCAACAGCTACGCCCGGTCGACATTGTGGTAGAGCCTTTTCTGTCTCTGGTACCCAGATGTTGGCAAGAACGAAATCCTCCTAAGCAGTGCACTTGCTAAAAGTCCTTGTTCTCCCTGACTCAAGTTACGTATCAACACTTAGGGCTACCTTCTGCGACTTGAAGTCCAGCAAGGCCTCCGGTTTTCTATCACTAGCCGTGAAGTACTAGCAATGCTTCGGACCCCGGTGTCCGGTTAATCGAGTGAAAGTGATCTGTCACCGAAGTCACTCTTCCTTATGTTTTCCACTTGCCTGTCGCCCTGCTCTTACCCTTAACATAAGCACGGGTAGCAGTAAGTGTAATAGTCAGTTGTTCTTCCAAGCTCACTGACCTGATCTCAGTTGGCTCGTTGTTATAACTGCAGTAGTTCCCTTCCTTCTTTCCTTCAAGACTCTGTCCAGAGCAGCTCACAGGACGTTCCGTCAAACTGTATACACGCTGTAGCTCGAGAGTCGCTTTCCACGTTCTAGAGAACACAAGCAGCTGGTTCTGAGATAACAGTTTTGGCTGTAGCTCTGACTAGACTAGAGTAATTCCTTCTACTCGTACTAGCCTCCACTTCAATTCAAGATGAGCTAATCAAGCTCTGTCAGGATTCAGTCTTCTCTCCTCTC
Organism: Oophaga sylvatica; assembly: GCA_033576555.1. Lineage (NCBI taxonomy): Eukaryota > Metazoa > Chordata > Amphibia > Anura > Dendrobatidae > Oophaga > Oophaga sylvatica. Next base: position 333,781,942 of record JARQOD010000001.1, on the reverse strand, counting down.
CCTCCAAGACCAGACACTTGAACTGCATCTGACTCAACTCAACTCTCTGAACACTGACTGAACTGGCCACTGCTACGTCTCACTAACCTTATATATTCTAAGATTCCCCCTGGTGGTCATGTTGGGAAGTGTGAGATGTGAATGAATATCAGGTTTTGTAATTACCTTTTTGTGCATCCTCCTGGAGACATGTGTACCAAGCGCAGCTGGGCCACACAATAGCAACCAATCACAGCTCAGCTTCTTTTAACCAGCTCCGGTGACATGAAATATGCTTCGTGATTGGTTGGTGATACACACACACACAATTTTATATATAGATATACATACATACAGCCATTTACATACGCTTCATATATAACCATACACAAACATTAGGTTAGTACCCTACCTTGCCTTGTCTTGTCTTTAGTCTGGCACAGGCTTTATTGAAGCACTGCACTTCTATACCCGGAAGCAGCAGTGCAGGGCACGCGGAGTAATGTCACTTTTAGCAGACGCGGCTGCGGCTGTGTCTGCTAGCTGTGACGTGGCTGGGCTTTCGACCCCTGCTGCTCTCCTGCTCCCTGGCCCAGCTCTGTACGTCGTGGCCGTCCAGCCGCGTGCACGCACGCGCATTTAAAGGGCCCGAGACCTCTATTTTTTTTTCTTTTCCCTTCTCCCCTCTCCAGCTCTTCTCCAAGGGCCCACCTGGGATTTCCCCGTCATCCCACCAGACCAGTCCAACCCTGGCAGCATAACACTTAGGATATGTTCCCATGTTCAGTATTAGCAGCGCTTTAGACACAGCACATGTCTATTGCGTCCAAAGCGCTGCCGGCTTTTGAACGCAGGTGATTCCGCATGGTTCATTGAACCGTGTGGAATCACTGCATCCACACATTGTACGGGGACATTTATCAGTCTGGAAAGACACGCCACATGTGCGTCTCCGCAGGAAAGCCACAGGTGCTGATGCACGCATAGTGGGCATGGGATTTCTTCAAATCCCATCCACTGTGCTGTAACATCTGGCCGCTGCAGGTTGGACACTGCGGATGTACGCAGCATTCAACCCCACAGCATTTACTGACAGTGGGAACATACCCTTACAGTTACTGTCAGAGTTCCTTCCAGTTCTGTCACTCCTGCTCCATGTTTCCAAGTTCCGCAAAACACTTCGGAGTCACAGTCTTTTTTAAACAGTTCAACTTTACTTATCAAAAGGGCACTCATCACCTTGGCAGCACAATTTACACAGAGCCACGTATTCTGCACTTTCCCTGCCTTCATGGCAGACTCTATTCTTTCTGTAATCTCTCTCTTTCCTCCCAGCATTCACTGCCGTACCACTAGTCAGACTCTGTCCTTGACTTCCTTTCCCCTGCCATCCTGGCAGTCTCTTTGGACAGTCCATGTCCCCTCTGTGCCTTCCACGTCACCAGCTCCCTGTCAACCCTTTGTCCGGTTCCAATTGGGAAAGGTGCCAGGAACGCCATCTCAGCTGCCCCCGCCCTGGTCTTAGACCCCAGATCCTTCTTGGGGATGGTCCTGTTGAGATGGTGCCCGCCTGCACTATTCTCCAGCCTGGGGTCAATTCCTGCCGTAGCAGCTTTATCTCCGTGGCCTGCAACTGTCTCATCCACTGCATGCACCTTGCCCTGGGCAAGGCTGACTGGGCTTCTGCCTCTAATCAGGAAGTGCCTGTGCTATACCTCTCTGCTCTGTGCTGCTTGGCTCTGTGACCCCTCCCACTTGCTTAACCCCTATGCTGCCTGCATCTAACTAATATTCCTATCTATTCTCTAATGTGCCCCCCTCTATTCTAACCCTTCTATTACTCTATGCTAACTTCTATCCCTAATCCTAAACATATACACAGTACATGGCAGATACATGGCATCACAGTACATAAACATTACATTTCACATTAAAGAACATTGAGGTGCCGCATGTAATCATACGAACAGCGTCCAGGGGAGAGGAGGCACGTGTGGTTCCCCACCACCTCATTACAACACATCGGACGATGGCCGTTTCGCGTTGGTGTGCGCTTCTACGGGAATTGCTGGGGGCGCTATACACTTATTTCTCAGCGCCGTTAAAAAGCGGCGCTGAGAAATAAGTACCCTTAACTGCCGCTGATAAAAGACGTATCGGCGGTCATTAAGGGGTTAAATAAAAAGAAATACTATACATGTTTGTTAACTGCATAATTGTACTGACTTGGAGAATCATATTGCCAGGTCAGTTTTACCGTGTAGTGAACATGGTAAAAAAAAAAACAACTAATTACAATTGTGGAATTGCATTTCCTTTTTTGCATTTTCACCGCACTTGGAATTATTTTCCCACTTTCTAGTGCATCACATGAAAAAATGAATGATGTTGTTCAAAATTACAATTTATCATGCAAAAAACAAGCCCTCATACGGCTATGTGTATGGAAAAATAAAAAAGTTACGGCTCTTGGAAATTCAAGAGGAAAAGTCTAACAACTAGAAAAAATGGAAAACCATGAAGGGGTTAATGCCAGTAGGCAGGTGTAGCCTGCTGAGGAAGGGCTGGCTTTTTATCTTTATGTTATAGGAAAGATGTGTATCTTCGTACCGTGTTAGCCAGTAGATAGAAAAATATTTAGACTTGAGAGTCGTCAGTGGTTGATACCTTTTAATGGCTAACTGAAAAAATGGTAACAAATTGCAAGCTTTCGAGACTACTCAGGTCTCTTCATCAGGCAAAGACTAATACAAAATCTGAAGAATCAAATATTTATACACAACAGGACACAGGAATAATGCAATAGGTAAGACAAGTGACGTGAAGCAGAACTGTCATTATGGCAGAGGGATGAACATAAATATTGGAACAGTTCATAGATAAGGAGTGAAAGTTTTATTACCCTCTGATTGGAGTCTGCTTTTGTGTTTTGATGCCCCTAGAAGGTCAGAGAAGCAGATTCCTTAATTGATGTAGAAAGACATGAATCCGTGTGATATATTCATTCCAGCACTAAGAGTGTCAAAGGTCATCATAAGTTTATATTCCCAAACCTTTCTATCTTTCTCAGATTTGAAGTTAGATTTTAATACAAGTAATTCCATATCCATCATGCTATGACCGGCATACAAAAGTGTTTTGCCACAGGTAAATCCATTCTTTTTTCTCTTATTGTGTGGCGATGAGAATTCATCCTTGTTCTCAGTTTTTGCCCGGTCTCCCCCACATACAGACCCCCAGTTGGACATTTTGTACAAATAATTAGGTACACCACATTAGATGTGATGCAGCTGAAAGTACCTGGGATCTTGTAGTCCTGATGTGAGTTGGGGATCTTTATCTTGTCCGTGGTCATTATAAATAGGCAGGTTTGCATTTCTTCTGGTTGCAAGGAAAGGTTCCTGCAGCTGTTGGGGAGGACAGGGAGCTTCTGACAATGATGCTTCTTAGATTTGGGGGCTGCCTAAAACATAGTAGTGGGGGTCTGGAAATATGGATTGTAATCGGGCATCTTTTTGTAGTAAAGGTTGTAATTTCTGTGCAGCTCCCCTTAGCATCTCCAGATTTGGATTGTAGGTGACCACTAGAGGCACCCGGTTATTTTCTTCTTTAGCTTTGTAATGTAGCAGGTGATTCCTTGATATTCTGGTGGCTCTTGTAATTTGGTTTTCAATTGTTCTTGGATGGTAGCCCTGGTTCAAAAAGGTTTTTCTGAGGCGAATAAGGTGTTCATCTCTATCCATGGGGTTGGAACATATACGGTTGTATCTAATGGCTTGGCTGTAGACAATAGAGTTTTTTATGTGTTTTGGATGGAAACTGTCCCATTTAAGGTATGTTGGACGGTCGATTGGCTTCTGATACAGGGATGTCTCTATTTCATTGTTCTTTAGCTTAATGGTGGTGTCCAAAAAGTTAATTTCAGTGCTGGAGTAGTTAAGTGTTAAGTTGATGGTGGGATGAAATTGGTTGAACTGTTCATGGAACGTCTTTAGCTGTTGTTCAGACTCCGTCCAGATGATTAAAATGTCATCAATGTAGCGGTAGTAGGCCCGAGGCCTGATGGGACATGAGGACAAAAAGTCGCTTTCAAGCTTGGCCATGAAAACTTCAAATCTGAGAAAGATAGAAAGGTTTGGGAATATAAACTTATGATGACCTTTGACACTCTTAGTGCTGGAATGTATATATCACACGGATTCATGTCTTTCTACATCAATTAAGGAATCTGCTTCTCTGACCTTCTAGGGGCATCAAAACACAATAGCAGACTCCAATCAGAGGGTAATAAAACTTTCACTCCTTATCTATGAACTGTTCCAATATTTATGTTCATCCCTCTGCCATAATGACAGTTCTGCTTCACGTCACTTGTCTTACCTATTGCATTATTCCTGTGTCCTGTTGTGTATAAATATTTGATTCTTCAGATTTTGTATTAGTCTTCGCCTGATGAAGAGACCTGAGTAGTCTCGAAAGCTTGCAATTTGTTACCATCTTTTCAGTTAGCCATTAAAAGGTATCAACCACTGAGGACTCTCAAGTCTAAATATTTTTCTATCTTTATGTTGTAATTCTTAGTGACAGCCACCTGGTGGCAGCAGCGTACACAGTGGTTTTGTGTGTCCATCAATGTAGGGTATGAAAGGGATTTTAAAGGGAATCTGTCACCCCAATATTGCCATATTAGATAAAAAGATATGGCTGAATAGTGCGTCCCATAACAAAGCTAGGCACACACACACAGGCACACACACACACACCCGATCTCACATGTCCGCGCGCTCTCTGCCACAGCCGGCCGCTGAATGATGACGTCATTCAGAGGCGCTGCTGTGAGAGAGGAAGCGCCGGCGCAGGCGCCCCCTGGAGCTCGGAGCTGCGGCAGCGAGGTACGGGGAGAGGTGAGTATTGCGCCGCCTCCTGCCGGGGCCTTGAGCAAGTGGGGGGGCCCAGTGGCGGCGCTGACACCGCTAACGGGCGCCGGGTGCCCGACGGCTAGTGGGCCCCCCGCCTGCTCAGGGCCACGGCACTTGCCCAGGTGTGCCGGGTGCTGACGCCGGCCCTGCGTCCCATAACAAAGCTATCGGTAGGTATCATATATCCTGATACCCCCGTTTTCATATCAAAATACCTTTGTAAACTTCATTTTTTGCGGTGTCAATTACCTTTACTAGCTAACCAGAAAAAAGAGGATTTTTGGACTTCCCTTAAAGGAATCTGTCACCCCAATATTGCCATATCAGATAAAGATATGGCTGAATAGTGCGTCCCATAACAAAGCTATCGGTAGGTATCATATATCCTGATAACCCCGTTTTCATATCAAAATACCTTTGTAAACTTCGTTTTTTGCGGTGTCAATTACCTTTACTAGCTAACCAGAAAAAAGAGGATTTTTGGACTTCCCTTAAAGGGAATCTGTCACCCCAATATTGCCATATCAGATAAAGATATGGCTGAATAGTGCGTCCCATAACAAAGCTATCGGTAGGTATCATATATCCTGATAACCCCGTTTTCATATCAAAATACCTTTGTAAACTTCGTTTTTTGCGGTGTCAATTACCTTTACTAGCTAACCAGAAAAAAGAGGATTTTTGGACTTCCCTTAAAGGGAATCTGTCACCCCAATATTGCCATATCAGATAAAGATATGGCTGAATAGTGCGTCCCATAACAAAGCTATCGGTAGGTATCATATATCCTGATAACCCCGTTTTCATATCAAAATACCTTTGTAAACTTCGTTTTTTGCGGTGTCAATTACCTTTACTAGCTAACCAGAAAAAAGAGGATTTTTGGACTTCCCTTAAAGGGAATCTGTCACCCCAATATTGCCATATCAGATAAAGATATGGCTGAATAGTGCGTCCCATAACAAAGCTATCGGTAGGTATCATATATCCTGATACCCCCGTTTTCATATCAAAATACCTGTGTAAACTTCGTTTTTTGCGGTGTCAATCACGGTGGTCAGGTCAGGAGGGCGGCATTTTCTCTCTCTCTCCCTGCGCAATTCAAATTCGGGCCGGCGCATGCGCAGTGTGCATTGCCCAACAGTGGGCAAAGCATATAATCAGTACAGCGCATGCGCTACTCTTTCCTTGCCCCGGAAATGACTGCTTGCCTTGGATGACTTCCGGGGCAAGGAAAGAGTAGCGCATGCGCTGTACTGATTATATGCTTTGCCCACTGTTGGGCAAAGCACACTGCGCATGCGCCGGCCCGAATTTGAATTGCGCAATTGCGGGAAGCCGAACGCTATCTGTGGGATTCACAGATGGGGATACGCAGCTGATGACAAGGAGCGGGGGGGGGGAGAGAGAGAGAAAACGCCGCCCTCCTGACCTGACCACCGTGATTGACACCGCAAAAAACGAAGTTTACAAAGGTATTTTGATATGAAAACGGGGTATCAGGATATATGATACCTACCGATAGCTTTGTTATGGGACGCACTATTCAGCCATATCTTTATCTGATATGGCAATATTGGGGTGACAGTTTCCCTTTAAGGGAAGTCCAAAAATCCTCTTTTTTCTGGTTAGCTAGTAAAGGTATCACTTCTAGAATCATTTTGTCTATTTTGGCATATAAGTATTTACATACAGATTTTTGACTAACACATTACCACAATAGAACCATTTTTTAATGTACATTTTAAAAAATTCATATAACACAAAAACCTGATTAAAACAATAGGTCATATTCTGATGATAGCTTACTTCTAACATTAACAATTGTCAGCACCGACTTCCTCTTTTAACCCTTTCCAGCTGTGGATGAATAAATATGTCCTCAATATGGTGCTGAGTAGACAGTAGTATTATACGCTGGGACTTGTAGTACCACCAGGGGAATAATGTCCACGTCCGTGGAGGAAGTGGGCCAGCTAACGCCAGCACCGTTTTCAGCTGAATTTGTATCCTCAGACGAACATCCAGTTGAAATGTATTGCGGTGCAGAAAGTGACTGGCTCCCAGCACTGCAACTGCTATAATGGCCGCAGGCCTACTAGAGGTCAGCAACTGACATCGTTGTGTCCACCACGGCTGTTGCATGTCACAGGCATATACTGCCTTGCCCCCGTTCTCCAGCTAAGAAGGAGGAATAGGATGCTGCATGTCGAGGAAGCGAGCACAGGTAAGGAGATTTGTTTTTTTCTCCTGTCTTGGAGAAGAGCACTTGTATGGAACAGGGGGACATTAATACAGGAAGGTGCCCAGGATGGGGGGTTGACATTATTAAAAAAAAAAGAGGACAGGATGGGGGATATTATTACAGGAACGGGACCTTAACAGGGGGCAATATTAAACAAAGTGGCTAGCAAGGGGATCATTATTACAAAATGGAGGAAAGGACGAAGAAAATTATCTCAGGATGAGGCACATTTTTTTAAAAAGGGACCAGAATGGCGGCCGTTATAAAAAGAAGAGGCCTAGGACACGGAACATTATTACAGGATGAGGGACATTATTATAGGATGGAGGACATTATTATAGGATATAGCCGGGACAGGAGACTTTATTACAGGATGGAGCAAGGAAGAAGGACATTATTACAGGATGGGGACCTTGGATAGGGGGCATGATTACAAAAAGGGGCCAGGACAGACAACATTATTACAGGATGAATGACTTTATTAAAGGATGATAGATATTGCTACAGGATGGGTGACATTATTTTCAGGATGGGGTCCAGAACAGGAGACATGTGAAACTCATCTATTATATAGATTATATAGAGTCATTACAGAGTGATCTATTTCAGCTGTTTATTTTGTTGTACTGTTGATGATTATGGCTTACAGCCAATGAAAACCCAAAAGTCATTATCTCAGTAAATTAGAATACTTATAACACCAGCTTGAAAAGTGATTTTTTTTATTAAATCATTTTTATTGATTTTTCATTGATTTACATAACTCAAAACAGATATACAAAGAAGAACAACATCATCATCTCGCCATTCATCAAGGCAGTTATCAGACCACCCCCCCACCCAAACAATAAACTCTCCCCTTACGGAATAGCCATACCCTCTCAGTAAGAAACTGCGTCAGTCAAGAAGCCTGGACCTTCAATCTCCCTAATGTACCCTGAAGATCATTCATCAGATACCAGTCTGCTGGCAAAAATGGTGACATTATCAGATTGATATCATCCTGGGAGCACTTACGTTCAATAAACTTTCTCCATTTGCTGAAAAATTTCTCTGTTGGCTATGTTTTGTCTCTTTCAGCTTCCAGTTTTTCCAGGTATAACAGGTTCTTCAAATTATTAAGCAGCTCCCCCACAGTTGGGGTCTATGCTGTAATCCAACGTCTCAGAATGCACTTCTTGGCTAGAATTGCCATATCATGAAAAGGGTACACCTTTTCCCCCTATTGTCCCCTTCCCTAACATAGTGAAAAATCCATGGCAATGGGTCTAAACCCCAATCCCCTCCCCCCAGTCCCCGACCAAAGTTGCAAACTGATCTCCAAAACTGTTGTATGACACTACAAACCTACAAACCATGTAACATATCAGTGCGGTTAACTCCGCATTTTGGACATTTCTGTATGATCCCTGTTCCAACTGAGTATTGTTGTGTTTTGGTAGCTGAGAGAATAAGCAAAAACGGCAATACACCAGAGAGGCTGGAACCTATTGGATTGCAGTAACCTGAACTAACCACACAACTAGAGGTAGCCATGGAGCGTTCCTACGTTGATCCTAGACGCCCTCATCACAGCCTGAGAGATAACTACACCTAAAGGCAGAAAGATGAAAGCTATCTGCCCCGGAGCAGATCCCCAAAGAAAATAGGAAGCCCCCAAACATGTAATGGTGGTTAGACAAGAAGAAGCACGGACACAGACAGAAAATAGAATGAGCAAACGCTGGGGCCCAATCTGTCTAGACAGAAAAGTACAGGAAAGGATACTCACTGCAATCCAAAAAAACCCTTAAAAATACCAACTCTTCTGATTGCAAAAACACCTGAGATCACACGATCTCTACCACCTAAATCAGATATCTGGTGCAACAAAACTAAGCCGCAGCCACTGAAAAAACAGAAAAAGCAAATGAACAAATAACAGTGGCTTCAGATAAACTGAGAGGAGCACAAGCCCCCAGGAGGGGACCTGGCTGACCTCCACAGAAGTGCAGGGAACAATGCAAAAAGCAAGCACAAAAATAAAAGCAGAAAATATCTTATCTGATAGCAGAAGATGCAGGCAAGACTCAGCAAACTTCCAAATGAACCAGGAACCACAATTGAGACAAGAACAATTGATCACCGGCAACCATCATGGGAGGGAACCTTCCTTATATCAGACCAGTCAGTGAACCCAGATTGCCATTCCTCGCTGAAAGGTTCAGTACTGTCTGTAACAACCAGAGGAAGCCTCTGCTAAGAAACCATCTCTAGCACATTCATAACAGTACCCCCCCCTTGAGGAGGGGTCACCGAACCCTCACTTGTGCAACCAGGCTGATCAGGATGAGCTCGGTGATAGGCACAGATCAGTCTCCTAGCATGGAAGTCCGAAGCAAACACCCAAGAATTGTCCTCCTGACCATAACCTCTCCACTTAACCAAATACTGGAGTTTCCGTCTAGAAAAACGAGAATCCAATATTTTCTCAACCACATACTCCAGATTGCCCTCAACCAAAACAGGGTCAGGAGGCGCAGCCATAGGAACCACTGGCTCGACAAACCTCTTCAATAAGGACTTGTGGAACACGTTATGGATCTTAAATGTCCCTGGAAGAAGCAAACGGAAGGAAACAGGATTAAGAATCTCCATGATCTTATAAGGTCCAATGAACGTAGGCTTAAACTTTGGAGATGCAACCCTCATAGGGATATTTCTTGAGAACAACCAAACCAAGTCCCCCACTTTAAACCGAGGACCATCAGTCCTATGCCGGTTGGCAAACCGTTGGGCCTTCTCCTGAGAGAGAGACAACCTCTCCACTACCTGGTCCCAAATCTGCTGCATTCGCTCCACAACAGAGTCAACACCTGGACAGACAGAAGCCTCCGCCTGTCCCGAAGAAAATCGAGGGTGAAACCCAAAATTGCAGAAAAATGGAGACATCAAGGTGGCAGAGCTAGCCCTATTATTAAGAGCAAACTCAGCCAAAGGCAAAAAAGAGACCCAGTCATCTTGATCAGCAGACACAAAACATCTCAAATAAGTCTCCAAGGTCTGGTTTGTTCTCTCGGTTTGTCCATTGGTCTGAGGATGAAAAGCAGAGGAGAAAGATAATTGAACACCAAGTTTAGAACAAAATGTCCTCCAAAATCTGGAAACAAACTGGACTCTTCTGTCAGACACAATGTTCTCCGGAATGCCTTGTAACCGAACCACGTGCTGAAGGAACAAAGGCACCAATTCGGAGGAGGAAGGTAACTTAGGTAATGGCACAAGATGTATCATCTTGGAAAACCTATCACAGATTACCCAGATAATGGTCATTCTCTGAGAAACAGGGAGGTCGGAAATAAAATCCATAGAGATATGGGTCCATGGCCTCTTGGGCACAGGTAATGGCATTAACAAACCACTAGAGCGAGAGCAAGGCTTGGAGCGAGAGCAAGTCCCACAGGACTGCACAAATTCCCTGACGTCACGAGACAAAGTAGGCCACCAAAAGGACCGATGTTATGATTTGGTAACTGAGGAGAGCAAGCAAAAAAGGAAATACACCAGAGAGGTTGGAATCTATGGATTGCAGTACCCTGACTAACCACCACAACTAAAGGCAGCCGTGGAGCGTGCCTACGTTGGTCCTAGACGCCTCGTCACAGCCTGAGAGATTAACTACACCTAAAGACAGAAAGAGGAAAACTATCTGCCCCGGAGCAGATCCCCAAAGAACATAGAAAGCCCCCAAACATGTAATGACGGTTAGACAAGAGAAAATACAGACACAGACAGAAAATAGTATGAGCAAACGTTGGGGCTCAAACTTCCTAAATAGAAAAGGATAGGAAGGACACTTACTGCAATCCCAAAAAACCCTGAAAAGTACCAACACTACTAATTACAAAAACACCTGAGATCACACGACCTCTACCACCTAAATTAGTTCTCTGGTGTAACAAAAACTAAACAGCAGCCACTGAAAAAGGCAAATGAACAAACAACAGTGGCTGAACTAAACTGAGAGGAGCACAAGCCCCCGGAGGGGACCCGGCAGACCCCCACAGAAGTGCAGGACAAAATGCAAAAAGCAAGCACAAAAAACTAAAAGAAGAAAATGTCTTATCTGTTAGCAGAAGATGCAGGCACGAAACAGCAAGCTACAAAGTGAACAGGAATCAAAGATGAGACCAGAACAATTGATCACCGGCAACCCTGATGGGAGGGAGCCTCCCTTATATAAGACCAGTCAGTAACACCTGATCGCCAATCTTCACAATCTTCATTGGATAGTTCAGTACTGTTTGTAACCACCAGAGGGAACTTCTGCTCAGAATTCATTTCTAGCACATTCACAACAGTACCCCCCCTTGAGGAGGGGTCACCGAACCCTCATTTGAGCAACCAGGTCGGTCAGGATGAGCTCTGTGATACGCACGGATGAGTCTCCTAGCATGGATGTCCGAAGCAAACACCCAAGAATTGTCCTCCTGACCATAACCTCTCCACTTAACCAAATACTGGAGTTTCCGTCTAGAAAAACGAGAATTCAATATTTTCTCAACCACATACTCCAGATTGCCCTCAACCAAAACAGGGTCAGGAGGCACAGCCATAGGAACCACTGGCTCGACAAACCTCTTCAATAAGGACTTGTGGAACACGTTATGGATCTTAAATGTCCCTGGAAGAAGTAAATGAAAGGAAACAGGATTAAGAATCTCCATGATCTTATAAGGTCCAATGAACCTAGGCTTAAACTTAGGAGATGGAACTCTCATAGGGATATTTCTTGAGGACAACCAGACCAAGTCCCCCACTTCAAACCGAGGACCATCAGTCCTATGCCGGTTGGCAAACCGCTGGGCCCTCTCCTGAGAGAGGGACAACCTCTCCACTACCTGGTCCCAAATCTGCTGCATACGCTCCACAACAGAGTCAACACCTGGACAGACAGAAGCCTCCGTCTGTCCTGAAGAAAATCGAGGGTGAAACCCAAAATTGCAGAAAAATGGAGACATCAAAGTGGCAGAGCTAGCCCTATTATTAAGAGCAAACTCAGCCAAAGGCAAAAAAGAGACCCAGTCATCCTGATCAGCAGACACAAAGCATCTCAGATAAGTCTCCAATGTCTGGTTTGTTCTCTCAGTTTGTCCATTGGTCTGAGGATGAAAAGCCGAGGAGAAAGACAATTGAACACCAAGTTTAGAACAAAAAGTCCACCAAAATCTGGAAACAAACTGGACTCCTCTGTCAGACACAATGTTCTCAGGAATGCCGTGTAACCGAACCACGTGCTGAAAGAACAAAGGCACCAATTCAGAGGAGAAAGGCAACTTAGGTAATGGCACAAGATGTATCATTTTGGAAAACCTATCACAAATCACCCAGATAACGGTCATTCTCTGAGAAACAGGGAGGTCGGAAATGAAATCCATAGAGATATGGGTCCATGGTCTCTTGGGCACAGGCAATGGCATCAACAAACCACTAGAGCGAGAGCAAGGCTTGGAGCGAGAGCAAGTCCCGCAGGACTGCACAAATTCCTTGACGTCACGAGACAAAGTAGGCCACCAAAAGGACCGACTAACCAAGTCTCTGGTACCAAAAATTCCGGGATGACCGGCCAACGCGGAACAATGAATCTCAGACATCACACTCTTTTTCCACCGGTCTGGGACAAACAATTTCCCAATAGGGCAGCGATCGGGTTTATCCTCCTGACACCCTACCAGAGCCAGTCTCAAATTGGGCGAGATGGCGGAAAGAACTACACCCTCTTTCAAAATAACAGCAGGATCAGATAACTCAGGAGAGTCCGCAAGGAAACTCCTCGAGAGGGCATCCGCCTTAACATTCTTAGTGCCAGGAAGAAAGGAAACCACAAAATTAAAACGTGTGAAAAACAAGGCCCACCTGGCCTGTCTAGGATTAAGTCGCTTGGCTGATTCCAGATAAACCAGATTCTTATGGTCCGTGAGGACCACCACCTGATGTTTGGCTCCCTCCAGCCAATGTCTCCACTCTTCAAAAGCCCACTTCATGGCCAATAACTCCCGATTACCCACGTCATAATTACGTTCAGTTGGAGAAAATTTTCGAGAGAAAAAGGCACAAGGGTTACTTTTAGAGGTCTCTGGATCTCTTTGGGACAAAACGGCACCTGCCCCAATTTCAGAGGCATCAACCTCCACCTGAAATGACAGAGAAACATCAGGCTGCCGTAGAACAGGAGCAGAAGTGAATCTCTGCTTAAGTTCCTGAAACGCAGAGACTGCCTCAGGAGGCCAATTCACCACATCAGAACCCTTTTTGGTCAAATCAGTTAATGGTTTAACAATAACAGAGAAATTACCAATAAATTTACGATAAAAATTGGCAAAACCCAAGAATCTTTGAAGAGCCTTTAATGAAGTAGGTTGGACCCAATCACAGATGGCCTGAACCTTGACCGGGTCCATTTCAATAACAGATGGGGACAAAATGAATCCCAGAAATGAGATCCTCTGTACGCCAAAAAGACACTTTGATCCCTTCACATACAGAGCATTCTCTCTCAAAATCTGGAACACAGTCCGAACATGTTTCACATGAGAGTCCCAGTCATTGGAAAAAATCAAGATATCATCCAAATAAACAATCAGAAATTTATCCACAAAATCCCTGAAAATGTCATTCATGAAGGACTGGAAGACAGAAGGAGCATTAGTGAGCCCAAAGGCCATCACTAGGTACTCAAAATGCCCCTCTGGGGTATTAAATGCCGTCTTCCATTCATCCCCGTGCTTAATGCGAATAAGGTTATATGCCCCCCTGAGGTCAAGCTTGGTAAACCAAGTAGCACTTTTCACCCTGGAAAACAGGTCAGAAATCAAGGGTAACGGATATTGATATTTCACAGTGATATTGTTCAAGAGACGATAATCAATACACGGCCTTAATGAACCATCCTTTTTGGCCACAAAGAAAAAACCGGCACCCAAGGGTGAAGAGGATGGTCTGATATGACCCTTCTCCAATGACTCCTTGATATAAGACCGCATAGCGTCATGTTCAGGTACAGACAAGTTAAAAAGACGACCTTTAGGGAATTTACTACCAGGCACTAATTCAATAGCGCAGTAATAGCTCCTATGGGTGGGCAAGGATGCAGATTTACTTTCGCTAAACACATCAGAAAAATCAGTCAAAAAGTCAGGAACATCCTGAGCCTGGGAGGAGCAGAAAAAACAGGAGTGTTGGTATTAACACATTGGCAGCCCCAACTGGTTACAGACACAGATTTCCAATCCAAAACAGGATTATGAGACTGTAACCAAGGGAAACCCAGTACGATAATGTCATGCAGATTATACAGCACCAAAAATTTGCAAATCTCCTGATGATCAGGTTCAACCCTTATTATCACCTTAGTAGAGAACTGCGGTTTATTCTCAGCCAAAGGGGTAGAATCAATCCCCAGTAGGGAATAGACTTCCGTAGGGGTATCAAGGGAAACCCACAACGTTTAGCAAAATCAAAATTAATCAGGTTAATAGCTGCTCCCGAATCAACGAAAGCCTGAGCAGAAAATGTGGACAGGGAGCAAATCAGGGTAACAGTCAACAAAAATTTAGTCTGAACACTATCCAAGACAACTGAGCGTGCAAAACGTCTTCCCCGCTTAGGGCAGACTGAAATAGCATGAGAGGCATCACCACAGTAGAAACATAACCCATTGCGTTTTCGAAACTCATGACGCTGTGCCCCAGAAACCACTCTATCACACTGCATGGGTTCAGAAGCTGGTTCACAAGGCAACACCATTCCACGCATACCTCTACGCTCACGCAAACGTCTGTCAACTTGAATCGCCAATGACATAGAATCATTGAGACCAGAGGGGACAGGAATCCCACCATAACATCCTTTACATTCTCTGACAGACCCTTCCGAAAAAGGGCTGCCAAAGCATCGTCATTCCATTTGGTCAGGACTGCCCATCTTCGGAATCTCTGACAGTATAACTCAGCGTCCTCAAGCCCCTGATTTAATGCCAACAAGGCTTTTTCAGCTTGATCAGTGACATTAGGCTCATCGTACAATAACCCCAGAGCCTGAAAAAATGCATCAACATTACTCAAAACAGGATCCCCAGGTGTCAGGGAAAAAGCCCAATCCTGAGGATCGCCGTGCAGGAGAGAGATGACAATTTGAACCTGCTGTGCTGCGTTCCCTGTGGATTTAGATTTCAAGGCAAAAAACAACTTACAGTTATTTTTGAAATTCAGAAATTTAGCTCGATCCCCTAAAAACAAATCTGGCATGGGAATCCTAGGTTCCACAACAGGCAACCTCGCAAGATAGGTAGCAATACTCCGAACTTCAGTGGCAAGCTGATCCACACGGCCAGACAACTGTGCAAACTCCATTGAGAGAAAAAAAAATCCTCCTCAGCACTCAGAGATACAGAGGGGAAAAAAAAATGCAACAAACAGAAAAAAAAAAAATCTCTGACAACTCTGACAACTTTTTTCTTTAACACTATTTTTCCCTTCTGTGAGTACCATACAAATATCAGTTTTTGGGCCGGTGATACTGTTATGATTTGGTAACTGAGGAGAGCAAGCAAAAAAGGAAATACACCAGAGAGGTTGGAATCTATGGGATTGCAGTACCCTGACTAACCACCACAACTAAAGGCAGCCGTGGAGCGTGCCTACGTTGGTCCTAGACGCCTCGTCACAGCCTGAGAGATTAACTACACCTAAAGACAGAAAGAGGAAAACTATCTGCCCCGGAGCAGATCCCCAAAGAACATAGAAAGCCCCCAAACATGTAATGACGATTAGACAAGAGAAAATACAGACACAGACAGAAAATAGTATGAGCAAACGTTGGGGCCCAAACTTCCTAAATAGAAAAGGATAGGAAGGACACTTACTGCCATCCCAAAAAACCCTGAAAAGTACCAACACTACTAATTACAAAAACACCTGAGATCACACGACCTCTACCACCTAAATTAGTTCTCTGGTGTAACAAAAACTAAACAGCAGCCACTGAAAAAACTGGAAAAGGCAAATGAACAAACAACAGTGGCTGAACTAAACTGAGAGGAGCACAAGCCCCCGGAGGGGACCCGGCAGACCCCCACAGAAGTGCAGGACAAAATGCAAAAAGCAAGCACAAAAAACTAAAAGAAGAAAATGTCTTATCTGTTAGCAGAAGATGCAGGCACGAAACAGCAAGCTACAAAGTGAACAGGAATCAAAGATGAGACCAGAACAATTGATCACCGGCAACCCTGATGGGAGGGAACCTCCCTTATATAAGACCAGTCAGTAACACCTGATCGCCAATCTTCACAATCTTCATTGAATAGTTCAGTACTGTTTGTAACCACCAGAGGGAGCTTCTGCTCAGAATTCATTTCTAGCACATTCACAACAGACCGACTCACCAAGTCTCTGGTACCAAAAATCCCAGGATGACCAGCCAACGTGGAACAATGAATCTCAGACATCACACTCTTCTTCCACTGGTCTGGGACAAACAATTTCCCAATAGGGCAGCGCTCAGGTTTATCCTCCTGACACCCTTCCAGAGCCAGTCTCAAATTGGGCGAGATGGCGGAAAGAACTACACCCTCTTTCAAAATAACAGTAGGATCAGATAACTCAGGAGAGTCTGCAAAGAATCTCCTCAAGAGGGCATCCGCCTTAACATTCTTAGTGCCAGGAAGAAAAGAAACCACAAAATTAAAACGTGTGAAAAACAAGGCCCACCTGGCCTGTCTAGGATTAAGTCGCTTGGCTGATTCGAGATAAACCAGGTTCTTATGGTCCGTGAGGACCACCACCTGATGTTTGGCTCCTTCCAGCCAATGTCTCCACTCTTCAAAGGCCCACTTCATGGCCAATAACTCCCGATTACCCACGTCATAATTACATTCAGTTCGAGAAAATTTTCGAGAGAAAAAGGCACAAGGGTTACTCTTAGAGGTTTCTGGATCTCTTTGGGACAAAACGGCACCTGCCCCAATTTCAGAGGCATCAACCTCCACCTGAAACGGTAGAGAAACATCAGGCTGCCGTAGAACAGGAGCAGAAGTGAATCTCTGCTTAAGTTCCTGAAACGCAGAGACTGCCTCAGGAGGCCAATTCACCACATCAGAACCCTTTTTGGTCAAATCAGTCAATGGTTTAACAATACCGGAGAAATTACCAATAAATTTACGATAAAAATTGGCAAAACCCAAAAATCTCTGAAGAGCCTTTATTGAAGTAGGTTGGACCCAATCAAAGATGACCTGAACCTTGACCGGGTCCATTTCAATAACAGACGGAGACAAAATGAATCCCAGAAATGAGACCTTCTGTACGCCAAAAAGACACTTTGATCCCTTCACATACAGTGCATTCTCTCTCAAAATCTGGAACACAGTCCAAACATGTTTCACATGAGAGTCCCAGTCATTTGGAAAAATCAAGATATCATCCAAATAAACAATCAGAAATTTATCCACAAAATCCCTGAAAATATCATTCATGAAGGATTGGAAGACGGAAGGAGCATTAGTGAGCCCAAAGGGGAACACTAGGTACTCAAAATGCCCCTCTGGGGTATTAAACGCCATCTTCCATTCATCCCCGTGCTTAATGCGAATAAGGTTATATGCCCCCCTGAGGTCAAGCTTGGTAAACCAACTAGCACTTTTCACCCTGGAAAACAGGTCAGAAATCAGCAGATTCCGCAAAGTGTGCACAGACCCTGACAGTACAGATGTGACCAAAGTACCGGACTTGACCAAAGAAAAGGTGGAGGAAGATGCTACAGATCCCAAAATGGCGTCTGCCAAAATGGAGAATTCTGGCGCCAAAAAGGACTGTCCTTGTCAACAACCTGAAGAAAAATCGAGACGCCCGACCTGTAGCTGGGAAGAGTATGTAAAAAATAACTTGGCACTGAAATGTGTAACACGAGAATTTGTTTAATAAAGGTGCATCCAGACACAAAACAATTGAACTTTTTCAGTCCAACTATTGGACCTTCATCAGAATACTTTTCAAAGGAACACTGAAAAATATATACAGAAATATACATAATGAAAAAAGGACACAGTTTTGTCAATTAAATGCAATTGAAATGCAGTTCAAAAATTCAACAACAACGTCAATATATAGAAAGTACATTGAAGAATATGTGTATATAGTGTAGCCTTACCGGGGGTTTTAGCTCTAGGATCGCTGTCTGGGTAGACAGAATGGCACGGAAACAGTTCATTCAGACAGCAGTTCTGGTGCAAAACTGGCCGCAACCAGCTTTATTAAAGTCCACAGCAAACAGATTAAAACAAAGCATAAACAGAAAACCTGGGCTTGTCTAGCCTCTAATTACACTTAGATAGATGGCCCTCTCTATCCGGGACCCAGACTCTACCAGTCTGTGCCCAAAACAACACATATCACATATGTTACCAGTATGGAGCTTCACAGATACTCCTCCTGTGTCTGAAGGCACCTTCCATGACCAGACTTGAGAGAGATCCACTCCTATTCAGTAGTCATTATGCTGGAGGTTCACAGAGACACTCCTGTGTCCGGGGTCCTTCCTGCACCCAGACTGAGACGGCTCCCCTCCTCTTCAGTAATCATCAGCATGGAGGTTCACAGAGACACTCCTGTGTCCGGGTCCTTCCTGCACCCAGACTGAGACGGCTCCCCTCCTCTTCAGTAATCATCAGCATGCATGCTCACAGAGACTGCTTCCTTGTGCCAGGACACCTCTCTGTGTCCAGGCTGAAGACAGCTCTAACACTCTTGGAGCATTCTCACAGAGACTGCTTCCTTGTGCCAGGACACCTCTCTGTGTCCAGGCTGAAGACAGCTCTAACACTCTTGGAGACACCTTCTGTGCCTGGACCCCTTGTCCAGACTGAATGAGCTCTCAGATTGTGTTTGCAGACACCTACTTCTGGTCTCCTAATTAAGACCTGAGTAGTTTCAGGCCTGTGCTGCAAGTGTGTGCTGAATGTGAGGTGTAGTGACCTTTCTCTACCACTAGGTTTACAAAGCCACACATTTCCCTTATACCTAGGCGAAATGCACACCCCATTCAACACACATTCCTTCACTGTCTCACATATCCCCTCCCTCTTCTCCAGACCGGAGGGCTGGTCATCCAGACCGGAGGGCTGGTCAACAATCCAACAGAGACAGTGACCTCTGGACCAGTCATGGCCCTCATCAACTTCATCCTCACCACTGTCATAGCCAACATCAGTTTTCTCTTCATCTGAAGCATCCGCACTACCCTGTACCCTCCCAGGCCTATACTCTCTGCGGGCTTCGGGTATCCTGCACGGTTTCATCTTGACCTTAGGGCCGGGCTCATTTTCGATATAGTGCCTGGCCAGAGAAGTACGACCCGACACATCAGAACACTTCTGCTGACTCTTCCTCAGAAACTCACGTACCTCCTGTCCCTGGTGCACTGACCATGTGTCACCAACTATCACAGAAGGTATAGGGGTTTTTCACTTTTCTCCAGTTCCCCACTTTCAGGCTCTTCTGGCAGGACATGCCCAGAAGCCCCACCGTCAGTCCTAGACTCTACCTCTTCAGCCACATCACTTTGGTCTCCAATATCTCCATTTATTCCAGCCCTCAAGTTCTCCTTGATAGCGGCATCTGTATACTCAGAACCCGCCGGATTCTTCTCTTCCACCACGTTCTGCATCCCATCTGGGCTCCCGTGTGTCTGCAGCGGCAACGGAGTGACACATCGCTTTTCCCATTTGTTGGGACGTGGCTCCGATGTAGCCTCCCTGAAAGTGTGCTTGAGCTCACCAATGCCAGCTACTGATCCGGACCGTAACCCGTCCACGCCGCTGTCTTCGGCAGAAACAGATTCCTGGACAGAGTCAGTCCCCATATCTTCAGTCTTGCTCCTCACAGCTTCACTTGAAACCTCAGCTTCTGATGAGGCATCTGGCTTGGTGACCACCACTTCCATGGCTTTTTCCACCTCTGCAGCATCACCTTCAGAGTCCTTGGCATGATGCAGATCCACACCACACACTGACAACTTCTCATCTTCAACAGCATCCACTTGTGCTGTGTTCAGTTTCAGAGTCCTGCCTTTAAAGCTCAGCTCTCCTCCTTTCACCTTAGTCTTCGCCAGGGAACCGGCCAACTGTAAAACATCTTCAGATGCCATCTTCTGTCTGGCTGTAAGGTCAGCATCAGCTTTCTTCTCAGGACTCTCAACCTCCTCTGCTACCATGCCTTCCTCATTTCACTGGTTGCTTTATGGTCATCAGATAATTCACTATCACTATCTGACCCCTTTTTCTCAGCCACATCTGGCTCACTGTCAGGGCTATACACTTCATTTTCATTCACATCTTGCTCACTGTCAGGGTTATACAATTCATTTTCATTCATATCCTGCTCACTGTCAGGGTTATACAATTCATTTTCATTCACATCCTGCTCACTGTCAGGGTTATACAATTCATTTTCATTCACATCTTGATCTGGAACCTTAGTTAACATGTCATCCACAACATTAACTTCACCATCTGGTCCCTCAAGTATGTGACTATGTGACAACCCCAGCACTATACTTCTATATAGCTCAGGTACCAGGAGCTGACTCACGACCTCTCCCTGGACTTCAGTGTCCCTATACAATAGGCTATTGTCCATGGCAGCATGAGGAAACCTCTCCTCAGAGCCAGGCTCCTGGGAAACCTCATTTAGAACACTCATATTTTCCTGTGCCGTCCTAAGAGAGGGGTCTCGCCACTGCTCACTCTCAAATTGTCACAGGACACAGGTAAGTAAGGACACTCGGTTCCCGAGAACCACCATCCTCGTCTCCCAACATCACCTGCAAAGGAATTTCATCTTTATCATGATCATCATCAGTATCATCACTATTATGATTAGCATCATCATCATTATCAATATCAGCATCATCATCATGGTCATCATCATTATCATGATCATCATCATTATCATGGTCATCATCATTATCACATAATTTTAATGGCCCACTAGCATTGTGTTCCGCCCTCGGGACTGCGCACCCTCAATAGGAGCTTCATCACACTGTTCATCAAAATCACCCTTCCCCCAGAGATCCTTAGACCGGGGAAAGTCATTACCCAATATGACGGGTTGCACCAGGGTCTTCACTACCCCCACTTCATATGAAACCTCCCCGAGTTTGGGGACCAAGTCCACGGCAGTCTCTGGGTAGACTTTGGTGTCTCCACGGATGCACACCATACTCAGGCGCTTATCAGGGATAAAGTCCCTATCAATCAGGCTGTCACATACGGAAGTCACTGGACTCTCTGAGTCCAAGAGGGCCTGTGCTGGGCAGTCACTTACAACCACCGGGGACCCCTGTGGTCCAGTCTCTTCGGCTGAGGTGGACACACACACAGGCTCTGTGCAGGGAGAGAGGGATCTGCCAACATCACAACACATAGGCTCCCCCTCTATTGGACAGTCGGCTGCAATTTCACGCCAGCTCCAACACTGTCCATCACACTCTCCCACCCACATGTCCCCTCGGGCCTGAACCCGCTTATCAGCATACCCCATGTCCCCAACAGCTGGAACGCTCTTACCGCGAGAGTTCAGCGTCCGGGAACTCCGAAGTGACGACCTCTCAGACGGCTGTACCTCAGGAGGACGTGCTTGGGTGTAGCGGTCCACTATCACCTTTTCAACTCCATAATCAAGCCTGCTGACTGCAGACTTCCAACTGTATCTCCAGTCATGAACTCCCCTGGCACGGGCTGTCACCGTAACACCCAGCCGGGTAAGAATCGCCGCTTTCAACTTGCCATAGTCTTGGCTGTCCTGCTCGCTCAGGTCAGCATAGGCCCTTTGGGGCTCTCCAATCAAATAGGGTGCGACCATCATGGCCCATTCAGATAGGGGCAGATTCTCCTTCTCTGCCAGTTCCTCAAATCTAGTGAGATATACCTCCACATCATCACGAGGTGTCATCTTTTTCAGGGACCGTCTTACCGCCTTCTTTACAGCGGACAACGCAGGTACCTTCACAACATTACTCTGGGACGAGGTGTTGAGAGCTGCAATCTGCTCAAAAAACAACCGGTCATTCTCCTGCTGCTGCTGCAGGAATTGCTGCTGGGCCTGCTGCATGTGCTGCTGGTGCTGCAGGCGCTGCTGCTCCATGCTCTGCTGCAGGCTCCGCTGGGCCTGGGCCAGGTACTCAATAAGCTCCTTCATACTGCCGGACTCATCTGTCTCAATCACAGCAGTCTTATGTTGCATATTAACTTGCGCCATTTGTTCAAACAGTGCCTCCATGCTGTCAGATATCTCTGTCTTCACAACGGCAGACTTCAGTCAAGGCATACACACTACACAGCTTTTTTCCACAGAAAATTCAGCCTTGCTGTGCAAACACCCTTTTTTTTTTTTTTCTTTGCAAAGTCTATTAGGGCTACTGTCTCTTTAAGACTGCTCCACAGACGTTTCTCTTGCTGCTGCACATTCCACAGTCATTTTCACAACAAGTTCAGCTTTGCTGTGCATACATTTTCTCTCTGCAGACCCTATCAGGGCCACTGTCTCTCCAAGACTGCTCCAAACAGACGTTTCTGCTGACACACTTTTTTTTTTTTTTCTGCTGCTATTTCAATAGACTTCACCTTTAATGCTGTCTCTTGCCACTGTGCTGCATACACACTCCAGCACTAACTGTATCAGGCACTGCGCTGCCCCAGCATTCTCCGCCAATTGTAGCCTTTCCGGGGGTTTTAGCTCTAGGATCGCTGTCTGGGTAGACAGAATGGCACGGAAACAGTTCATTCAGACAGCAGTTCTGGTGCAAAACTGGCCACAACCAGCTTTATTAAAGTCCACAGCAAACAGATTAAAAAAAGCATAAACAGAAAACCTGGGCTTGTCTAGCCTCTAATTACACTTAGATAGATGGCCCTCTCTATACGGGACCCAGACTCTACCAGTCTGTGCCCAAAACAACACATATCACATATGTTACCAGTATGGAGCTTCACAGATACTCCTCCTGTGTCTGAAGGCACCTTCCATGACCAGACTTGAGAGAGATCCACTCCTATTCAGTAGTCATTATGCTGGAGGTTCACAGAGACACTCCTGTGTCCGGGGTCCTTCCTGCACCCAGACTGAGACGGCTCCCTCCTCTTCAGTAATCATCAGCATGGAGGTTCACAGAGACACTCCTGTGTCCGGGTCCTTCCTGCACCCAGACTGAGACGGCTCCCCTCCTCTTCAGTAATCATCAGCATGCATGCTCACAGAGACTGCTTCCTTGTGCCAGGACTCCTCTCTGTGTCCAGGCTGAAGACAGCTCTAACACTCTTGGAGCATTCTCACAGAGACTGCTTCCTTGTGCCAGGACACCTCTCTGTGTCCAGGCTGAAGACAGCTCTAACACTCTTGGAGACACCTTCTGTGCCTGGACCCCTTGTCCAGACTGAATGAGCTCTCAGATTGTGTTTGCAGACACCTACTTCTGGTCTCCTAATTAAGACCTGAGTAGTTTCAGGCCTGTGCTGCAAGTGTGTGCTGAATGTGAGGTGTAGTGACCTTTCTCTACCACTAGGTTTACAAAGCCACACATTTCCCTTATACCTAGGCGAAATGCACACCCCATTCAACACACATTCCTTCACTGTCTCACAATAGCAACACTTGCGAGTTCAATCCAAAGAACCAAAATAGAGTGAACATCCAATGGTTGAAAAGGTGCTGACTGAAACAAATGGTTAAGGAGTCAATCCAAAATGTAGATCTAGGTAGTGAACAGATACTTGAATAAGTAAATAGGGAGAGAAAAGGATACCAAATAGTTTCAGAGTGAGTCTTGTGATGTTCAGAAGTTGAGTGCACGATATTCGTAATACTAAAAGGGAGAGAAATAAGTAGTGAGAGGACTGAATATTAGGAACAGTTGCAGGGAAGAGTTGGAGAAAGACAAGACACTTACCCGGAAGGAAGACCCACGGCAGGGGACAGTGCCCGTGACAGCTGGGCCCTGACAAAGCCACGGTTCAGTGGCGACACGCGTCTGGTCTCTGCTAGCCCGACCATCTGCATGTGTGCTCATATGCCCTCACCCCTGCTACATCTGTGATGGTTCTACATTGCCTTCCATGGGCCCCAATCATGGTTCTGGTATATACTTTGCCTGGTCTTTAATCCTGTTAGGCTTCAGGTATCTATACAGCGGGTGTTTTGTCAGTCTGGTGTGCTATTTTTTACTGGTTGATATATCTCTCCCTCAGGGGTTACTTATACAGTGTATTTTTTAGGAGAGTTCCAGTTTTGACGCACTGACATTTATAAGGGCTTTGTTCCATGGTATACTGTCTATATTGGGATATTAGGATATTCAGATTCCTTATTGTGCACACTTGCACTGGGGTTTGAGCTTTATCATGGGCTTACATGTTTGGAATGTCACATCTGTGATTTTTTAATGTTTTTAATGTAATGTTTGGTGTTTTTTGTATCCAATGAAATTGTCTGATTATTTTTGGCATAATGATTGGTGATCCCCCTCTTTCATTGCCTATGTCTTTTCTTTATGTTATGTGAGTCTTCATGTTCATAGGCTTTGGGTGGATCCCTATTGTGATTTTTCTGTGGTGCCCCCATTATTCAATTTATTGCGTAGCCTGAGCCAGACGTCATGCTGGAGAGGCGTCTGCCTGGAGCACAGGCCGTTCCAGAACCAACGAGCCCGGAAGCTGTTCCCGCCGGATGGCAGGAGCTGGAACACCCACGCACCCCGGGAGCAAGTTCCGGCAGCTCCGACGAGTCGACGGGACTAGAGTTGAGCGATACTTTCTGATATCCTAAAGTATCGGAATCGGAATGGTATCGCCGATATCACTAAAATATCGGCGATACCCGATACCGATACCGGAAGTCCCATGTAAGTCTATGGGAACAAAATATCGCAACTAAAAAAACCCCATTCTTTCCTTGTAAACACTAAATATACACACATAGAATACATATATATATATATACATGTCATTGTGACATATATATATATATACATATATGTATAGTTTATACACTTCTACATAGTAAAATATCCTCTCATTCAATTGCCGGGTAAAGCCGGCTTCAGTGAAAAGACAGAAGCACCCGACATGAAATGACACTTGGTGTACATAGGGTTAACCATGTCTTTTCATGTCGTTTGCTATCTGATTTGCACAAACAATTAAATCAGACTATGTGTGCAAAATTTCACACCTGTAGGGGTTAATTAAAGGTGTAAATTCGTTGTAAAAAAAACGGACTTTTTTGCTACGAATTTACACCCTTAATTAACCCCTACAGGTGTGAAATTTTGCACACATAGTCTGATTTAATTGTTTGTGCAAATTAGATAGCAAAGGACATGAAAAGACATGGTTAACCCTATGTACACCAAGTGTCATTTCATGTCGGGTTCTGCATTTTCACAAAAGCCGGCAATTGAATTAGCGGCTATTATACTATGTAGAAGTGTATGAACTACAAATATAAATATATATATATATGTGTCACAAATTCAATGACATGTATATATATAATATGAGGTGTAAAATTGCTGAAAAAAAATGCGTGGGCTCCCGCCCTATTTTCGCAACCAGATAGACAAAGCCAGTGAGTGGGGGCAGATAATAATAGCCCAGAGAGGGACCATTATTTTTGCCCCCCCTGGCTACTAACATCTGCCCCCAGACACCCCAGGAAAGACAAATCTATAATTAGATTCGCCCTTTCTGGCACTTTGCCCGTCTATTCCCATTGCCCTGTAGCGGTGGCGAATGGGTTAATATGGGGTTAAAGCCACCTTGCTATTGAAAGGTGACCTTAAGCCAGGTTAATAATTGAGAGCTGTCAATTAGACAACTATCAATTATTAATCCTATTGCATGAAATAAAAATAAAACACACACACTTTAATTAAAAATCATTTAATGAAATAAAGACACATGTTTTTGACCATCTTTTATTTTACTGCAAAAACCATTTCCTGTAATAAAAATAAAATAAAAAAGCAAAATTATTCTTACCTATCCCATGCACAGTCAGGTCCCACGGTGTAATCCTTCAGAAAGGGTTAATGTTTACTGCAGGGACCGCAGCTAATGCTGCAGCCTCACAGTAAACCCCAAATGAATGAGTTCCTCTCCTGCCTGACAGGAGAGTAAAGGCTGGGTGTCACATAACGATACACCAGCGATCCCGACAACGATATGCACTTGTCAGGATCGCTGGTGTATCGCTACATGATCGCTGCTGAGCTGCCAAACAGGCAGCTCAGGCAGCGATCTGGGACAGCGACACTGCGGGTAACATCGCTTAAGGGCCCGTCTCACATAGCGATATCGCTACCGAGATCGCTGCTGAGTCACTAGTTTTGTGACGCAGCAGCGAGCTCACCAGCGATATCGCTGTGTGTGACATTCAGCGACGATCAGCCCCCCTGCCGGGTATCGCTGATCGTCGCAGAAATGTCAGGACCTTTTTTTGATCGCTGGTTTCCCTCTGACAGGCACGCATCGCTGCGTGTGACAGGCGGGAGACCAGCGATCCGCTGGTAACCAAGGTACACAGCGGGTTTCCAGGCACCGCGCAGCGCTTGGAAACCCGCTGTGTACCTTGGATACCAGCTCCCTGCATCAGGGTGCTGGTATCCAAGGTACACAGCGGGTTTCTAGACACAGCCCCGCGCCTGGAAACCCGCTGTGTACCTTGGTTACCAGCGGATCGCTGGTCTCCCGCCTGTCACACGCAGCGATGTGTGCCTGTCAGCGGGAAACCAGCGATCAAAAAAAGGTCCTGACATTTCAGCGACGATCAGCGATACCCGGCAGGGGGGCTGATCGTCGCTGAATGTCACACACAGCGATATCGCTGGTGAGCTCGCTGCTGCGTCACAAAACTAGTGACTCAGCAGCGATCTCGGTAGCGATATCGCTATGTGAGACGGGCCCTTAAGTGGAAAGCTTAATTGATTGCTTTCCACTTTCACTTCAGGTCAGCCAGGGACACAATCAGTGACGTCAGAGGGAACTGATTAACAAAAATAGGGGTTCCCTTCGAAAAAAAAATGGCGTGGGGTCCCCCTATTTTTGTTAACCAGCCAGATGAAGCAGACCGCTGAGGCCTGGATTTTCAGGCTGTTAAGGAGCCAAGATCCATGGACCTTGCCAGCCTGATAATACTAGGCCACAGCAGTCTGCATATCTTGGCTGATTAACAAAAATAGGGGATCCCCCCGAAAAAAATTGGCGTGGGGTCCCCCCTATTTTTGTTAACCAGCCAGATGAAGCAGACCGCTGAGGCCTGGATTTTCAGGCTGTTAAGGAGCCAAGATCCATGGACCTTGCCAGCCTGATAATACCAGGCCACAGCAGTCTGCATATCTTGGCTGATTAACAAAAATAGGGGATCCCCTCGAAAAAAATTGGCGGGGGTCCCCCCTATTTTTGTTAACCAGCCAGATGAAGCAGACCGCTGAGGCCTGGTTTTTCAGGCTGGTAAGGATCCAATATCCATGGACCTTGCCAGCCTGATAATACCAGGCCACAGCAGTCTGCTTAGCTTGGCTGGTTAACAAAAATAGGGGATCCCCTCGAAAAAAAAATGGCGTGGGGATCCCCCCTATTTTTGTTAACCAGCCAAGTAAAATGCAGACTGCTGCGGCCTGGTATTAAAAGACTGTCAAGGCCCATGGATTTTGGCCCTCAACAGCCTGATAATACCAGGCTACAGCAGCCCCACATTTGGCGCATCAAAAGATGTGCCAATTGTGGCACTTTACCCGGCTCTTCCCACTTGCCCTGTAGCGGTGGCAAGCGGGGTAATAAGGGGTTAATGTCACCGTTGATTGCACGGTGACAATAAGCCCGGTTAATAATGGAGAGGCGTCAATAAGACACCGATCCATTATTAATCCCAAAGTTATTAAATGCATAAAAAAAAAGACAAAGCAAGAAAAAAGTCTTTTAATGAAATAAAAGAGACAACACACTTTTCATTTCTTTTATTGCACTCTCATTCCTGCGACGCCATCGATCTCCTGTAAAAAAAGAAAAAAAACAAACCAACAGTATACCACCTGTCCGACGCAGTCCATAACGACAGTCCCACGACGATCCAACTCTGCTACATCGCAATGACAGGCAGAGCCTGACATCGCGACGCAGCACAGCTGATTACCTGCTTCCCCGGCGGTGACGTCATCGGACTGACTGCTTTACGGCCGGGATTACCCAGCAGTCACTGCAGTTATCGCGAGAAACTGCATGTGACCGCCGGGGAAAGAAGATTGCGGCCATGAAGCAGTCCAGGACGTGACCGCCGGAGATCTTCTGCCAGGTAAGTGCCGCTGACTCCTGACAGACCCAACCGACGGACACTGACAGTGACAGTGACAATCCCCATTCCGGTATCCGATAAGACGAAAATATCGGTACTCGGAATCGGAATTCCGATACAGCCAATATCGGCCGATACCCGATATTTGCAGTATCGGAATGCTCAACCCTAGACGGGACCCATCACACCGGGAGGAAAGAAAGAGGAAGGAGCCAGCCTGAGCGGAACCGCACAACCAAGGGAGGTGAGTGCATCTCGCCCTCAGCCTGTGGTGGTCCATGTAGCCCCAATTCTGTCCCATTGCAGGGACACGAGGCCCAAGTTACTCATCACGAGCAACCGCGCGCCCGCCAGGCATTCCCAGAAGCCACCTCGCTCCTGCACTCCCATCAGGTTTTTGCGGAAAGCGAGACCTCCGGAGAAGAGGAGGATCCACGTGCAGAGGCAACTGAGGACCCCTCTGCTCATTTCTTCTCCTCAGTTTGGAGACTTTGCGGCTGCAGAGTCCCCGTCAGCCCATGCCAGGAGCCGGGCATCAAGTGGAAAAACCACGCAGAATGCGTGCCACCGAAATATACTGGCCCTTTTCCCTTCTAGTGCACGTTTGCACCTTTCAGGGACTGTTCAGCGTCCCCCAGGGTAGGGAACCCTGCAACACTCCTAAGGAGAGCTGAACACGGTCCACGGGACATTCAAGAAACTGTTTTTGTTTTATTTTGGAGCAGTGCTTCCTTCAAAGGGAAGGGGAGGAAAGGACATTTTTGTTTCTTATATACACCATGTTCCAAATTATTATGCAAATTGGTTTTAAGTGTCATAGCTTTTTGTTTTTTTTTTGTAAATGAAACCCATTGATGGTATTGTGTCTCAGGGTTCTTTGGATCACTGAAATCAATCTCAGATACCTGTGATAATTACTTTGCCATGTGAGCCCAATAAAAGGAAAACTGGATGTTGCACACTATGAAGCAGGCCAGAGTTTTCAAGTAACATGGGAAAGAAAAAGGATCTCTCTGCTACTGAAAAGCATCAAATAGTGCAATGCCTTGGTCAAGGGATGAAAATATTAGATATTTCCCGAAAACTTAAGTGTGATCATCGTACTGTTAAGAGATTTGTGGCTGATTCTGAGCACAGACGTGTTTGTGCTGATAAAGGCAGAATGAGGAAGGTTTCTGCCAGGCAAGTTCATCGGATTTAGAGAGCAGCTGGTAAAAAGCCATTACAAACCAGCAAACAGATATTTGAAGCTGCTGGTGCCTCTGGAGTCCCTCGAACCTCAAGGTGTAGGATCCTTCAAAGGCTTGCTGTGGTGCATAAACCTACTATTCGGCCACCCCTAAACAGTGCTCACAAGCTGAAATGGTTGCAGTGGGCCCAGACATACATGAAGACTAATTTTCAAACAGTCTTGTTTACTGATGAGTGTCAAGCAACACTGGATGGTCCAGATGGATGGAGTAGTGGATGGTTGGTGGATGGCCACCATGTCCCAACAAGGCTGCGACGTCAGCAAGGAGGTGGAGGAGTCATATTTTGTGCCGGAATCATGAGGAAACAGCTGGTAGGGCCCTTTAAGGTTCCTGAAGGTGTGAAAATGACCTCTGCAAAGTATATAGAGTTTCTGACTGACAACTTTCTTCCATGGTATAAAAAGCAGAAATATGCCTTCAGGAGCAAAATCATCTTCATGCATGACAATGCACCATCTCATGCTGCAAAGAATACCTCTGAGTCATTGGCTGCTATGGGCATAAAAGGAGATAATAATAATAATCTTATATAGCGCCAACATATTCCGCAGCGCTTTACAGTTTAAAAGTTTCAAAACACAAGTCATAAGTAACAACGTTAACAATACAATAATTAAAGCAAAATAAGCCACCCCTGCTCGTGAGAGCTTACAATCTACAATGAGGTGGGGGAGATACAAAGTACAGGTGTGTATATACAATGGTGCATTTACAATGATGGTCCAGCCATCTTGAGGGAGTGAGGGATGGATGGAGATAGTGAATGGGCTACACATACACACTTACACATAGAATGACTTTGATTAGTGAATGTGATAGGACAAATGTGTTTTGAGGGAGCGCCTGAAACCATGCAAATTGTGGATAGTCCTAATTTCTTGGAGTAGAGCATTCCAGAGGATTGGCGCAGTGCGGGAGAAGTCTTGGAGTCGGGAGTGGGAGGTACGGATTAGTGCAGAGGTTAGTCGAAAGTCGTTTGCAGAGCGCAGCAGTCGGTTAGGCCGATAGGTAGAAATGAGGGAGGAGATGTAGGGGGGTGTTGCACTGTGGAGAGCTTTGTGGGTGAGAACAAGTACTTTGAATTGGATCCTATAAGGAGATAAATTCATGGTGTGGCCACCATCTTCCCCTGACCTCAACCCTATAGAGAACCTTTGGAGTATCATCAAGCAAAAGATCTATGAGGGTGGGAGGCAGTTCACATCAAAACAGCAGCTCTGGGAGGCTATTCTGACTTCATGCAAAGAAACACAAGCAGAAACTCTCCAAAAACACACAAGTTCAAAGGATGCAAGAATTGTGAAGGTGATATCAAAGAAGGGTTCCTATGTTAACATGTAACTTAGCCTGTTAGGATGTTTTGGAGTTAAGTAGCTTTTTTGTTCAGTGAATGTGACCTCCTAATGCTGCAAATTCCACAAATGAGCATTTTCAGTTCTTTAAAACATATCAAATGTTTAGAAATTCTACTGTGCCTTATTATTTGGAACAGTGCATGCATTTTGAGTTTTTTCCATTTTGGAGATTTACTGTTATCATTGGGAGGTTTCTTCAATAAAATTTGATGTATACTCTAACGGGTGATGACTTTTATTAGACTGACTGTCATTTGCACCGACCACTTAGGAAAATCAGAGAAAAATATCATTTGCATAATCATTTGGAACATGGTGTATAATGTCATTCTACCTCATTGAAAATGTTTAATGTTTGATTTGTGCCTTACTGTATATATGTACATACAGTATGTATATTAAAGTGTTCACATTGCCGGACGGCAATGGTTAAAGGGAAGGGGAATGTAAGGAGGTCTAGGGTATTAACCCTTTAAGATTTCATCCCCTTTAATGGTGTCAATATATATAATATTGTGTGCTTTGTAAATTGCTATGTAGGTATATATGTGGGGGTTTAGTGACAGGTAGTCAGTGCTTCCTGGAGTCATTAGAGGAGGGCACTAGGAGGATAGTGTATATAGTCATGGATTAACTGTTATCTGCGAGGGGTCA
Organism: Oophaga sylvatica; assembly: GCA_033576555.1. NCBI lineage: Eukaryota > Metazoa > Chordata > Amphibia > Anura > Dendrobatidae > Oophaga > Oophaga sylvatica. The sequence goes on along the minus strand of JARQOD010000001.1, from coordinate 333,750,157 downwards.
CTATTGGGGGCACGTTAGGTACCCAGTTAGGAAGTTATAAAAAGATGTCAGTGCAGTATTCGGGTTTGGCCACTAGATGGGGGCAGTTAGCATATCCTTTCTGTTTGGCCGGGATCACACATGCGAGAAACACGGCCGAGTCTCGCATGTGAATTCCCAGCACTGGCGCAAGCACTCCGGAGTGGAGTGTGCGGCTGCATGTATTTCTATGCAGCCGCTCGCTCCACTCCCGAGTGTCGGCGCCAGTGCTGGGAATTCACACGCGAGACTCGGCCGTGTTTCTCGCATGTGTGATCCCGGCATTAGGGACAGTAGTTAGGGACTGGTTGCTAGGGAAAGATTGTCTCCAAGCGGGAATCGGTCAGGAAGTTCTCATAGCGGAGAGCAGTCGGCGGTGGACCTTGCTAGTGTGAGGATGTCCACGTTCCTGGGCCCTGAGCATAGGTTAGGAAGAAGAGGGGACCAGCAACCCCTGAAGAAGCCGGTGAAGGAGTCACCGTGGTAGTGTGAGCCCAAAGAGAATGGGTTTACGCAGCAGTAGTCTGTGGGACCGCTCAGCAGAAGAGGTCGTGGTGAAGCGTAGAAGCGAGTGGGCCATCAGAAGTATCCAGGCAGAATAACCAGAGAGGGGTGGACGACCTAGTAAATGTGTCTTTCTTATGCTGGATTGAAGTGTCTCCAGGGGAAGCAATTGAAGTTCTGTTTTCACCGGGCTCCTCGTCCCATCAATACTTATTGGTCCACTCTGGTGTGGCAGTGGAGAAGAAGCAGCCTTGTGAAGAATGTATTGCTGGTATTGTGTAAGAGTTGCTTATGGTGTCTTGGATGTGCTGTGCCCAGAGGAAAATAAAGCAGAACTGTTTGACGTGATTTTGGACTCTGTGTCTAATTGCTCTGTACGCTTCCTCACGGCTTCCAGTGCATCGGCTCCGCGGCCATCCCTTTACAGTGGCTTACCCTCCTTGTGGAGTGTGTCAATGACTGCCTTCTGGACATCGGTCAATTCATCAGTCTTCCCTATGATTGTGGAGCCTACTGACACAGACTAAGGGACCTTTCTAAATGCTTAGGAAGCCTTTGCCGATGTTTTTTGTTTTTTGTTAATTATTCTAATTTACTGAGATAATGACTTTTGGGTTTTCATTGGTGGCTGAGCCATAATCATCAACATTAACAGAAATAAACACTTGAAATAGATCACTCTGTTTGTAATGACTCTATATAATATATGAGTTTCATTTTTGTATTGAAGAACTGAAATAAATTAACTTTTTATTCTAATTTTGTGAGAAGCACCTGTATATAGGAATCATATAAAGGGACCATCAGGGCATTTTTTAATACATGTGACTTTATTGACAAATTTACAAGGATTGTCCACTACTAGGACAACTCCTTCTCAATCTGAATGTTTGCCTACTTTAAAACAAAAACACCTCTACTCATCTTCCATTCCAGCAGTGGCTGCACTTGTGTTCCCGGGGCTCACGTGCAGGGCCGGCGTCAGCACCCAGGCAAGTGCCGGGGCCATGAGCAGGCAAGGGGCCCACTCACCGTAGGGGACACCGGGGTGCTATGGGGGCCCAGTGCTAGCGCCATCTAGTGGGCCCTCCTGCTTGCTCAGGGCCCCGGTACTCGCAATACTTACCTCTCCCGCTCCACCGCTGCAGAGTCTTCCAGGTCTCCTGACTCTGTGACATTTTAGGTCGGAGGGCGCAATGACGTCACTAGTGTGCGTACTCTACCTGAACAGTCACAGTGCAGAGAGCCGGCGACGCTGAGAAGTCTGGAGTAGAGCAGCTGCCAGCGAGGAGAGGTGAGTATTTCATTTTTTTTTAAATATTTGGAGCATTATATTCGGTCCATCATATACTGGAGCATTATATGGGGCCCATCATATACTGTATGGAGCATTATATGGGGCCCATTCTGTTTTGAGCAATGCATGGGGCCCATTATACAGGTCCTTCTCAAAAAATTAGCATATAGTGCTAAATTTCATTATTTTCCATAATGTAATGATTACAATTAAACTTTCATATATTTTAGATTCATTACACACCAACTGAAATTTGTCAGGTCTTTTATTGTTTTAATACTGATGATTTTGGCATACAACTCCTGATAACCCAAAAAACCTGTCTCAAAAAATTAGCATATCAAGAAAAGGTTCTCTAAACGACCTATTACCCTAATCTTCTGAATCAACTAAATAAACTCTAAACACATGCAAAAGATTCCTGAGGCTTTTAAAAACTCCCTGCCTGGTTCATTACTCAAAACCCCCATCATGGGTAAGACTAGCGACCTGACTGATGTCAAGAAGGCCATCATTGACACCCTCAAGCAAGAGGGTAAGACCCAGAAAGAAATTTCTCAACAAATAGGCTGTTCCCAGAGTGCTGTATCAAGGCACCTCAATGGGAAGTCTGTTGGAAGGAAACAATGTGGCAGAAAACGCTGTACAACGAGAAGAGGTGACCGGACCCGAGGAAGATTGTGGAGAAGGACCGATTCCAGACCTTGGGGGACCTGAGGAAGCAGTGGACTGAGTCTGGTGTAGAAACATCCATAGCCACCGTGCACAGGCGTGTGCAGGAAATGGGCTACAGGTGCCGCATTCCCCAGGTAAAGCCACTTTTGAACCATAAACAGCGGCAGAAGCGCCTGACCTGGGCTACAGAGAAGCAGCACTGGACTGTTGCTAAGTGGTCCCAAGTGCTTTTTTTCTGATGAAAGCAAATTTTGCATGTCATTCGGAAATCAAGGTGCCAGAGTCTGGAGGAAGACTGGGGAGAAGGAAATGCCAAAATGCCTGAAGTCCAGTGTCAAGTACCCACAGTCAGTGATGGTGTGGGGTGCCATGTCAGCTGCTGGTGTTGGTCCACTGTGTTTCATCAAGGGCAGGGTCAATGCAGCTAGCTATCAGGAGATTTTGGAGCACTTCATGCTTCCATCGGCTGAAATGCTTTATGGAGATGAAGATTTCATTTTTCAGCACGACCTGGCACCTGCTTACAGTGCCAAAACCACTGGTAAATGGTTTACTGACCATGGTATTACTGTGCTCAATTGGCCTGCCAACTCTCCTGACCTGAACCCCATAGAGAATCTGTGGGATATTGTGAAGAGAAAGTTGAGAGACGCAAGACCCAACACTCTGGATGAGCTTAAGGCCGCTATCGAAGCATCCTGGGCCTCCATAACACCTCAGCAGTGTCACAGGCTGATTGCCTCCATGCCACGCCGCATTGAAGCAGTCATTTCTGCAAAAGGATTCCCGACCAAGTATTGAGTGCATAACTGAACTTTATTATTTGATGATTTTTTTGTTTGTTTTGAAAAAACACTTTTATTTTATTGGACGGTTGAAATATGTTAATTTTTTGAGACAGGTTTTTTGGGTTATCAGGAGTTGTATGCCAAAATCATCAGTATTAAAACAATAAAAGACCTGACAAATTTCAGTTGGTGTGTAATGAATCTAAAATATATGAAAGTTTAATTGTAATCATTACATTATGGAAAATAATGAAATTTAGCACTATATGCTAATTTTTTGAGAAGGACCTGTATATGGCACAATACACCGCGCTCATCATATAGAGTATAGAGCAATATATGGGGCTCATTATATATGGAGCAATATATGAGGCCCTTCATATACTGTATGGAGTATCATATGCGGCCTGTAACATCCGTACCTCCGCCGGGTCCCCGCTTGCAGTCTGCTCCCTGTTGCTCAGTCTCGGCCCCAGGTCCCTCTCCTGCTCATGCTTCCTGGTGCCAGCAGATCTTCAGTTATGACGCTGAGGTAGCGCGCTCCCGATCTCTTAAAGAGACAGCGCACATTTTTCAAATATGCTCCAGACCAATGGTGTTAGGCCGGGATCACACATGCAAAGAATATGGCCTAGTCTTGCATGTTAATATCCGGCAGCAGCTGCCGGCATCGGGAGCGGAGCATGCGGCTCCATGTATTGCTATATGGCTGCACGCTCCGCTCCCGAGGCCGGTGGCAGTGCCGGATATTAACATGCGAGACTTAGCCATATTCCTTGCATGTGTGATCCCGGCCTTATAGCGAGTACTATTTCTGGCCCCTCTGCCATAGAGGAGGCGCCGGAGCAACAAGTGTTTCCTGTTGCTAGTTTCTGGTTCTGTGTCCTGTTGTGCCTGAGTTCTGTTGTGCACCGCCAGCATCCTGCCAGTACCCAGCTAATTCGGTTTGTCTTCTCAGACTACCAGTGGCTCTCTACTTCATACCTGGGACGATACCAATGCGGCCTGTGCAAGTTCCATCTCGCTCAACTGTCCATCACTCCGTTACCCAGGACGACGTCAATACTGCCTGTGCCAGCCCCGCCCCGTGCTCCCACTTCCCGCTTGTCAAATTCAACGCTACCTGTTATCCCTGCCTGTTCACCTGTTCTGCTGGGCCAGCTTCCACGTGTCCTGGGTCTAACTGGAGGTAGCACCTGCGTCCCCTGGGCACTCCAATCTGATCCTGTTCGAGGGGTCTTACTACGGGTGTCTGGGGCTCACATAGTCACGCCCCCTTTGGAAACCCCTGGTCCATGGTCCCATGGTTCCACAAAAATAGCAATAAACGAATGTGCACTACAACATCTGTGCCTCTGCTTCCATTTGTTATGGATTGCTCCGGCCATGGAACCCGCTGGGTCCCAAGCACCTCCAGCTGCAGAGTTGTGTCAAGAGGTTACTCGCCTGAGAGACCAGCAGGACAAGATCACGACCTATCTGCGCAACTTGTCTACACGTATGGACTCGGTGATTTCCTCGGCTTCTCCCCTCTCGACCACCGGCTTCCAGGCTTCCTGTTGTACGGCAGGTAAAGGACTTCGTCTGGCGGCTCCCACTCGGTTTGATGGTGATCCCGCTCAGTGTCGGGGGTTCATTAATCAATGCACACTGCATTATGAACTCCTGGGGCATATGTTTGCTTCGGAATGGGCCAAGGTAGGCTTCATTATGTCGCACCTCACCGGAGAGGCTCTCGCCTGTCTGAATCCATTGTGGGAGAGAGGGATCCTCTGGTTAATAATCTCCAGTCTTTCCTTGAGGCTTTCTACAGGACCTTCGATGAGCCTGGCGGTTCTTCTTTGATAGCTTATTAGTTTACGCCAGGGGAATCTTCCTGTGGCTTAGCATGCAGTTAGTTTCCGGACCCTTTCCTCAGCGCTATCCTGGAATGACGAGGCCTTGGTGGCTACTTTCTGGGAGGTAGTTGATTACTGCAACACCCTCCTGTGTGGCCTCCCCGTCAACTCTCTTGCATCACTCCAGTCTGTCCTCAACTCTGCTGCCCGACTAATCCACCTCTCCCCTCGCTACTCCCCTGCTTCTCCCCTCTACAAATTCCTCCACTGGCTCCCAATTCCCCAACGAATCCAATTCAAACTACTAACACTGATCTACAAAGCCGTCCACAATCTGTCCCCTCTCTATATCTTTGAACTAATCTCCCAATATCTTCCTTCACGTAATCTTCGATCCTCCCAAGACCTCCTACTATCCTCCACAATTATTCGTTCCTCACACAACCGCCTCCAAGATTTCTCCCGAATATCCCCCATCCTCTGGAATTCCACGCCTCAACATGTACGATTATCCACCACCCTTGGATCCTTCAGACGGAACCTGAAAACCCATCTCTTCAGGAAAGCCTACAGCCTGAAATAACCATTCTGCCTCGCCGCCACCACCCTAGCTTCTGCCTCGCCACCACCACCCTAGCTGCCGCCACGCCGCCACCACCAGAGCTGCCGCCTCGCCGCCACCACTACCAGAGCTGCCGCACCCCCGACCTTCTGTTTCTTCCCCATTATCCCGTAGAATGTAAGTCCCCTCTGTACCAGTCTGTCATTGTAAATTTGTTTACTGTAAACGATATCTATGTAACCCCTTCTCATGTACAGCACCAGGGAATTAATGGCGCTATATAAATAAATAATAATAATAATAAAGGACGAGCTGGCGGGTCGACATACTCCCCTGCAACTCTGAATGACCTGATATCTCTTGCAACTTGGATTGATCTTCGGTTTCAAGAACGTTCCAGGAAATCCAAGCAGGTGAAGAGACCTTATCGCCTGGTTCCTAGTTTCCAGAGACAACCCGTTTCCCCGTCTCCATCCTCTCTCCCTGAAGCTATGCAAGTGGATCAAGTGATCTTGGCTAAACAACACCAGCAGGCGCGCCACTTGGAGGGTAGATGTTTCTACTGCGGTAGTTCTGAGCATCGGATCCGTTTCTGTCCAGAGAGCTCGGGAAACTCCAGAGCCTAGGGTTGGTAGGAGAGGCTTCCCTAGGTAAAGATCACCTCTCTCTATCTTTGCAAATGACTGTCTCCGTGTCCTTCGGCACGGTCAGATTTACAGAACTTTGCTACTTGGATTCTGGAGCCGCCGGGAATCTCATTCAGCAAGAGGTTGTGGACCGTTATCAGATTCCAGTCCTGCGTCTTCCAAATCCATTGCGGGTGACTTCCGTGGATGGCAAACCCTTGACCGAGCCTGTTCGGTTCCAGACAGAGCCAGTGGAACTTCAGGTAGGTCTAACGCATTCAGAAAGAATCTGTTTTTATGTTTTGCCTGGTTTGTCTCACCCCTTGCTTCTAGGTTTACCCTGGCTCCAAATACATGAACCTATCTTAAATTGGGGGACAGGAAAAATCCTGCGTTGGGGAGATTCCTGCTCTGATCGATGTATCACTCCCATCTGTCCTGTTCGTCCTTCAGTCCAGCCCACTGCCCTACCGGTTTACCAACCTCTTACTGGGCCTTCTCTGATGGCTTCAGGAAAAAGGTAGCAGAGAGGCTACCTCCACACAGGTCGTATGACTGTTCCATTGATCTGCTTCCAGTAACGTATCCCCCTTGGGGGTGAATATATCCCCGTTCCCATGCAGAGACCCAGGCCATGTTAGAGTACATCCAGGAAAACCAGACTAGAGGATTTATCTGGAAATCATTTTCTCCGGTGGGGGCAGGATTCTTCTTTGTTAAGAAATAGGACGGATCTCTATGGCCCTATATCGATTACAGGGGATTAAAACAGATCATGGTAAAAAATAGATACCCGTTACCACTTATTTCAGAGCTGTTCGATCGTCTCAGAGGGTCCAAGATCTTCACCAAACTGGATCTCAGAGGAGCTTACAACCTTGGCAGACTTGGCCACTCATCGGAGGCATGTTCGCCAGGCCTTTCAAAGTCTCAGGGAGAACAGACTGTACGCCAAATTTGAGCAATCCTCTCTGCCTTTTCTTGGTTACATAGTCTCGTCCACAGGTCTGAAGATGGATCCAGAGAAGTTATCTGCTACCCTCAAGTGGCCTCGCCCGTCCAAGCTTAAAGCGATACAACGGTTCCTGGGGTTCGCCAACTATTACCGGCAATTTATTCCACACTTCTCTACTCGAGTGGCACCCATCTCGGCTCTAACTTTAAAAGGCGTTAATCCAAAGGATTGGACTCCAGAGGCGGAAGAGGCCTTTACGTCACTCCGTTACCCAGGACGACGTCTGTACTGCCTGTGCCAGCTCCGTCCCGTGCTCCCGCTTGTCAAGTTCAACGCTACCTGTTATCCCTGCCTGTTCACCTGTTCCGCTGGGCCAGCTTCCACGTGTCTGGGGTCTAACTGGAGGTAGCACCTGCGTCCCCTGGGCACTCCAATCTGATCCTGTTCAAGGGGTCTTATTACGGGTGTCTGGGCTAGCATAGTCACGCCCCCTTCAGAGCCCCCCGGTCCGTGGTCCCACAAAAATAGCAATAAACGAATGTGCACTACATCTGTGCCTCCGCTTCCATTCGTTACACGGCCCATTATGTATGGAGCATTAAATGGGGCCCATTATATATGGAGCAATATATGGGGCCCATCATATACTGTATGGAGCATTATATGGGGCCCATTATGTATAGAGCAATATATGTGGCTCATTATTCTGTGAGGAGCATTATAGGGGTCCATTATTCTGAACAAAGCAATATATGGGGTCCATTATACTGAATAGAGCAATATATGGGGCTCATTAAACTGTATGGAGCAATATATGTTGCTCATTATATTTTATGAAGGATTATATGGGGCTCATTATTCTGTATGGAGTACTATGTGGTGGCCAGAATACTGACTGTATGGAGCAATATATGTGGATCATTATGCAGTGTGGAGAATTGTTGTGAATGGGTTTGAGATGAGTTCTGAGCAGAGGCTCCCTCTGGTGGTTACAAGCGGTGCTAGTGAAGATTGTGAGGACTGGGAATCAGGTGTTACTGACTGGTCTTATATAAGGGAGTCATTTTCCCATCAGGGTTGCCGGTGATCAATTGTTCTGGTCTGAATCCTTCATTCCAGTTTCCCTTGTAGCCTGCTGTGTCGTGTCTGCATCTCCTGCTAACAGATAAGTCTTTTTCTTCTTTTGTGTTTGTGCTATATTTTTGCATTTTGTCCTGCACTTCTTTGGGGGCCTTCAGGGTCCCCTCCGGGGGCTTCTGCCCTCTCAGTTTAGTTCAGCCACTGAGTTTTGTTCTTTTGCTTTTTCCAGTTTTTTCAGTGGCTGCTGTTTTGATTTTGTTACACCAGAGAACTAATTTAGGTGGTAGAGGTCGTGTGATCTCAGGTGATTTTGAAATTAGTAGAGTTGGTGCTTTTCAGGGTTTTCTGGGATTGCAGTAAGTACCCTTCCTATCCTTTTCTATTTAGATAGTTTGGGCCCCAGCGTTTGCTCATACTATTTTCTTTCTGTGTCAGTATTTCCTCTTGTCTAACCGCCATTACATGTTTGGGGGCTTTCTGTTGTCTTTGGGGTTCTGCTCCGGGGCAGATAGCTTTCCTATTTCTATCTTTAGGTGTAGTTAGTTTCTCAGGCTGTGACGAGGCGTCTAGGACCAACGTAGGAACGCTCCACGGCTGCCTCTAGTTGCGGTGGTTAGTCAGGGTACTGCAATCTCATAGATTCCAACTGCTCTGGTGTATTGCCTTTTTTACCTGCACTCCTCAGCTACCGAAACATAACAGAGAATTATATGAGGTCCATTATTCTGTATGGAGCAATATATGTGCCCATTATACTGAATAGAGAAATATATGGGGCTCATTATAATGTATGGTGCAATATATGGGGATCATTATTCTGTATGGAGCACTATGTGATGCCCATAATACTGTATGTAGCAATATATGGGGCTCATTATTCTGTATGGAGCACCATGTGGTGCCCACAGTACTGTATGGAATAATATATGGGGCTCATTATTCTGCATGGAGCACTATGTGGTGCCCATAATACTGTATGCAGCAAAATATGAGGCTTATTATTCTATATGGAGCACTATGTGGTGCCAATAATACTGTATGGAGTAATGTATGGGGCTCATTATTCTGTATGGAGCACTATGTGGTTCACATGATACTGTATGTAGCAATATACGGGGTTCATTATTCTGTATGGACCAATATATGGGGCTCATTGTGTATGGAGCTCTATGTGGTGCCCATAATACAGTATGTAGAAATATATAGGGCTCATTATTCTGTATGGAACAATGTATGGTGCTCATTATTCTGTATGGAGCACTATGTGGTGCCCATAATACTGTATGGAGCAATATACGATACGATACACTTTATTGATCCCGGGGGGAAATTACAGTATTACAGCAGCAATACAAACAGCAGTACATAAAATATTAGGACACAAATCTTGCACAGGTATACCAACATTACATAATAAATAAAAGTGGGTAGTTCAGGTGTGTATAAGTCAATGTTAATTGACATTAGTATACCAGCCATCAGTCATTATTTTCTACCACCCTTAAGAAATTATTATACATCCCCATAGCAGTAGGTACAAAAGATTTCCTGAATTTCTCCTTCTTGCACCTTAATAGGATTAGACGGCAGCTAAATGTGCTCTTCTGCTTCAAGAACAGCTCGTATAGGGGGTGTGTATTTCTGTTTATTATAGCCCTACACTTCTTCTGAATTCTATCCTCCAATACCTCCTCAAAAGAGTCAAGATGGAGGCCAACAGCTGCACTTGCCTTCTTGATAAGTTTGTTGAGCTTATAAGGCTGTGGTTCCACGGTCCGGAACCACAGCGCTTTGGACGGAGCGGAAATTCCGCTCCGTCTAAGCCCCGCCCCCTTTATGACGCGCGATCTTTCCGGATGTGTTCAGGACACCTCCGGGACACATCCGGAAAGAGCGCAGGGCTACATAGCCCTGTGTAATATTCTGTTGCGGCGACGCACCGTCGCCGCAATACGCGAGGACATGCTGCGGTCTAAAAAGACGCGCCGCATGTCCGTTTACGCAGGTTTGCCACCTGCGTATTGTTACGCATAGTGGAGACGGGATTTCTTGAAATCCCCTCCACTATGCTGTAACATCTGGACGCTGCGTGTTTGGCGCTGCGCCAGCGCACAGCGCCAAACACGCAGCGTATCCTGACCGTGGAAACTCACCCTTAGCGTCAGCTACTCGCACACTACTGCCCCAGCAAATGATAGCAAAAAAGATGGCGCTTGCTACAACGGACTGGTAGAACATCTTCAGCATTTTACTGCACACATTGAACGACCTGAGCTTCCGCAGAAAGTACAGTCTGCTCATTCCCTTCTTGTGAACCTTCTCTGTATGACACCTCCAATCGAGTTTACTGTCAAGGTGAACCCCCAAATATTTGTAGCTCTCAACCATCTCCACCTCCTGGCCAGCAATATTGATTGGTAAGTAATCCTCCTTTTTCCTTCTATAACTCACCACCATCTCCTTGGTTTTCTTTACATTTAGTTCTAGACAGTTAGTCTGACACCAATCCACAAAGTCAGAAACCACCCTTCTATATTCCTCCTCCCCCCGAATCCCACAATGCCCCCTACAATCACGGAGTCATCTGAGAATTTTTGGAGGTGACAAAAATCAGATTTATACTGAAAGTCAGCTGTATAAAATGTGAAGAGAAAGGGTGACAGCACTGTACCCTGAGGGGCTCCAACACTGCTCCGTACACTGCCAGATACCACCTCCCCCATCCTTACAAACTGCGGCCTGTCTGTCAGGTAGTCACTTATCCAGTTCACTATCCCTCATCTACCGCCATACGGTGCTCTTTATTTTGTATGAAGCACTACTTGGTGCCCATAATACTGTATGGAGGACTATACTTTCCGGTTTCTGAACTATTGTAGAATTTACAATAGATATCACTTATGTAATGTAAGAAGTGAAGTATTTGTCATTGTACTATACGTATATTTCTTTGCTGTATCTGTGCATCATGAATCGTGGTATGTGTTAAAGGGACCCACTGAGACTCTTTCGCTAGGGGCCCACGAAAACCTGGAGCCGGCCCTGACACGTGACCTGTGCCAAATCAGCGCTGGCGTCACTGTTCCTTTGCAAGAAGCAAGCAAAATGTCATGTGTGCACCAAATTGGTATCAACATAACCTTCAGCTCAAGGTGTAAAACTACAAACCCCCCCCACAACTCAATCAATGGAAAAATAAAAAACAGGTCTCAAAATTACAAACCAAATTATTTTTTTTCTTTTACAAACTTCTGAATTTCTTTTCAACCTTTGAGCTAAAAGAAAAAAAGTAATGGCTTTTGGAAGAAGGAAAAAATGCAAATGTAAAATTAAAATCGGCTGCAGTGGGAAAGGATTAAATTAGGTTTGCGATGTGTGTTTCCATTAGCCAAACATGAGACATGACTGAAGGTTTTACATCTGGCCAGTAAGGGCTTATTCACGCACTGATTTTTTTTTTTTCCGTGCAGTTTTCAAGGGTTAAAAACAGCAACGTTTTACTGTTCCAGCAAAATGAATGAGATTTGTGAAGTCTCGTGCGCTCACATCTGCAGCGTGTCAGTCAGTACTTTCAGTGTTTTAAAAGGGGGATAAAAATTGTAGGTAAAAACGCATCTAAAAGCACATATTTTAGTTTTTTTCCTGCTGACACTCTGAATTTTGCTGCAAATACTCTGTGTGTGCACAGAGCCTTAGCAAACACACGCAGCAAAAACACAAGTAAGCCCTGAGGCTGGAGTCACACCAGCGTATGGCATCGGATGCGGCATACTAGTGATCCTCAGCTCCTGCTCTGCTGCAAACGTCAGTGCTCCGATCCAGAGAATCGCAGCACAGTGCGGAGGAGAGGGAGAAAGTAACTTCTCCGTCTCCTCTGCTGCCAGTGTCAGCGTATGGCCGGGTTACACTTGCGAGAAACTCGCACCTCAGTACCTGGCACAGCCGCTGGCACTCAGTACTGGAGTGTGTGGCTGTATTTCTATACAGCTGAACGCTCCGCTCCGAGTGCAGGCGGCAGTGCCAGGTACTGAGGTGAGAGACTCGTGTGTGTTACTCCAGCCTATATTGGTCTGTACAGGGATGGCATCCGAGTGCAGTCCGCTGTTTCACGTGCACTCATAGACTTGTATGGGACATGTGAGAGCCGAATCGGCATGAGAAAATAATCGCAGCTCTGCCCCGATGTGTTATCGCATAGCACTCGCCCAGTGTGACCCCGACCTTAGGGCTCATACTCACTGGAGACAAAAACGGACGATTGCAAGCCGATAAAAAATCGGATTGCAATCGGACCAATGTTATTCAATAGGGGACTTCAAATTTGCATTTTTTTTTCTCAGCTGAAATCGGTCTGAGAAAAAAATCGCAGCATGCTGCGATTTGCAGCGATTTTGGCATGATAATCGCTAATGCAAGTCAATGGATGCGATAAAAAATCGGACAGCACTCGCACCATGTGAGTGCTGTCCGATTTATACGCACCAGTGTCCTTTGAAAAGCCGGCAATTCATCCCCGGCTACTGTAAAACCACACTGACAGCTCACAAAACACTACATATATACACATAGAATACATATATATATATATATATATATATAATACACATGTCATTGTGACACATATACAGTACAGACCAAAAGTTTGGACACACCTTCTCATTCAAAGATTTTTCTGTATTTTCATGACTGTGAAAATTGTAGAATCACACTGAAGGCATCAAAACTATGAATTAACACATGTGGAATTATACATTATACTTTACAAAAAAGTGTGAAACAACTGAAAATATGTCTTATATTCTAGGTTCTTCAAAGTAGCCACCTTTTGCTTTGATTACTGCTTTGCACGCAGAAAAGGTGAACGGCTGGACTCTACATGCCTGGTTCCCACCATGAAGCATGGAGGAGGTGGTGTGATGGTATGGGGGGTGCTTTGCTGGTGACACTGTTGGGGATTTATTCAAAATTGAAACGGTGAGCGGTCCAGCTCACGCCAAACCATCTCGATTGGGTTCTGGTCTGGTGACTGTGGAGGCCAGGTCATCTGGCATAGCACCCCAACACTCTCCTTCTTGGTCAAATAGCCCTTACACAGTCTGGAGGTGTGTTTGGGGTCATTGTCCTGTTGAAAAATAAATGATGGTCCAACTAAATCAAACCGGATGGAATAGCATGCTGCTGCAAGATGCTGTGGTAGCCATGCTGGTTCAGTATGCCTTCAATTTTAAATAAATCCCCAACAGTGTCACCAGCAAAGCCCCCCACACCATCACACCTCCTCCTCCATGCTTCACGGTGGGAACCAGGCATGTAGAGTCCATCCGTTCACCTTTTCTGCGTGCAAAGCATTAATCAAAGCAAAAGGTGGCTACTTTGAAGAACCTAGAATATAAGACATATTTTCAGTTGTTTCACACTTTTTTGTAAAGTGTAATGTATAATTCCACATGTGTTAATTCATAGTTTTGATGCCTTCAGTGTGATTATACAATTTTCATAGTCATGAAAATACAGAAAAATCTTTGAATGAGAAGGTGTGTCCAAACTTTTGGTCTGTACTGTATGTATATATGTTTTTAGTTCATACACTTCTACATAGTATAATAGCTGCTAATTCAATTGCCGGCTTTTGTGAAATTACAGAGCAGACATGAAATGACACATGGTTTACATACAGTTAACCATGTCATTTCATGTAGTTTGATATATGGTTTTCACTAACAATGACATGAGTGTATGTGTGCAAAATTTCATACAGCTAGGGGTTAATTAAAGGTGTAAATTCGTTGAAAAAAATGCGTGGGCTCCCGCACTATTTTCTTAGCCAGACAAAGCCAGTGAGTGGGGGCAGATAATAATAGCCTAGGGAGGGTGCATTTATTTTGTGCCCCCCCTGGCTTCTATCATCTGCCCCCAGCCACCCCAGAAAAGGCAAATCTATAATTAGATTTGCCCTTTCTGGCACTTTGCCCATCTATTCCCATTGCCTTGTAGCGGTGGCGAATGGGTTAATAACGGGTTAAAGCCACACATTTTTTTTGACCATTGTTTATTTAACTGGTAATCCTTGCGAAGCCCTTGGTCTCCTGTACAACATTATTCTTACCTATCCGGTGCTCTGTCAGGTCCCACGCTGTAATCCTTCACAAAGGGTTAACTAGCTTTCAGCCAAGCAGCACAGCTAATGCTGGCAGCTAAGCTGTAAACCCCCGAATGAAGGAGTTCCTCTCCCAGCCACAGGAGAGGAAGTGATTACTGTGTGAAGCTTCATTGATTGCTTCCCACTGTAATCAGTTCAGGTCAGCCGGGGACTCCCTCTGACGTCACTGATGCTGTGCGGTGTCCCCGGCTGACCTGAACTGATTACAGTGGGAAGCAATCAATGAAGCTTCACACAGTAATCACTTCCTCTCCTGTCGGGGCCAGAGATAAGCTCATTCATTAGGGGGACTACAGCTGAGCTGCCAGCATTAGCTGTGCTGCTAGCTGTAATCCAGTTAACCCTTTATGAAGGATTACAGCGTGGGACCTGACAGAGTGGCGGATAGGTAAGAATAATGTTGTTTTATTATTTTTTCTTTATTACAGGAGACCAAGGGCTTCGCAAGGATTACCAGTTAAATAAACGATGTTCAAAAAAATGTGTTTATTTCATTAAAATTATTTATTCTTCATGTGTGTGTGTTTTTTTTTATTTCCTTCAATAGGATTAATAATTGATAGTTGTTTAATTGACAACTCTCAATTATTAACCTGGCTTAAAGTCACCTTTCAATAGGAAGGTGGCTTTAACCCATTCGCCACCGCTACAGGGCAATGGGAATAGACAGGCAAAGTGCCAGAAAGGGCGCATCTAATTATAGATTTGCCTTTTCTGGGGTGTCTGGGGGCAGATGTTAGTAGCCAGGGTGGGCACAAAATAAATGCACCCTCCCTAGGCTATTATTATCTGCCCCCACTCGCTGGCTTTGTCTGTCTGGTTAAGAAAATAGCGCAGGAGCCCACCTATTTTTTTTCAACAAATTTACACCTTTAATTAACCCCTACATATATGAAATTTTGCACACATACACTCATGTCATTGCTAGTGAAAACCATGTATCAAACTACATGAAATGACATGGTTAACTGTATGTAAACCATGTGTCATTTCATGTCGGCTCTGTAATTTCACAAAAGTGGCAATTGAATTAGCGGCTATTACAGTATGTAGAAGTGTGTGAACTATATATATATATATATATATATAATTATTTGCTTTTTGTGTACATTTTTTTTACAATGTGATTTTCACATGATTTTTTACATAGAGAGAACTGCTCTATGTAAAACGTCATGTTAAAATCGCATTGCATACAGATGGAAAACAGATGGAGCGATTAAAAATCGCATACAAATCGCATGACAATCGCATATATTCGGACCGTTTTTTTCCCACAAATGGAAAGGAGCCCTTAGGGTGTGCGCGCCCACTGACAATGCCACACCCGCGGAGTATTCCGTCTCTTCCATGAGGCGGCTTCACCATGGTTCTTGCCCCGGACCCTCCAGCACCACAGCGCGGACAACTCCCCCGAAGAATTTATGGGTCACTTCTATTAACCACTTCATGGTCCGCACCCTGAGGTGACAAAACACAGACCCTGTGCACAGCAATATGGTTCTGACATTGCTGTGCATTATATTCTTTTTATGAGGCGCTTTCATAGACGGAAAGCTCCTGAAAAAGACGCAGTGTGCATATAGCCTAATTAAGCACCATTTTGTGTCCACAGACACGCACAGGAACCATTACACGCCGCGCTCTCGGCAGCCAAGCCTCCATTCCGCGTCCTGCTGACCGACTGAGGCGACAGGCGCCATGACGGCAGGGCTGGGAGGGGGGCTAGCACGGCGGTGGCCACCATTAGCAGCACCAGCTCCGAGCACATCCGCATCTGAGCGGATAATGTATGGAGAGGATAATAACATCCAGCCTACGTTACTGCAAGAGTGGGCGGGGATATTCTCCGCTCCCAACCAATAGGAATGCAAAGCTTGGTGGTCGTCCACCAATCGGCGGCGCCGGAGGGCGGGGATTGCACGGATGCGGCCTGTGTAGAGATGGTGGACGGCGGAAGTGGGAGACCTGGAACGGGAGATCGGGGAATCGGCCGTAGTGGACGAAGCGGAAGCTCGAGCGACCCGAAAACAGACGTATGCCCCCCACGGACGTCCCGCCGCCTCAGTGGTAGGTCTGTTGCCCCCGGAGCCGGGGCTGTCCTTGTGCGCTGCCGTTCTGACAGAGACAATGGTTTGCTATGGAGCTTGCGGAGGTCGCCAGTGAGTCGCTTGCGTGTAGGTGCTGTGCGTCTTCAGCGGGCGCTGTTGTTCTCTGTTGTCAGGCATCGGTGCATCACTGTCGCCAGCTGCCATAGTCCGGGCCTGGCCGGGAAGACACCGTGCAGTGCTCATCCCCGCAGCCGCCGTGAGCCGGGCTGTGCAGCGGGGGAGGGGCGGCGGCACTGGCCCTTTAACGGAGGCTGCGGTGACAGCTGGCCTATTGAGCTGGGGATGACAATGGACCCCCGATGTAGAGGGGACGCGGTTATTCCGGGGGCTTCTTCCCATCCTGGGGACCCTCCGCCTCACATTTCTGACTATTCTCTAAAATCTTACCTAATCCCCTTTGTGACAGATATTAATAATTCAGGGCCAGCGATGGGGATGTGATTTTACGTAAATGTTGTATTTGGGGCTAAGATATTTTTGTGTTATTGGAGATAATTCCAATTTTTCGCCTTTTCCGGGCTTTGTTTCCCGTCACATTTCACTTTCCATGTTCCTGGCGGATTGCGCTCACTGACAGATCCCCAGTTAGTCCGTTCTGCAGCCAGCGTTAGTGTAGTACGGTATCCTGGCCAGATTGTATATATAATAAGTGTTTTTAATAGACAAAAATCTGATTTTTTTTTTAATTTTTTTTTTACAAAAAGTCACCATTTTTTTTTAAGACCTC
This sequence comes from Oophaga sylvatica, assembly GCA_033576555.1. Lineage (NCBI taxonomy): Eukaryota > Metazoa > Chordata > Amphibia > Anura > Dendrobatidae > Oophaga > Oophaga sylvatica. The sequence continues at coordinate 333,732,816 of JARQOD010000001.1, read as the reverse complement.
CCTCATTTTCCCATTGGTGTTGCTGAGTGAAGGCTGTGGTCTACCATGTGGATGAATTAATTTTTATATTTTCATACAAAGGACATGGTAATGCCAACTAAGTTTATTTTGTTTCATTTTTTTTTCTTAATATTTTGCCCCCACTAGGGGACAGCTATGGTCTTTTGATTTCTTGTAGTATACTGATTGCAGTATATAGTAAAATTAATGATGCCTCCTGCAGCCGTGGGGGGCTGGATTTCCTAGACATACCAAGATGGTGGTGGCAATGTACTTCTTAGATAGTGAAAAATTCGGGGGCCTCAAAGTCACCAATTTGTCCCTTTGTTTCTGAAGGGCTGTATCGTCACATCGACGCAACAAAATAAAAATGGGGTTTAAAAATGTCTTTAAAAATTTTCTTACGAAAAATGGCCGGTAAGGCAGGTTTTATCATATGGATTGTAGTCAACATTTTTCCCCAGTTTTCTGAAGACTCCAGCTGTAATTCTTCGTTTTCTCTAAGCTAGTGGTTGGAGGCTAGCCACTATGATGTCTCATACACAGGGTACAGAGTCCTTGCGCACCTGTCTCAGTTGAGCGCATGAGCAGCAGCATGGAAGACACTATACAGTTGTACTGAGCAGTGTAGCTGTGACTCCAGCAGCACTGTGGTGAGATACACACTTGCTAAAAAGCAGCCTGTCTCTGCCTCTCACCCTATTTCTTACACTTGTTATGTGTGAATAATGAATTCGAGAGGGTGAGAGAAGACAGAAAAGATGCCTGCTTTCAGATTATTATATTTACTTGTAATAGTGATTTATACAAAGTTTGGTCAAGTGACATTGTAATAAATCCAGGGCTTGCCAGGTCTGAATTGACCTCTGAACCTCCCCATATAAAACTATGTATCATCTGGAAATAAACACTGTCCGATGTCCAATCAAGAAAGGGAACCAGTTCATCAAAGCCTTGACGCCGGTGTAAAAAGCTTTGAGAAGTTGCATAATTTTGGCGCCACCCGAGTCTGCGCTCCAGTTTTGTGACTTTGGGCGTTCTCACACAATTGTGCCCGCTTCTGACAAAGAGGCGGAGCTGAGACCCCCACTTGTCAGATTTGTGATGCGTGGCGGTGTTCGCTATGGCACAAATCTTACTCCAGTAGGGACTGCAGTAGGACTTTTGACGAGGCTCACGTTGAGTTGTACACCACTCGTCCAACGCTCCTGATTCATGAATCTGTAGGCGACTCCAGCACATCTCATTATCAAGACCGGCTTGTACATCTTAAAGGGGTTGTCCGGTCAAAACCAATAGCTCTGCCGTCGTGCTGGTGATGTTGTGTTGAAAAGCGACTTCTGAGTCAGCACCAATGTATATCCATCCGTCAGGCCCATAGTAGAGCCTATGATGAAGCACTGGTCCCTACCGCAGAGGTCGACACCCTATGTACACTATCGATAGTGGCTGTTCTTGCATCATGCCCTAGATCAAGGGTGCACAACCTGTTTTTGGCCCAAGAGCCACATTGCCATACTGAGCCATTCCCAAAGGATGCGCTGAAACTATAACTGATATTACCTTCTGTGACTTGGCCTACAAAAAGTATATACCATAAATGTCTGGTAGGTTCAAATTCTGCTTTCAGGTTTTAGAAATAGATTCTGCTCTGAAATCCACATCAAGTACTATTTGCATATAGTGGCATGTTAAAGTTATGGCACCCATGGTCAAAATTGCTCTTATTGTGAACAGTTAAACAAGTTGTCCACTGCTTGGACAGCTCCTTCTCATACTCCTCGCTGTGCCCCAACAAAATAAAAAACCTTATGCTCCCCTCTTAGGCCAGAAACGTTCCAGCAGAGTCTGCACTCGCGGTCCTGGGTCTCATGTGCGGTTGTTGTGACACATGAGCCCAATCAGCGCTGGCATCACTGTCCCCACCTTCTGTCCAATTGAGCATGAAGAGGAATTCCGGGCCGCAGCTGATCTGACTCCCTCTTCATTTTCAACTTGTCGGAAGGTGAGGATAGTGACGCCAGCGCTGATTGGGCTCATGTGTCACAACAACCGCACAGGAGACCCAGAACCGTGAGTGCAGACTCTGCTGGAACGTCTTCGGCACAGGAGGGGAGTATAAGCTTTTTTTAATTTTATTGGGGCCAAACATTTAGATCAACCAGTTGAAGATTAAGGCTATGTGCACACGTTGCGGAACTTCCGCGGCAATCCCGCACCTCCCTGCCGCAGGAAATACGCATTTTTATAGGTATGCGTATTCCCGCCAGAAACTAGCGTTTTGCAAGCGTAATTAGCTTGCAGAATGCTAGTGTTTTCCAAGCGATCTGTAGCATCGCTTGGAAAACTGATTGACAGGTTGGTCACACGAGTCAAACAAGTGTTTGATAAGTGTGACCAACTTTTTACTATTGATGCCGCCTGTGCCGCATCAATAGTAAAAAGATATAATGTTAAAAATAATAAAAAACTAAAAAATCGTGATTCTCGCCTTCCGGCGGCCCCCGCAGCCTTCCTGGTCCTCAGCGAGTCTCCCGGCCAAACCCGTTCCCAGGAGTGCTTAGCGACAATGACCCCAGATGACGTAGCATCACACGAGACCGCTACGTCATCTGGGGTGATTCTCGCAAGGCATTACTGGGAACGGGAGTTGCCGGGAGCGTCGCTGAGAGGCGGGAAAGCTGCGGGGGCCGCTGGAAGGTGAGAATATCGCCATTTTTTATTTTAATTATTGTTTTAACAGGGATATGGTACCCAGGGCTTGGAGGAGAGTCTCCTCTCCTCCAGACCCTGGGTACCATCCGCACATGAACCTCTCACTTTGTGCATGGTTGGCATAGCCACATGCGGAAAGTAAGCGCTTCAATGCATTCCTATGGCGGCGGAATCGTCGCGATTCCGCGAAAAGAATGTGCATGCTGCTTATTTTTCCGCGATGCGATTCCGCCGCGGAAAAACACGCAGCATGTGCACAGCATTGAGGAATCCCATGGAATATAATGAGTTGCGTTGGGTAAGCGTTTTTGCCGCGTTTTCGCAAAAATGCTAACAATCCGCAACGTGTGCACATAGCCTTAATGATCTCTAAAAGGGATAAAGTTAAAGTTGACACACATCCTTTGTATTTTAGACAAAAAAAATTGAATCAAAGCAGAGAAGACTATAAGAAGATGGCAGTGTTTTCAAGTTGCCCTTTTCTCGGTTCGAAATGGCAGGAATGGTGGAGGTCAAGATAAGGTCTGGAAGACCAAGCAAAATTTCAGATAGAGCTGCTTGTAGGATTGCTAGAGAAGCAAATTGGAACCCCCGCTTGATTGCCAAAAACCTTCAGAAAGATTTAGCAGAGTGTGGAGTTGTGGTACATTTGACAATAGTCTTCAGAAGAAAACTTCTCCTGCCTCCTCACTATAAAATTCAACGTCATAAGTATGCCAAAAAATCTAAACAAGCCTGATGCATTTTGGAAACAAATCCTGTGGGGCGATGAGGTTAAAATAGAACTCTTTGGCCACAATGATCAAATGTATGTAGGGAGAAAAGGGCACAGAATTTCAGGAAAAGAACATCTCGCCAACTGTTAAGCATGGGGGTGGATCAATCATGTTTTGGGATTGTGTTGTAGCCATTTCACGGGTAGAGGGAAGAATGGATTCAATGAAATTTCAACAAATTATTGATGCAAACACCACCATTTGTAAAAAACTGAAATTGAGGATGGCTTCTAAAAATGGATAATGATCCTAAACACACGTCAAAATTCACAATAGACTTTCTCTAAAGGCGCAAGCTGAAGATTTTGCAATGGCCCTCACAGTCCTCTGATCTGAACATGATTGGAAATTTGTGGCTAGACCTCAAAATAGCAGAGAATGCAAGACGACCCAGGAATCTCACAGAACTGGAAGAATTTTCCAAGGGAGAATGGATGAAAATCTCTCAAACAAGAATTGAAAAACTCTTGGCAGGCTACAAATGTTTTTGCGAGTTGTGATACTTGCAAAAGGGGGCACTACTAGGTACTAACCATACAGGGTGCCCAAAAAATGACATATATGTCATATTTTTTAGGCACCCAGTATGTTTAGTACCTAGTAGCACCCCCTTTTGCAAAAAAAAATATATTTTATTTTTGCCTTATAATATGTGCAAAGGAAATGACTTTTACTTTAGCCCTTATAGAGATCATTTCATCTTCAACTTGCTTAAAGGACAACCCCTTCTTGAGCAAAGTGTTTGGCCCCCATAAAATAATAAAGCCTATACTCTCCCGTGCCGGCGCCGTTCCCGCGTTGTCGGCAGTCTGACTCCCTGGGGCTCTCGTTCGGTGTTTGGGCGCTGGCGTCACTGTCCCCGCCTTCAGGCAGTTCGATCATAAAGATTAAGTCTGGGCTGCCGCTGATTCTCTTGTGGCATGAAGAGATTTTCTGGGGTGCAGATCGCTCTGCCTTCTTCCCCTTTATGCTGCTCCCATTCCTGCTGGAGGGACTGCACCATTCTCCTGCGACCTTGGCCAACACTAAATCGTGGTAGGCTAGGGTCCTTCCATAGCTCCTCAACTTCATATTCTCTTCCACCGTCTCCGGCGTGCTGCGTGCACAGAAAGTGACGCGAGACACCAGAGTCCTGGAGTGTGACGTTACTTCCAGGTGGAAACACATGGTTCTTCAGCAGGAAATTTGAAATTTGGACCGCCTATGCTGCATCTAAGTACTCTATCACAACTGGACTTGGGCAGTGAAGTGTCATCCTATTGGATGGGAGTGTGCTAAGTCAGTCTCTAGACTATAAGAAAAAAATTCAGCTCACCCTTGAGATGCTATTCCAATCCGGGAGGAGCACGGCGTCCCCGCTGCTGAACAGCGCTGAAGTTGATTGAGGAAAATAGAGTTGGAACCAGCTTAACACAAAATTTAAAATTCACAAAGTCTTTATTGGAAATCCTTTAAAATTGATACTAAAAAAATGGGCATTTCGGACAACAAAGCATAAAGAGGGGTGTGTGGTTCCAACTCTATTTTACTCAGTGTCTACAGGTCCTGAAGAAGAAGGGTCAACACTGCAAATATTGACTTGCTGCATTAACTCATTCTAACTGTCAATATAAGCTTTTGTTACTCATATGTTTGCAATTATATTTCTGTCTGTGATAAAAACATCTGTCAAACACGCATAAAAACCAGAGGGCAGCAGATCATATGAAAATATAATATTTGTGTCATTCTCAAAACTTTTGGCCATGACTGTAGACTATAACTGACCCTGAATGAAGACACCTTAAAGTAGGACTCAGGTTCTAATATGCAGAGTGTGTCTTTCTTTACACTCCTGACAGTAGTTATGTCTCTTATCCATGTTATGTAAATAAAAGCTTATAACCTGACGTTAAATTCATCCATTGGTTATATAAATTATTCTTTTGAAAGCTGAAACCCTCTGAAATGTGGTTTAGGTTAAGAAAATAAATTGGCATCAATGCAGAAATATTGATCATTTAATGAGCACAGAATGGTCAGATTATGGCAAGACAAAAGTTTTGTCGCCCACAGAAAGTAATGTGATATTCAAACAAATAATTACCTTAAAATACAAATATATGTTGCATAACATTGGTGAATGAAGTTGTGGTGCTATTAGAGTCATATTTAATATTTTGTGTGACTTCCATGAGGTTGAAGGACTGCATCCATGCGGTTCAACAATGATTCTTACAATTTATTAATGAAGTCATCAGGAATAGCAAAGAATACAGCTTTACATGCCTCCCAGAGTTCATCTAGATTCTTTGGTTTTGTCTTCCAAGCTTCCTCTTTCATCCTACCCCAAACATGCTCAATGATGTTCATGTCTGGTGACTGGGCTGGCCAGTCCTTAAGCACCTTGATCTTTTTTGCCTGGAGGAACTTTGTTGTAGAGATGGATGTATGAGATGGAGCACCATCCTGCTGCAGAATTTGACCCCGTTTATGGTTCGGAATGTAAGAGGTAGCTAATACTTCTTGATATTTTAGGCTATTGATATTGCCTTCCACCTTGCAAATGTTTCGCACACCCCCATACTGAATGTAACCCCAGACCATGATCTTTCCACCACCAAATTTAACTGTTTTCTGGGTGTATTTTGTATCATACAGGCTTCAGTAGGTCTCCTGCAGTATTTGCGGCGGCTGTGGTGTAATTCTACTGAAGATTCATCTGAGAAATCCACCTTCTGCCACTTTTCCAGCGTCCATCTGTTTAGCAGGCTGTGGGACTTTGCAAATGCCACACGGTTTTTTATTTGCCTTTTATTTAGTGCTGGCTTCTGGGCACTGATTCGACCATGCAGGCCATTTCGAGACAGAATCCTACAAACTGTTCTAGGTGACACAGGGACTTGAGGTGACCAGGCCTGTTGGAGCTCTGCTGCAGTGGAAGAGGAGCTTGCTTTGGATTTTCTAACCAACAAACGTTCCTCCTGAGCAGTTGTCTTGCGGGGTCTGCCGGACCTGGGCTTGTCAAACACATCTTCAGTCTCTTTAAATCTTTTTTTAATTCTTTGTACTTGACACTGAGACACATTAAAGGTGCCAGCCTGCAGTGGATCTGGTCTTCAGCCTCTTGATAATCCAGATTTGTGGTCGCAGGGTGGATTTTTTGGCTGTTGTCAGAGCTCAAGTTGCAGTTCAAGTCAAGGTCTGGGGTGCTGAGTTTCTTTTTATACACACCCACTAATTAACCAATCATTTACTGAGCACAGGTGAGGATGTAAACAAGGATTGGGTGCATTATATGACCAGGCGACAAAACTTTTGTCTTGCCAAAATCTGACCATTCTGTGTCCATTAAATGATCAATATTTCTGCATCGATGTCAATTTATTTTCTTAACCTAAACCACATTTCGGAGGGTTTCAGCTTTCAAAAGAATAATTTATGCAACCAACGGATGAATTTAACGTCAGGTTATAAGCTTTTATTTACATAACATGGATAAGCGAACAGTTCCATCCAACTACCACTCAAAAACCTGCCTTACAACAACATGGAAACTCCTGTCAGGCTTCATAGCCACCAAGCTACAGAACCATATGAACAAGTATATGAATACTGTTCAAAAAGGCTTTGGGACCAACACCAGAGGCTCTAAGCACCAGCTCCTAGTAGATAGAGCAGTCGCTCAAGACTCAAGATCCAGACAGAACAATCTCAGAACAGCCTGGATTGACTACAGCAAAAAGCCTATAACTCAATGCCACACGCATGGATCTGTAAATGCTTGGCTCTCCACAATGTAAACAGGAAATTAAGAACCTTCCTCAGAAACTCAATGGGGGCTATGGAGAACAACATTGGAAGTCAACTCAAGACAACTAGTACAAGTGACCATCAAATGCGGCATATACCAAGGTGATGCACTCTCCCCATTGCCATTCTGCATAGCCTTGAACCCCCTCAGCCAGATAATTTACAGAGTCTAGCTATGGATACAAGTTAAGAGTGGAAACACCATCAGCCACCTCCTCTACATTGAGAACGTCAAGCTGTATGTGAAAATGAACAAGACATCAATTCACTGATCCACTGGACAAGGATCTTCAGCAAAGACATCGGGATGTCCTTTAGACTGGAGAAGTGTGGCTGGTTGGTAATAAAGAGAGGCAAGGTAGTCAAGACTGATGGAGTGGAATTACCAGCAGGGCACATAGAAGATGTTCAGACATGCTACAAGTACCTCTGCATCCCACAGGGATATGGTAACCATGAAGAGGCAAGGAAAGCAGCAATATCCAAATACCATCAAAGGGTAAGACAGGTCCTGAAGAGCCAGCTCAATGGGAAGAATAAAATCCTCCCCCAATGCCCTGCCAGTTATCACATGCCCTGCTGGCATAGTGTGCTGGCCAAAAGAAGACATAGAAGCTGCAGATGTGAAGGCACAAAAGCTCCTCACAATGTATGGAGGTCTCCACCCTAAGTCTAGCACCCAAAGATTGTATACCAACAGAAAGGAGGGTGGTCAAGGCTTGATAAGCATCTAAATCACCATCACTGATGAAACAAGGAGTATCCAGGAATACATCAGAAAAATGGCACCAAAAGATGAGATGCTGAGAAAAAGCCTAAAGGCCCCGTTACACGCTACGATATCGTGAATATCGTTGCAACGTCACCGGTTTGGGGACGTTGCAGCGATGTCGAAACGACATCGTTGCGTGTGACACGTAGTAATCATCAACGATCAATCGGCTGATCGTTAATCGTTGCGGAATGTACTGGACCATAAATCTGTCGTTGGTCTCCCGCTGGGCAGCACATATCGCTGCGTGTGACAGCGGGAGACCAATGATCAGCGAGCTCCCAGCGCTGTACAGCAGACGCTGGGAGCTGGTATCCAGGGTAAACAGCGAGTAACTAAGTGCCGCGCAGCGCTTAGTTACCCGCTGTTTACCCTGAATACCAGCGTGCTCGCTGGTCCTGGTCGCTGGTGAGTCTGCCTATGTGACAGCTCACCAGCGATCAGCTAACGATGTCTCAGCGATCCCATCCACGTCAGATCGTAGGTAGGATCGCTGGGACATTGAAGCGTGAAACTGGGCCCTAAGGCAGCAACAACAACAAGTCTTGAAGGAGGAACAGGAACATGAAGCGCCATGGCAAGACAAGCCGCTGCATGGGATGTACCATCGACAGATAAGGAGGTGGCTGACATGGAGAAATCCATAGAAGCAGGAATCTACCACACATGACACAAGGTGCAGACTATGCAAAGAAACCTCAGAAATAGTCCAACACATAGTGGCAAGATGAAAAACGCAAGCAGGAACAGCGTATACCGAACGGCACAACCAAGTAGCGGGAATTGTATACAGGAACATCTGTACAGCATATGGGCTAAGTCCCCCTAAGTCCAAGTGGGAGACCCCAGAAAAAGTGGTGGAGAATGAAAGGGCTGAAATCCTGTGGGACATCAAGATCCAGACGGATAAGCAGGTGTTTGGCTAACCACCCCTAAGTTGGAAAAATGGCTACAACAGGTCCCAGGAGCAACATCTGAACTCTGTCCAGAAAAGCTGAATGCCGGGAACAACTTAGATCCTGCGCAGAACCCTCAAACTCCCAGGCCCCTGGTAGAGGACCCGAGAATGAGAAAGGACAACAAAGTCCACCTTCATTGGGGTGTGGGTGAGAAGGAAGATATATATTATATCCCATACATCCATCATTGTTAATTTTCAATTCAAAGTCCTTCATTTCGGGAATTCTTTAGCTCCTCAAATGTTCACAAAAATCAAAGCCGAGGTGGTAGTGTTCGTCAGGAAACAAAATAATTGCATCATCACTTATTTAGACAATTTTTTTAATTATGACTCCCCCCCCTCTATTCCATGTCTCAGGTCTCCAGTCAACACTTCAAATTTTAACATCATTAGGTTGGATAGTAAATCAAGACTCCTTCCATCAAGAAGGTCTCCATAGGGATTATTTTAATTTCCCAAGATCAGACCGCTTCTCTTCCGGTATCCAAACAATTACATATAAAATCCAAGATTTATGCTCTAAGGGACCAGAAGACTGTCTCTGAGATTTGCAAAGTCAGGTCCATGACATTATGCATCCAGGCAGAACTTCATCCTTTCACACAGGGACAGAATTCCCAAGTTCATTCAGCAGAAGGCTCCAACTACCTTAACGTGTAAAGGCGTCACTTGGCTGGTGGCTCACCCCAGAGAATCTAGCGAAAGGAACATCCTGGATTCATAATCCCCCTATCAATAACAGATGCCAGCAAGAGGGGTTTGGGAGCTGTTATCCCTCAGTTCGCCTTCAGGTGTCTGGTCTAAAGACATGGACGGGCAATCTTCAAACTCCAGAGAGTTAAGAGCTGTAGAAAAAGCCTTAAGATCAGCAAAATCTTTACCACGGGGAATCCATGTCACAATTTATTTAGAAAATATGACCGCAATGGCTCATCTACAAGGGAGCACAAAATACAGGAACCTGCGGTAAATCTCAGTAAGAATCTTCTGTTGGGCGGAACATCACATCCCGTCCTTATTGGCCCTTCACCTAAATGGTTCCAACCATATTAAAGAGCTTCCTAAGAAGAACAGATAAACATCCAGGAGAATGGAGCCTGAATACTGACAGCAGCGTCTAAAATTGCACCCAGGAAAATCTAATGTTCCATCTTGGGACCTCATGTTAAACGCAAAGGTCTGACTATGCTGCCTTTCGAACCAATACTCTTAATTCAGATGGACAGATCCTGAAAAGTGGCGTTCTTGGTTGCCACAACAGCAAGGAGAGTAGGTGAGATCCCAGCTCTATCCATTAGGGAACCCAATCTGAGAATCCTGGAAATTAGGGTTGTACCCCACCTAGAACTATTCTTCCTGCCCGAAGTAGCAACAGAATTCCATATGTCCCAAGCAAAGGTGTAGCTAGGAGTTTGGTTCAGGAGGGACAAAATTTCTGAATGGGCACCTAACCAGGTACAGCTATGGTGGCACCCCCTAATTATGGGTGTAGGGAAACCTCATCAGATGACTGATCTGTTACTGAAAAAAAATCTATATAAAAGACTAAAACTGATATTACCGCATGTGGTGAACATATGGTGGTAGATACCAGTGTTGCAGAACATTTAAGAGATTATAGTACAGTTATTGATGGTGACTTAGAGCTGACGTTGTTTCTGCTGGAGTCATTCACTTTTCCTGTCCTTTTCCATCTGGCCTAGACCAACATGACAACTTCTCCAGCCAGGACTCTGCTGCAGATATTACAACAAAGACATTTATAACTTCTCACACTTCCAGGACGTCCCCATCTATCTCCAACCTGCACAAAATCCTCATCCTGCTGATACCTAACACTGAGCTGCTGCTGCCGTATGTGTCCCTATTACTGTATCTAACCTAATGTGTGCCCACCTAGATGGTAAAACAACCCTCTAGAATATACACTGCTCAAAAAAATAAAGGGAACACTCAAATAACACATCCTAGATCTGAATGAATGAAATATTCTCATTGAATACTTTGTTCAGTACAAAGTTGAATGTGCTGACTATAAAAACACACAAATCATCAATGGAAACCAAATTTATTAACCAATGGAGGCCTGGATTTGGAGTCACACACAAAATTAAAGTGGAATTTAATGTCCTTAAAACAAGTCAAAATGATGCTCAGTAGTGTGTGTGGCCCCCACGTGCCTGTATGACCTCCCTATAACGCCTGGGCATGCTCCTGAGGTGGCGGATGGTCTCCGGAGGGATCTCCTCCCAGACCTGGACTAAAACATCCGCCAACTCCTGGACAGTCTGTGGTGCAACGTGACTGTGGATGGAGCGAGACATGTCCCAAATGTGCTCAATCTGATTCAGGTCTGGAGAACGGGCGGGCCAGTCCATAGCTTCAATGCCTTCATCTTACAGGAACTGCTGACACACTCCAGCCACATGAGGTCTGGCATTGTCCTTCATTAGGAGGAACCCAGAGCCAACCACACCAGCATATGGTCTCACAAGGGGTCTCAGGAACTATCTCGGTACCTAATGGCAGTCAGGCTACCTCTGGCGAGCACATAGAGGGCTGTGCGGCCCTCCAAAGAAATGCCACCCACACCATTACTGACCCACTGCCAAACCGGTCATGCTGAAGGATGTTTCAAGCAGCAGATCGCTCTCCACGGCGTCTCCAGACTCTGTCACGTCTGTCACATGTGCTCAGTGTGAACCTGCTTTCATCTGTGAAGAGCACAAGGGCGCCAGTGGCGAATTTGCCAATCCTGGTGTTCTGTGGCAAATGCCAAGCATCCTGCACGGTGTTGAGCTGTGAGCACAACCCCCATCTGTGGGCGTCGGGCACTCAGACCATCCTCATGGAGTCGGTTTCTAACAGTTTGTGCAGACACATGCACATTTGTGGCCTGCTGGAGGTCATTTTGCAGGGCTTTGACAGTGCTCCTCCTGTTCCTCCTTGCACAAAGGCGGAGCTAGTGGTTCTGCTGCTGGGTTGTTGCCCTCCTACGGCCCCCTCCATGTCTCCTGGTGTACTGGCCTGTCTACTGGTAGCGCCTCCAGCCTATGGACACTACGCTGACAGACACAGCAAACCTTCTTGCCACAGCTCGCATTGATGTGCCATCCTGGATGAGCTGCACTACCTGAGCCACTTGTGTGGGTTGTAGAGTCCGTCTCATGCTACCACGAGTGTGAAAGCACAACCAACATTCAAAAGTGACCAAAACATCAGCCAGAAAGCATTGGTACTGAGATGAGGTCTGTGGTCCCCACCTGCAGAACCACTCCTTTATTGAGTGAGTCTTGATAATTGCCAATAATTTCCATCTGTTGTCTATTCCATTTGCACAGCAGCATGTGACACTGATTGTCAATCAGTGTTGCTTCCTAAGTGGACAGTTTGATTTCACAGAAGTTTGATTTACAAGGAGTTATATTCTGTTTAAGTGTTTCCTTTATTTTTTTGAGCAGTGCATTAAATTACTGCCCTATTATTAAATTACTGTCCTATTATTACTTATTAAATTACTGCCCTATGCAAGAGCCCTAGAAAACAGAACCCACATTTTGCCCTCTAGAAAGTAATAATGCCCTGTGTGCCACTTTGACCGTAACAATAGTCTGAGTGCCCTTATGACAATAAGTGCCCACTTAACATTTAATAATGTCCCGAGTTCCCCCTGTACAACTCCCCCTCTACATGGTATGATGCTCTCTTATACATAGAAATCAAGGCCCCCATAACAGAAGTTCTAATCTAAAAAAAATTGTGTGGTCAGAGCAGCGGATACTGTAACAATGCTACTCATTTGGACGTATCGCCTGAATCAATTCTATTTAACCCCTTTACGACATATTACGTATAGGTACGTCATAGGTCGAATCCTCCTTTTTGATGCGGGCTCCGGCGATGAGCCCACAACTTTTCTGGCACATGCCAGCTGATTTCATCAGCTGACGTGTGCCCCTAACAGATGCAGATGGAATATTAACATGTTAAATGCTGATGTCAGCAGCATTTAATATGATCGCTTCGGAAGTGTGGCATTAGCTCCACCCATCTGCACCTGTGTCACATGACTGCGGGTCACCGATTGGTTAGCACGACAACCCGGGGTCTGCAGGAGATCCCTGTGCTTGTCATTGCCAGTTAGCTATGAGCGCCACCCAGTGGCTGGCACTCATAACAATTGAGCATTTTAGCTACACATAACAGGTCTTAAGCCCTGCTATGTGTAGCACAGGCGATCAGATGATCGCAGCTTCTAGTACCCCATGAAGGCTATTAACCCCTTCATGAACCAGCCTATTTTGACCTTAATGACCTGGCCATTTTTTGCAATTGACCAATGTCCCTTTATGAGGTAATAACTCAGGAACGCTTCAACGGATCCTAGCGATTCTGAGATTGTTTTTTCGTGACATATTGGGCTTCATGTTAGTGGTAGATTTAGGTCAATAATTTTTGCTTTCATTTGTGAAAAAATTGGAAATTTGGCGAAAATTTAGAAAATTTCACAATTTTCAAATTTTGAATTTTTATTCTGTTAAACCAGAGAGTTAAGTGGCACAAAATAGTTAATAAATAACATTTTCCACATGTCTACTTTACATCAGCACAATTTTGGAAACAAAAATTTTTTAGTTAGGAAGTTATAAGGGTTAAAAGTTGACCAGCGATTTCTAATTTTTACAACAAAATTTACAAAACCATTTTTTTAGGGACCACCTCATATTTGAAGTCAGTTTGAGGGGTCTATATGGCTGAAAATACCCAAAAGTGACACCATTCTAGAAACTGCACCCTCAAGCTGATCAAAACCACATTCAATAAGTTTATTAACCCTTCAGGTGCTTCACAGGAGCTGAAGCAACGTGGAAGGAAAAAATGAACATTTAACTTTTTAGTCACAAAAATGATCTTTTACAAACAATTTTTTTATTTTTACAAGGGTAAAAGGAAAAAATGGACAGATAAAGTTGTTTTGCAATTTCTCCTGAGTACATCGATACCTCATATGTGGGGGAAAACCACTGTCTGGGCGCACGGCAGGGCTCAGAAGGGAAGGAGTGCCGTTTGACTTTTTCAAACCAAAATTGGCTACATTAGAGATTGGACGCCATGTTGCGTTTCGAGAGCCCCTGATGTGCCTAAAACAGTGGAAACCCCCCCACAAGTGACACCATTTTGGAAACTAGACCCCCTAAGGAACTTATCTAGATCTGTTGTGAGCACTCTAAACCCCCAAGTGTTTCACTAAAGTTTATAATGACTGGGTGTGGAAAAAAAAAACTTCCACAAAAATGATTTTTTAGTACCTAATTTTTGATTTTTCCCAAGGAAGTTGGACCCCAAAAGTTGTCAAATTTGTCCTGAGCACGCTGATACCCCATATGTGGGGGGGGGGGGGAACTGGGCGCACGGCAGGGCTCGGAAAGGAAGTAATGACGTTTTGGAATGCAGACTTTGATGGGTGTCATGTTCAGTTTGCAGAGCCCCTGATGTGCCTAAGCAGTGGAAACCCCCCACAAGTGACCCCATTTTGGAAACTAGACCCCCTAAGGAATTTATCTAGATCTGTGGTGAGCACTTTGAACCCCCAAGTGCTTCACAGAAGTTTATAATGTCCGGACTTGAAAATAAAAAATCCTCTTTTTGGAAACTAGACCCCTCAAGGAACTTGAACATCACAATAAATATATTGCCTAGAGTATATGGTAATTCCAAACATCAGCAAATCCAAAAAAGAAAAATAGGAAGCTATATCACCATAAAAGTACAAATTTTATTCAAAATATTTAAAATACATATGCGGATATGAAAATCCGAAAAATGGGGACACAATATGCAGAAAAAGTGGCCCAAAAGCAAGTACAAACAATATAAAGATATTCTAATAGCACATATATCTGTGTTTTCACATTCAAAAGCTATATAAGCTAATTAGAGGTAAAAGTGCCAGACAGATTTCGCATATCTATTGATATGAATATAATTGGAGACGTCCCTCAAACAGATATGTATATGTGCATGAGACAAAGAATCGTAAACTTGCCCCCCCACTAATAGTGCTAGCGTTATAATTCCAGTGTGCAAATGCAGAGTCTACAGCAAGTGCTGTGATATATGCAAAATTTGCGTTCAAATGCACAAAGCGATATAAAACATATAGTAAATAAAACTGCTAGTGGGAGACCATACCTGCCAGTAGCCTGGGCACCCCTAACACAGATATATGTGCTATTAGAATATCTTTATATTGTTTGTACCTGCTTTTGGGCCACTTTTTCTGCATATTGTGTCCCATTTTTTGGATTTTCATATCCGCATATGTATTTTAAATATTTTGAATAAAATTTGTACTTTTATGGTGATATAGCTTCCTATTTTTCTTTTTTGGATTTCCCTCAAGGAACTTATCTAGATGTGTGGTGAGAACTTTGAACCCCCAGGTGTTTCACTAAAGTTTATAACGCCCGGGCGTGAAAATAAGTCATATTTTTTCCACATACATGATCATTTAGTCCCCAATTTTTTATTTTCCCAAGGGTAACAGTAGAAATTGGACCCCAAAAGTTGTCCAATTTGTCCTGAGTACGCTGATACCCCATATGTTGGGGTAAACCACTGTTTGGGCACACGTCGGGGCTTGGAAGGGAGGGAGCACAGTTTAAATTTTTGAGCGCAAAATTGGCTGGAATCAATGATGGCGCTATGTCACGTTGCCTAAACAGTGGAAACCGCTCAATTCTAACTCCAACCCTAATGCCAACACACCCCTAACCCTAATCCCAACCATAACCCTAACCACAAGCCTAACCCTTTTCCCAACACACCCCTAACCTTAACCCTAATTGCAACCCTTATCCTAATTGCAACCCTAACCCTAATTGCAAGCCTAATGGAAAAATAAAAACAAATATATTTTATTTATTTTAAATTGTCCCTACCTATTGGGGTGATAAAGGGGGGGTTATTTAATTTTTTTTTATTTTGATCACTGTAATAGGTTCTATCACAGTGATCAAAATGTACCTGCGATGAATGAATGAATCTGCCGGCTGGCAGATTCGGCGAGCGCACTGCGCATGCGCCCGCCATTTTGGAAGATGGCGGCGCCCATGTAGGAAGACGGCAGGACACCGGGAGGGACATCGGGCCTCGTAAAGTACCGGGAGGGTGATCGGAAGGCGGGCTGGTGATCGGAAGGTGGAGTGGAGGGAAGAGGAGGGGGAGCAGATAATGACGGCGGCAGAATATCGCCGCCGTCAGTCGGTTGGGGGGTGGGGGGGTCAGATTAGTGTCTCCAGCCATGGCCGATATTGTTTCAGCATCGGCCATGGCTGGATTGTAATATTTCACCAAAATTCATTGGTGAAATATTACTATCACTCTGATTGGCTGTTTCACTTTCAACAGCCAATCAGAGCGATAGTACCATGGGGGGGGGCAAAGCCACCCCTCGGGGTGAAACTCAAAGCCTCCTGTACCTGCGGGTCGGGTGACCTTTCAGTGACCCCGACCCACAGGAACGTGAACCCACCATGACGCATATGCTGCGTCACAGGTAGGGATGGCACAGGATTTCATGACGCATACGCTGCGTCACAGATCGGGAAGGGGTTAAAGCTAGTAAAGAGTTATTTAATTTTTTTCTTTAGAAGTTTAAATCTGCCCCCTTTTTAAAAATCAGTAAAAAAATTAAAAAAAAATACACAATTGGTATCGCTGCTTTCAGAATCTCCCGATCTATCAATATATAAAAAGATTTAACCCGATCTGTAAGTGGCATAGCGAGAAAAAAAAATCAGCACTTTTTTTTTTTTGCCAAAACATTGCATTAAAATTCAATAATGGGCGAACAAAACTTCGTATCAACCCAAAAATGGTGTCAATAAAAACGTCAGCTAGACTTGAAGAAATAAGCCCTCACCCAGCACCGGATCATGAAAAATCAAGACGTCACGGGTCTCGGAAATGGTGCCATTTTTATTTTTTATTTTTTACAAACTTTGGAATGTCACAAGGCAAAAGTGATAATAGGTGGCTTGGTGAACAAAATACTAAAATTCAGCCCATTCCTAAAAAACTGCCTAGATCTCGATCCTTTGGAGAACCTGTGGTCAGTCCTCCCAAAGGTGGGTGTACAAACAAAAACCTATTCTTGTCTAATCCATGCATGGAATTATCGTCAGTCAGGATTTGTCCCGGAAGTGGATATCCAGCATGTCATGACGAATTGCATAAGTCCTGTAAAATAAAGGTTTTTGGGAAAACTTAATGTATTTTTCAATAAAAATGTGAAAACTTATTAAATGATTATATCTTTACTTCATTAAACATAGAAACATCTGACTAAAACCGCTGGAGCAGCAAACTTTGAGAAAAACAAAATTTGTCAATCTCCAAACTTTTGGTCACAACTTTTCAAATACTGCAGTTTCAAGTTCCCTAAAGGGACAAATATAAAAAAAATTTCATTTGGTTTATCCACCTTTTTCCCCCATTATAAATAGCCTAATTTTAGCTAAAGGGATCTACCAAAATGATCAGTTGTTCATCCTGTATAGTAAAGAGAAATTAAAATGGCAAAATTGCGGTTTTATTATTTTTTTTTTATTTTATTTTTAATTAATTTTGCAGAAATGATTGTACAGGTCTAACCTCTTAATGACTTTTTTTTTTTTTTATAATGTCATTAACCCCTACACGACCTTGGACGTATCCATACTTCCAGGTCGCCTGGTACTTACCGACCTTGGATGTATGGATAGTCCAGGCGATTTTGAGCACACAGGGGGCTGTAGGCGCGCGATCACCGCTGGATGTCAGTTCATTCAGACAGCTGACCCCCTGCACTTTAACCCGCTAAATGCTGTGATCGCAGCATTTAGTGAGCAGTCAGAGGGGGGGGGGAAGCCCTTGTGCCTTTTGGATCGGAGACCCTGTGACGTCATCATGGGTTCCCGATTGTTGCTTTGGTGACCCGATGTCATCATGATGACATCCGAGTCACCAAGCACTAGAAAGTTAGAAAGTCATGTGTAGTGCATGATCTATATAACTTGTATCTGTATGGCTGACAGGCTATAAGGTATAACAATGCTCCTGCTTTGCTATACCTTTATAACTACGATCAAACTGCAGAAAGTCCCATAGTGGGACTAAGTAAAAAGTTGTAAATATATATTTTTTAAAATATTTATATATACCGTACATTGGACCCATAAATAAAATATTTGTATGAAAAAAACCCCAAAGCCAAGCAAAAAACACACATTTGGTAACGCCGCATCCGGAACAACCCGACCTATAAAACTGTGCCATCTGTTAATTCCTTCAGTGACCACCATAAAAAAAAGCCTCAAAATTGCTTTAACATACCTCCAAAGAAAAAGTAGAAAAAAAGAGATAAAAAAGATAAATGTAAATAAAAATGCTATTGCAGAAAGTGTCATCTTGTCTTGCAAAAAACAAGCTGCCATACAGCTCAATAAGCGGAAAAATAAGTTATAGCCCTCAGAATATAGCGATGCAAAAATAATTTTTTCTAGAAATAGCCTTTATTGTGTAAAAGCACCAAAACATAAAAAAAACTGTGTGGTATCGCTGTAATCGTACTGACCCGAAGAATAAAGCTGCCCTATCAATTTTACCACACGCAAAACGGCTTTAGAAAAACCTCCCAATAAAACAATTACTGAATTCCTGGTGTTTGTTCACTCTACCTCCCAAAAATTGAAATAGAAAGTGTTCAAAAAATGTCATGTGCCCTAAAATGATACCAATAAGGCTAAGTGCACACGTTCAGAAATATTTGCGTTTTTTTCGCGTTTTTTCCGCGGTAAAAAACGCGAAAAAAACGCAAGCATTAAGCATCCTATACATGTTAATTGATTCCGCATGTTTTGGCCACATGTTGCGTTTTTTTTCCGCGAAAAAAACGCTTCGCGGAAAAAATAGCAACATGTTCATTAATTTTGCGGAATGTAAGCGGTTCATGTGCGGTGGTACCCAGGGTTTGGAGGAGAGGAGACTCTCCTCCAGGCCCTGGGTACCATATCCCTGGTAAAACAATAATTAAAATAATAAATAATGACATTCTCACCTTCCGGCGGCCCCCGCAGCCTTCCCGCCTTCAGCGACGCTCCCGGCAACTCCCGGTCCCAAGAGTCCTTTGCGAGAATCACCCAGATGGCGTAGCGGTCTCGCGAGATGCTACGTCATCGGTGTGATTTGTCACAATGCATCCTTGGGACCAGGAGTTGCCGGGAGCGTCGCTGAAGGCGGGAAGGCTGCGGGGGACGCCGGAAGGTGAGAATATCATTATTTATTATTTTAATTATTATTTTAACATTAGATCTCTTTACTATTGATGCGGCATAGGCGGCATCAATAGTAAAAAGTTGGTCACACGTGTCAAACACTATGTTTGACTCGTGTGACCAACCTGTCAATCAGTTTTCCAAGCGATGCTACAGATCGCTAGGAAAACGCTAGCATTCTGCAAGCTAATTACGCTTGCAAAACGCTATTATTCTGGCGGGAATACGCTTACAAAAAACGTGCGTATTTCCCGCGGGAGAAGTGCGGGATTGCCGCGGAAATTTCCGCGGCAATTCCGCAACGTGTGAACTTAGCCTAAAACCATCAATTCGTCCCGCAAAAAACAAGCAGTCTCATGAGTTTGTCGGCAGAAATATGGAAAAATTATAGCTCTCAGAATATAGCAAAAGCTAGTTTTTGCAAAAACAAAAGCGTCGTTAGCGTGTGACAACAGCCAAACATAAAAACCCAATATAAATCTGGTATCTCTGTAATCGCACAAACCCGAAGAATAAAGTCCGTTTAATCACTTGTACTGCATGAGAAAAGGCATAAAAAAATAAATAGAACCAATTCTTCACCTGCTGTTGATTTGTTCTTTCTGCCTCAAAAAAATCATAGTAAGGCTGGGCTCACATTTATCCTGCGTTCTGCACTGAACTCTGCTGCCTCATTATAGTGACTGGATCCCTCGGGGGTTTCATCTGAATCACTTCACTGGTATAAAATTCTGTGACCTACCTGTGGTGTGAATATGACCACTGCACCCTAGATGAATTAATTGAGAGGTGTAGTTTGTAAAATGGGGTCACTTATTGCGGTTTCTGCTGTTTTGTCACCTTTAGGGGTTTTGCTAATGTGACATGGCACCCTCAAACCAGCCAAGCAAAATCTCAACTCCAGTATGGCCCTTCTGACCTGTGCACTCTGCCTCAAAAGTATTTTTTGACCACGTAAAGAGTATCAGCGTACTCGAGAGAAATTGCACAACAAATTTTTGGGTCCATTTTCTCCTGCTATCCATGTGAAAATTAAAACATTTGGGGCTAAAACAACATTTTTCGGTGAAAAGTATTTTTTCTTCGTTTCCACAGATAAACGTAAAATTCTGTGAAGCACCTGTGGGTTCAAGGTGATCACTACACATCTAGATAGATCCCTTGAGGCGCCTAGTTTCCAAAACGGGGTCACTTGTGGGTTTTTTACTCTGTTTAGGCACAACAGGGGGCTCTTCAAACACGACATGACACTGGCAGACCATTCCATCAAAGTTTGTATTCCAAAACTTCACTCCTTCTTTTCTGAACCCTGTTGTGCATCCAAATAGTAATTTACCCCCACATATGGGGTATCTGCATACTTGGGAGAAATTGCACAACAAATGTTGGTTCCATTTTCACCTGTTACCGTGTGGAAAAAAAGGGCTAAAATAAATAACATTATTGCCAAAAAAAATGTGATTTATTTATTTTTAATTTATTTTCACTGCTCTATGTTATAAACTTCTGTTTCTCAGTACACATCTAGATAAGTTCCATGGGGGGGTTCTAGTATCCAAAATGCTGTCACTTTTGGCAGGTTTCCACTGTTCAGGGCTCTCCAAACGCGACATGTCATCTGCTAATTATTCCAGCAAATTTTACTTTCATAAAGTCAAATGGCGCTCCTTCCCTTTCGAGTCCTGCCATGCACTCAAACAGTTTCCCCCCACATATGGCGTATTGGCACACTCAGGAGAAATTGAACAACATTTTGCGGTCCATTTTTTTTTCATGTGACCCTTGTGAAAAAAAAAAAAAAAATTGGGTATAAAGTAAAATTTTTGTGACAGACTTAAATGTTCATTTTTTTCCTTCTGCTTTGCTTTAATTCCTGTGACGCACTTGAAGGGTTAATAAACTTCTTGAATGTGTTTTTGAGCTGTTTGAAGGGTGCAATTTTTTTTAAAATGGTGTCACTTTTGGGTATTATCTGTCACATAGATCACTCAAAGTCACTTTAAATGTGATATGGTCCCTAAAGGAAAAAAATAAATTTGTTTTGTAAATTTTGCTGGAAAAACTGCTGATAAATAATGTGAACGTGGTCAGATAAGGTGTTATCCAAGTGTCCTGGGCGTACTCGGATAATATATTCGAGTCCCTGCGGCTGCATGCTTTGCAGCGGTAAACAGCCACAACACATGCATGGATTGTCAATAAACAGGCTATCCCTGCGTGTGTTGCTTCTGTCTTTTAACGCTTCAAACTTCCTAACAAATAAAAATTGTTTAAAAAGTGATGTTGTTGTAAAGTAGACGTGGTAAATGTTAGTTAAACCACACAAAATAGTTAATAAATATCTGATTTACGGGCATAAAAATTCAAAGTTTGAAAATGTGACAAATTCATAATTTTCATTAATTTTAGAAATAAACGCAAGTCGTATTTACTAAAATTTATAACTAACATGAAGTGCAATATCACATAAAAACATTCTGAATTGCTGGGATACTTTAAAGCATTCAAGAGTTATTACCACATGAAGTGATACTAGTCAGAATCTATTAATTTTGTCAAATCAATAAATCAGTTTCAGAACAAAAATTTTGGCTTTTAACATTATCATTTTTCTGCGCATGAAACTGAGTGAAGACTTTTTTTTTCTTATGTAGCAAGCTTTAATTTTTAGGGTACGTTCCCACTGTCAATAACCGGCAGCGCTTTGGACGCAGCACACGTCCGCTGCCGGCTTTTGAACGCAGGTGATTCCGCATGTGTTCATTGAACGGTGCAGAATCACCGCGTCCAATACATTGTACGGGTGAAATTTGTCTTGGAGAGACTTGCGTCTCCGCAAGATAAATAGACATGCTGCGGTCTGGAAAGACGCGCCGCATGTGCGTCTCCGCAGGGAAGCCAGAGACTGCCATGCATGCATAGTGGGCATGGAATTTCTTAAAATCCCATCCACTATGCTGTAACATCTGGCCGCTGCAGATGTACGCAGCGGTTACTGACCGTGGGAACGTACCCTAACTGATACAAATTTGGGTGCATGAGGTTTTGATCTCTACTACAATGCCCTACACATGGGTAAGCAACATAGCAAATTAGAAGAACTATACTACAGTTCCAATTGGAGGTATTGCTACTATAATTACACCTACTACATATTGAGATGGGAATACCCCTTTATGACATCAGACGTAACAATCCGTCCATGTGACCTGGGCCTATTTGACCACAGATGGATTAATAAGTCTGCGCGATTGCCCGCGCACACGGGTCGTGTGCGAGCGATCGCCGACAGGTGTCAGCTGATTCTGACAGCTGACACCGGGTACTAAGTGCCAGGAGCGGTCAGACTGCTCCCGGCACTCTAACCCCCGAAATGCTGTGATCAAACACGATTGCAGAGGTCTGACAGCCCCTCTGCCTTTGGATCGGAGACCCCGCGGCGTGACGTGGAATCATTGCCATGGTGACCAGATGTTGTCATGACGACATCCGGGTCACCAGAGCTAGAAAACTTGCTGGTCATGCGCAGTGCATGATCACCAAGTCTCTGTCAGTGCAGAGCTGACAGTTTCTATATCATGAGGATGCTGCTTCATCTCCATGCGGTAGAAGCGATCAGCCTGCAAAAAATGATTGTCCCATAGTGGGACAAAGTAAAAAAGGTTAAAAAAAAAATAAAATAATTTAAATAATTGTAAAAATATCAAAAATACTAAAAAATCAAAAGATATTGTATCTTCAAATAAATATGCCACCCTCCCTTCTGAGCCTCACAGTGTACCTAAACCACATATAGCATCCACGTTTGGCATTTCTGAAGCGATGAGAGCCGCTTAACTTATGGGTGCATGCCTCCATAAGCACGGGCTGGGTCTAATGTACTGGTGACTGCAACGTACTGGTCACTACAGCAGCAGTTTTGCAATTTTCACTCGATAACATTCATTGCTGCTTGTTTCTGGAAAACACCCATAGGGCTCATACTCACTGGCGACGAAAACGAATGATATTCAGCCGATAAAAAATCGGATTCAAATCTGACAAATGTTATTCAATAGGTGACATCTCATTTGCGATTTTTTTCTCAGCCGAAATCGGTGTGAGAAAAAAATCGCAACATGCTGCGATTTGATGCGAATTTGGCATGATAATCGCTAATGCAAGTCAATGGGTGCGAGAAATCAACCGATTTATACGCATTGGTGTCCTTTGAAAAGCCGGCAATTCATCCCCGGCTACTGTAAAATCACACTGACAGCTCACAAAACACTAGATATATACACATAGAATACATGTATACATATATATATATATATATATATATATATATATATATATATATATATATATATATATATATATATATAATGTGTATTATACATACATGTCATTGTGACACGTACATATATATATATTTATAGTTCATACACTTCTACATAGTATAATAGCCGTTAATTCAGTTACCGGCTTTTGTAAAAATGACAGAACCCGAAATGAAATGATACATGGTTTACCTGACCTGAAGTGAAAGTGGGAAGCAATCAATTAAGCTTCACACACTAATCACTTCCTCTCCTGTCGCCGGGAGAGGAACTGATTCATTCAGGGGATTACACCTGAGCAATAAAATATGGTCCAAAACTGTGTCTTTATTTCATTAAAAGGATTAATAATTAATGTGTGTTTTTTTTTTTTTTTCCTTTCATACAATAGGTTTAATAATGGAGAGTTGTCAAAATGACAACTCTCAATTATTAACTTGGCTTAAAGTCACCTTTCAATTGCAAGGTGGCTTTAAACCCTTATTAACCCATTCACCACCGCTACAGGGCAATGGGAATAGACAGGCAAAGTGCCAGAAAGGGCTAATCTAATTATAGATTTGCCTTTTCTGGGGT